>JAAWXA010000001.1:18395620-18539196 GCA_038090715.1 Florisuga fusca
GGGGGGGAGGTTTGTCTAGGATAAAATATTGTGAAGATCTTATATTTGAACAGCTTAAATGTCTTGGTGCTCTTAGAGTGGTGTCTGATCTTCTGACTATACTTAGCATAATTTGAATAAATGAGCAGTCCACCTTACTGACTTAGCATGTATCCCCACCATCATTGCTACCACTGCATTCAGGTCTATCCCACCTGTGGGCTGCAGGGCCCCAACGGAGTCCTCTCTGCCACTATGGGCTGGAGTGAGGCTACAGAGAACATCCCCTGCACTCCAAAAATGCTGCTGTTTTCTCTCCTTCACAGGTGCTTGAGTGTGTCTGATAGGAATGGTGAGGGGATATGGATCTGACTGAGGGGAGGGAAAGAGTAAGTTTTGAGACTGAAACTACCAGGGGGTAGAAAAGCTTAACGTGAGAGTAATAGGGATAGGATACAGGGATTAGTTGGGGAAGGAAATTAAGTTCTCAAGAAGAAATGAAGTAGAACGAGTTCAAGGCAAGGGGACAAGTACAAGTATAGATGGGAAACTGGAGGAGGGATACATGTCAGAAACCTAGGACTCAGAGAAATGAGAGAGAATAGATGTGGAAGGCAGTGTGGAAACAAGAAAAATGGGAGCACGTGGGTAGAGTGGACAAAATCAAAGTCTTCAGAATTAAGTCTTGATCAGAGTCAAGTCTTGAGTTGAGCAAAGGGACAAGCTGTGATGAGGAGGGGAGCATTGATAGAAGAATCACTGAGACTTGAGCAGGCATTTAAAGACAGAAATGTTAAAACCTGGAGAACACAGGGACACTGGATTTTCAGTGGTTTTTTTTTCCATTGCAGCAGGCATCTGCTAGGGTAAGACCAAAATATATCCTGCTGTTCTAGTTTAGGACAAGATATGTTTTTGTCTTTTCATTGTGTAAAGGAACAAAAGAGGTAGAAATCTGTTTGTTTGCAGAAATTCATCTTGCAAGACACCTTTAAAAAAATTGCAGAGGAAGCCTGAGGCCTTTGGCAGATAGCTCTACCCTAGAGTTGGAAAAAGCAAGAAAACTGCCCTAGGAATCCTAAAGCAAGTATTGGCATGAATTAATTGTAATTCAAGAGGATTCAGGAAAGCATTAAAACAGCAAGGAGGTCTTACATGAAAAAAAAAAAAAAAAGTCTATTATGAGGCTATAACATACCAAACTTTTAATCTGTGTGTGTCCATATATATGTATACACACACATATGCATCTATACATAAACATGCATATGTAATGGAATATAAATATGTATCAATATGTTTTTTAAATGATTTTATTATTGAGAGTCTAAACACCTATAAATCTAGATACCCCTGCTTCTTCAGTCAAACTATTCATGCCTTGGAGGAAAAGAAAAATTACAACTAATATTTTATTGGCTTGGGTTGTGGATTGGTGCATTGAACAAATGGATTCTATTAAATCTTTATACCATGCTGTACCAGTATGAATTTTCTATGTGCTATATTTTTTGCAGACACAAATAACTGATATAAGGAGCTTTCCTGAGACTCCAGGCAATAGTGTCAGATCTAATTTGAATTATTGCTATTGAAAATAATGGTTCTGTTTTTCATTATTGTTATACCAATATCCCTGACAACCTGCAATTTACCTGGTGTGATCAACATCACCTGAAAATACAGAACTGTTTTTGTGCTGTGGTATTTTTGTGTATCCGCCGTGTGCATAGGCATGTTATTTCACATGAACTCCACTGGATGGCACTGAAGGAGACAAGATGGCTTGGAAAAATAACCAGAAGTTGGGTATTCCTCCAAAAAGTGAGAGTGGCTTACTTTTTCATTCCATTACTGAAATAGACAAATGTGGGCTCATTTTCCATCCTGGTGTAATAATTTATCATCAAAACCACCTCTTAAACACCCTAGCTGTAGTTCTAGGTTTTGACAGTAGCAAAATTACAGTGGAGGCAGTGTCAAGGCTTCCTCATCTGAGCACCTCATCTCCCCTCAAAGATGTAAAGGCTAAAAGATGCAGTTTGTGCCCATTCTGGATTTTTATGTGAAGATTTGCAAAACATCAGAAGTACTTTCAGTCCCTGTCCTCCATGGCAATGCTGTCAATACTGGCCACTTTTACCTTAATGAGCACATGCAAGTCTGATAGCTTTTAAGCTCATTTGAAAAAAAAACTACATAGAACTCATTCAGAATTAAAAGCTTCCCTCTTTTGAGGAAGTCGTATAGTGTTTCAGAGAACCTCCTGCCTTGAAACCCCATCTGCAGTCCCCGCACAAGGACCCCTGTTTTTTCTGGGGTAGGGCCCATGTGATCCTGCACACAATTACTCTCTGTCAATCAGACTTGTAACCTGGAAGTCTTTGACTCCACTCTCTTTTTTTGACCTGTTTATCTTGATGTATATGAAATTTGTTTCCTTTTCTTCTCCAAGGCCTCTTTTTACCTCTGTCCATATCACAGATATGCCTGACCTGACCTGTCAAAAAAGTCCCTTGAAACACCATTCTTGCGCTTTCTCCCTGGCCTATTTCTGTGGCTCCTTTTTGTACTCACATCTACAGTATTTCTCCATAGATTTCCCCATCTCTGCAAGCCACTCTAGCCCTCTGAGAGTGCAGCTGGAAAATTTTTTTGGCATCTGTGCTGGTCTTGGACAGTCTCTGCCCCTAGACGTTCCCTCCTTCCTCTTTGATAAGCCCACAGGTTTGCTGGCACAGTTGTTCTGTTCAGTTGTGTGGCAAACCAGACTGGGAGCCTGATTTGTCTGAAATGCAGCATGAGGAGAGGCACCTTTTTCAGCTAGGTTATTTCTCCAATTTAGTCTGCCAGACAGCACCCTGCTGGTGCAGCTGAGGGGCTGGGTCTGGGGTAGAGACAAGGTGGAGAGGCATGGGGTTGCAGGGCAGCAATGGCTCACGCTGGTTTGTGCAGCTCTGTTGTGAGCTGTTGAGCCGGGTAGCTAAGGCAGGCTAAGAGCAGCTGCTGCTGCAAGGGTAGTGCTGTGCCTCCTTCCTAAGCCCTCCTCATGGGCTGGTTCCTGGCACTTCCCTTGTGCCAATGCTGGTGCTGGCTCACCCGAGTGAGCCCTCTGTGGGAGCTAGCCTGGCACAGAAGATTCCCTTCTTGTAAGGGTTTGCCTAGCTGTTCTGCCGTGTCCATGGAGCCCGCCCACTCAGCTGGGTGCTCTGTCTGCTCAACTACATTCTCAATTGCACCACAACACTTAACTTTGCCTTTTCCTGTCATCTTCTGTCCTCTTCTCTCTCAGTCTCCCCATCAACTCCATCTGCTTTTCTCATAGTTATGTTAATGATGTCCTTTTGGTCACCCTTAACATATGGAATACCCTCCCTGAAGCAATTGCTGCATCCTTCAAATCTCTCAAGATTTCTTCTACCATGACACATATGGTAAACTGCCAGCTGATAATGCCCAGTTTAGTTTCTTGCAGGAATTTTGGGTTTTGTTACTACACTTAAAGTATGAACTTTAAATGAGCATAATTCATCTGTTTATTTGAGAAGCTAAAAGGAATTAAGCTGTCACAGTCTTTTTTGGAAAACAAGAATTCCCAAAGCTATGCCCTGAAGGAAATGTACTTCCCTCGAGTAATATAAAATGCCAGAGACTGATTTTTCTGTTGCTTCACACCTTGGATCATCATTCATGCTTGTGCAAATGGACATAGCATTGCTACTAAGCAGTTTACAGTAACATCTTACAGAATTTTAAATTAGTGCCCCAGAGACAAGAGAACAGAGAGTCAGTGCTTATATGAGCAGCTGGGGATAGAGACCTAGGGATTTATTTTCACCTAGTTGTTTTCAGTGTTTGGTCTCTTTTTAGGCACATGTGGAAACATATCCTAAACATAATTTATTCTAGCATTTTGATATGCTAAGCATTTTATTCCTATTCAGTTAAGTAGAAAAGGTACGGAAAATCAGCAGTAAGTATAGTATAGCTTCACATTGCCTCAGAAACAATAAAATAAAACTCTGTTAAAATATGTTATATATTAAAAAAAACCCATGACAGAGGGCACCTTTACACCACCCAGCAGAGTGCAGGACTTAACAGAGCACATACTCATTGAGTTGTTTGCAGACCAGGAAACAGCAGCTGTAGACTTATGGGCATATGAGTGCACCCAAAGTACTTAACCCTGTTGGTAGGTGGTGCTAATTAGGTTGGACGTGGTGCTAATTAGGTTAGATACAACACTGTGGTCATGTAGATACACAGTGCCTGTGACTCCAGCTCAGACCTGACTGGAGGATTCCACACATACTGCTGTATCAAGCAATATGTGCACATCCAGAGAGAGAAATCGTTTCCTTGTGGCCTTTTGTTCATTACCCTGTGGGGTTCAGCTGCAGTAACAGATGCATTTTGCCACATACAAGTGTCAGACGTGGCTTTGTGCCAGGGATTACCTCCCTCTTGGTAAAAACAGAAGTTGCCCTTTTAAGTTGTACTTCACACTGTTGAGTTGTTGCTGTGGATTAATGGATATCCAATATATTCTGTTTTACTTCTTAATTAAGACTGTAGGTACTAAGAGGAGCAAGAAAGAAGGAGATGGTACATTTTTTCAGCCACAGTAAGTTTTTAGAAATCATGAATGTGCTGCAAGGTCGTGGAGGCAGACAGCAGTATGGCAAAGGGCAATACAGTCACCTCCAGCACATTTATCAGGAGACTCACCTTTCCTTTTCAGTGAGATAAAGCAATGTTTTAGGTTAGAGATATGATCCTGACTACAGCATAAATTCTGTATCTATGTAACTGGGTGCAAGTGTATTCCCAAAGCACTGACTGCAGAATTGCTGTTTTCTCAAATAACTGATTAATATGTCCATAAACATAGATTTCTTTCAAAATAATTTGAAATTTCAAGTTGATGTTTGTATGAAGGGTGGTGCTGATTAGTAATAAAAAAAGATAAGCTGAACAAGCGAAACAAAAACATTGATCAAGAGGCAGTGTTCAGAATGACCTGTGGGATTGAGGGTAATAGAACATCTTTCTCCTCTTTTATTTTTTAAAGCATCTCAGGTAGTAATTTTGGGAACTTCTCCCTATTATTTCATTTCCATTTGACAGGCAGATGAGATAGAGGTTTTATTAGAATGTAGTGATCCATCAATAATTAGCCTATGGCAAGTCAGTGAGGAGCTAAGCAGCATAATATACTTGGTCATAATGGATTGAGATCTGACGCCTGTGAAATTATGAAAATTATGAAAATTAATAGTTTCTTGATATTGGAATGGTTTTTTGTAAATTTTTTAATATCACAGAAAGGGATCTGGTTCCCTGAAGATTTGAGCAATCATTTTAAACTTTATAATTTCATCAACCTATTTTTTTTTATCCAAGGTATCACTATTCAGTGATAGTCAACACATGGTAGCAGGAATATACATTGAAAAAAATAATATTGCTAAGCAAAAGGCACATACAAAGTACTTAAAGAAATTAACTTGGGTATTTTTTTCTCTTTTTTAATCCTTATTTATGCTATCTTAATTAGGTTTTTTTCCACTGTGTCTGCCAGAAAAATTTATGCATGCACAGCTAGATACCTCTGACTTTTAAAGTCATGGCACTTAGAAAAATGCTTTTAAAGAGAGACACACAAAAGCCAACATTACCCATGAAAATTTTTTAAATATTTAGAATCAGTATATGTTTGATATCTAGTTGTGGGATTTTTTTTTTTTTTTTTTTTTTTGTGCCTGGTGTACAAGGGCACTATTTTTTCTAAGAAGGAACATTATAAGCTTGATACCGTAGGCTCAGCCCCAGTTCCCCAACTGGAACAACATAGCAGGCACTCTCTTGGGGTGCACTCCTAGACTTGTATGAAAAGGCTGCCTGCCTAGAAAGCTATAAACTTCCTTAGTGATAATTTTGCTTAATCTGCTGCAGGATTTTTCCCAGCCGCTGGACTGAAGTATGTCTCCTGGGAAAATACCTGATTTTGCTTTAGAGACTCTGAGCCATGCTGACTTTACCACCTCTCCTGTGTTTAGCTATCCCTGCTGTTAAGAAATTGCATCCTACTTCAATCTTGAATTTGTTTAACTCCAGATTGCAGTCATTAGATTTCGTTACATTTCTTTATGCAAGACTGAACGCCCCTCTACCATCAAGTATCTTTTCTGTATGTATGTGATCCAGTCACCACTCTTCTCTGATAGACTTAATAGATTTTAAAAAAAACCTTATACCCTAGAGATTGTTTTTCATCCTCTGGATCATTTTTGCTGCTATCTGTCTGACTTTTTTTTAGGGTTCACATATCCTTCTTGAATCATGGGCATTGTTTTTTTCTGGTGCTAAGTGTAGAGCAAGGTCACATTGTAATAGTTATTCCTTTTTTTCATACATCTGATAAACATTTATTGTATATTACAGCTGCCATTTGCTGGACACTCTGCATGCACTGATAGATTAGTAGATATGGGGTCCCTAGAGCTTTGGAGGTATGACGCTTGCACTCTGAATGTGTGTTCACATGACCCTAATTTATGCTGTGAATTAAAGGAAAAATGCCTGCCAGATCTTCTGTCATACTTTGTCCCTCTTTGCTACTTAGATCTTAAATCCTACTAAAACATATAAATTTTAATCTCACATTTTCTAAACGTGGAAAGGCTGCATTGTAAAGTGAATTTTATGTTTCCAGTAGGAGAGGTCCTAAATTAGGGTGAGAAACAGAGGGACCATTCTGTTGCTGTGCTAAGAATAAAAGAAATGAAGAAGGAATAAGGGCAAAGAAGCACTGAGAGATAAGGGGCCATCTTCTGTGAAAACTCTGTGTGACTGCTTTCCTGGGCATAAGGGGAGTGGAAATAGCACCCAGTTAGGAGTGTGTTGCCCAAGAAGAGCTGAAATTTGATAGACCTGGCTGGTTTAAGACTGGATACACAAAAAACTGGTGAGAGAAACATTGTTATTAAAGACCTGTGCAGGTTTATAATATACTTACTAGCGTAGTTCATTTAGCACGTGTACAAAAACTTCTGCGAGTACCAATGTATGGCTTGTAATTCCTGTGGTAGGGAATCACAGAAATGTTGTTTTGCAGAGCTGTCTGCCCAGTAAAGATCTGTGCTTGAAGCAGGCTGTCACCAATACTTGCCTCTCTGGATCATCTGAAAATGTCTACAGCTCCTTATCCACTACACCTACCTGTTTTTTCTTGTTCTGCCAATGTGCAGGCAAATCTTGTTGACCTCTAATTGTGAATCAGGGAACGGTCCTGACTGAAAAAAAGCTTTTTTTTTTTTTTCTTTCCAGACTTCTTTAGTTTAATTAGGTCCTTGATTCTGTTTATTACAAGGCTGTATGACTGTGAATGCTGGCACATGAAACCTACAGGAGCAGATACAAGCATTCAAAGGGAACTGCTTGTGCAGCACAGCGTTGCGATGTAACCACACAACTCCAACAATTTGCCAGCATAAAAATGTGATCTGCTTCTACTTCCTGAACTCCTCCTTGGCCAGGTATTTCACTTTTCTCGTGGCTGTGTTGAGTGGAACTAGAGAAAAACAAACCTCACCATAAAAAGTGAATAGTTACTCAATCATTTATTGTATGGAACTACTCCTTTCAGTGGCAGCTAGCTCTTTGGATGGCTTTTCGTTTCTGGAACACAGTTCCATAGCAGTTTATCCTTATCTAAGTAAGACCTACCATGGTCCCTCCTAGTATTTTGCATCTGAGCAGGGGGTTGGTCCAGGGAACTTTGCAGCCAAGAACTAAGCCTGCCAAAAAAAAAAAAAAAAAAAAAAAAAGCTGCTCTCTCTCAGCTGGTTTCAGGGAGTTAATGTGGCTGAAAATTAATCACTATTTTATGCAGTGAGTATTCAGCCAAATTTGCGACATAATCTGATGCAATGTGTCGGTACATGTGATCAGAAGGGGAAGGGAGAAAGGCTGGATCATGAATCTGTCCTCTGACACCAAAAATGTCAATTATTTCACTTGTTCTTTTCCTGAAGCACAGTATTGATGTGCTCTTTTGTGTTCACAGTGGGTCTTAAGATTATTGTAAGATGCTGAAAGAGGCCTGTGGTGTACGGAGACTTGTGAAGTCAATATTCTGTGGATCATTCTGGACTCATTATTGAATGACAGCTTGTGTTTGCAGGGACTGACTCAGTGACCCAGATGGTCTCTTACAGTCTTATGTTTCTAGCAGTATCCTTCCTAAGAACACCCTACTGTTAAAACTGTTGAGAACTATTTTTTCTTTATCCTGTAGTTTACTTTAGCCGCTTTCTGATTTGTTGCATTTGCTACTGTTCTGTCCTTCACTACAGTGTGTCTTTAACAGAGAAGAGAGAGCTTTTGCTCTTGGCTGTGCTAAAGATTTTCCCCAAGTGCAGCCATTAGAAACCAGCTGCAGACCAAACAGCGCAGGCATTTGATTTTTCCAAGGATGTTACTTTTTCAGCTCCTGTCTGCAGTAATTAATTAGCATAATTGCTGAGCTGACTCCCTGCGGGACTGCCTGATCATCAGTGCCAAATCCAGGAAGGGGGCAGGAACTCCCAACCCCCTGAGTAGGCTACTGCAGCAACTCTTGTCATCTGTAGAGCATTTCATGAACGTTTCGAGTGATACTGGCGGAAAAAATTCACTGTCTCGTGTGTAGGAGGGGCTTGCCCAGATTCAATTAGGCTGATGCCTGAGATCAGGCCAATCTACTTCCTGGGTGAGATTTTGTCAAAGGCCATCTGAAACTTGAAGGATTGCTCTCAGCTAGTTGGTCTTCATTTTGTTGATGTGCACAGAGAATTATAGAAGACTTGAGAGAAATAAGGATACAAATCAATGATGATGTGCAGTACTGGGGCTGCTGTGCCAAAAGCTAGCCCAGAACCAAAAATCTGTCAACTAAAGATCAAACTTCAGTCGCATAGAAACACAACTGCATCCAAACAGTCCAAAAATAAAAATGCTGGCATGAAATTAAACAACTCCCTTCAGGTGCAGAAAAACAATAGACACTGACAGTATTTAAAAGTTGCTTTTATGAAATATTTTGGAGGCTTGTGATACAGTGTAATATAGTTTAATCTCTTCTCTCATTCCCTATCCCTGTTTCAGAAGAAAACAAGAAAGTCAGTCCAAACAAAGGATTAAGAGATTTCAATAACTGGATTAGTGCCATTATCCAGACAATGGGCCAGCTCTTTAAATGCTTGGTTTTGATTGAATTGAATGACTGTATCAGAGGGAGAAGAATTGGAATGCAGAAAAGAGGAAATGGGAAGTCTCTAAGAGCTACACAGTTATTTTACCTATTACGCCCTTCCAGCAATGCATCCTGTAAACAAAGCAGCTCTGAGAAAGGATCTCTCCTCACTGGAGAATAAGGTTAGGGGCAACTTTTGAGAGATGGACAGAGAAAAGAGATTGATATTAAAGGAGATTTAATATAGATAAATGTAAGGTAATACACCTGGGAAGAAATAATAATCTTTATCTATAGAAAACCAAGACCTGCTATTTGAAAAACAGTAATAGAGCAGAGGGCCTGGCAGCAATGGTTTATAATTAATTACTGCAGACAGGAATTAAAAATCTGACAGTGTGGCAAAAATCAAATACCTTCTTATTCTGGGCCAGCACCAGAGGTGTGTTTCTACACTGAGTACATGAACACTGTTCACTCAAACAAGGGAGTTGGCAATAAGACAACCAAATATTAAACTTCTGGCTACCATGTTATTAATTTTGTTTATAACCTGGGGCCTTGCTTGCTGGTACTATAAACACAGACTTGTGGTTTTTTAATTGGTGAGTGCAGTAAAACAATAAGATAAATCATGTCCAAAATATAAACTCTTGATGAGTTTGTAGAAGGGTACTTTCTCTTTTCCAGTCCTCATATTTAAATACAGAATAGTGTCTTAAAATGGATCAGATTGAATCTATCCAAGTTTGAGGAAACAAAACCCCTTTCCTAAAGAAAAGCACTACAACTGAAAACAGTATAGAGAGAATTAAGACAACATAACCATTCCATAATTCAGTAAGAGAGAACCTGTTGAGAAGAAATGAATGCCAAACATAGAGCTATTCTTTCATTTAGGTAAGAAGTGTTGTTCAATAAATGCACTTCAAAGATATCAAAACTATCTTTTTGCACCAAAGACCAGATGAAACATTACTATGCTGAGAAGACAGTGCCATGTGGAAGCCTGCCAGACAACCCAGAGAGTGTCATAAAGAACTGTCTGATTGCAAGACCTGATGGCTGTGTGTTTAGAAGTTCATAGACTTGTAGATCAGAACATAACACACATTGATTCTAGTCATAGAAGAGGAAAGGGAGAAAACCCTAGCAAGACATAGGGTGTGGAATATTAAAAATGTACAGCACTATTTTGTCTCATTACTGCTGTGAGTCCAGGGTAAGTCTGTCTTTGATTTGAGCAGGCTATGCACCCCACTATAAGGGAACCTCGGGGTGATATTGTTTCTTCCCAGGCTGGATATAGCTTGGGATCAAACTACCATACTGTATGCAGGTGCAGGAAGAGGAACTGATCATACCAGGGCAACTTTTTCTCCCCCTGCAAAAAGGGTGATGGAGCATTTCTTAGAGTCCTGTACCTCAAAAAGCATTTGTTTTGGGTAGTGCAAAACCGATTATTTTTTAAAAAGCAGCAAAAATTATGGCAAGTCTATGCAACAGAATTTAAAACTGAAATTTCATCTCCCATCTGTGAGGGCAGATAAAGCTACATAATTACTTAGGGAAGGGTTACTCACCTTCTCTCTACAGCCTCCAGAGGCTTTTCAGAGACAGCAAAGCTTCAACTGCACAGGGTTTTAGTCTGTGAAAAGAGGTTTGGAGCACATGATAATTAGCAACTCACAGCTGAATTTTGCCAGCTGTCAGAGTATTCTTTGCTATCACCGCATGAAAGTACTCCTGTAGGTCTCCCAAGTCTCCCTAAATGTGTGTTGTAATATGATTTGTCCACATGGAACTTGTTAATATAGAATTTTGTCAGTGTACAACATTTAAAGGCTTATAGCAAATCCCTTTTCCCTGGCAGAGCAACACCTGAACAGAATGAGAAAATAAAGGTTTTTTTCTTAGACAAGCAGGATCTGCTTTACTGTTTATGCTGTAAACTGTTTATGCTGTCTGTTTATACCCAGACCCTTAAAATTCAGAGGAATTCAATGTGCTGGGAGAATCCATGGGTAGCTTGCTAATCCAAATCCACATCTTTTTATCCCCAGATCAGTACTCCAGCACTCTGGCAGGAGACAAGCCCTTTCTTAAGACTCGTTCTTCATCTCTGCTTGCTCACAGTTTCTCAGTCCCAGTAGGAAAACTACAGAGACACGGGGAGAAAGACAGTAAGTATAATGCAATTGCTTTGAACCTTATTGAGGTTCACCTTTGTTTCAAGAAAGCAAACAACAAGAACTGTCCAGTTTACCTGAAGTTCAGCATGTGCTTAGGTGTTTCAGGACTAACACTGTTTCTGAGTTACAGTCCATCCATTGGCTGTTTTCCAGAGTGCAGTCTGAGATTTGTACGAATTTCTTACAAAATATTTCTAACCTTTAGTCACAGGGCATTTAGTTGTAGAATACACTTGAAAAGCTGTCTCTTGTCTCATCCAAACCAGCTTTTCAAGTTGTTAATCTGCAAGCTCCTGTCTGTTTTCAACAGTTCATTTGTGTCCTGTTGCTGCTTTTTGTCTTTTTCAGGTATATCTTTCTTACCTTCTCAGCTCTCATGGTCTCCTGCCTCTCTATCCTCAGAACAATTTTCTGGGAGCTCTGTGCATGACACAGATCCACTTAACAACACTTTCATTGTCTTTCAATCCAATTGCAAAGGTCATTTTCTTGGCTCATTGCCCCAGTCCTGTCACTCCTCTCTTTTACACAATGCCATTGGCTCTTTTTCTTAACTGTGTAAAATACAAATTACTTCTCTATTTTTCGAGCTATGTCTCATCTGGAAAACCAAGAAGTAATCCCTCACTGCCTTTATATATAAAGGCACCATTTATATAAATGATGCTGGTCTTTCAGAGCACTCTTGTACGTTCACTTGCATGATTCCACCCATGCTGCTGCTGATGCATAGCACAAAATCAGTGTAATACTCCTACGTCCATTTTCTGCTTTTTCAAGCATCCCATCTCTGCCCAGGTTTTGTCAGAATCTGACCATAGCTAAGTAATTATTTTGCTAGATGTAAATTTTCATGTCTACTAGTATCACATCTTCTTCCTGCTCATCTTCTTTCTGGAAGCCTAGTAGTAATAAGCACTTCATAGTCAAAACAGCTTCTTTGTTTTATGCCTCTACAGTGCTAGCTACAATGAGGGTGGGTTTAGGGGTAATTTGAAGGGTATTTTAGGGGTATTAATAATAAAAGCTGAATAAATCAGATTGTCTTGTTTGTAAGTCTGTAGCAAGCTTCAGGAAGTAGCTCCAACATAGGATGTTTGCCATACCAAATTTGCTTAAATCTGTTCATTCCAAGAACAAATTTTCTGTTGGGATTTTGAGAGACAGAGGGGGATTGGGACTGTGCCTTTTGTGGCAGATGACTGTTACTAATTTAGTAGTATTACCAGACTGCACCCTGAGGGCCTGTAATCAGTATGTTTCACTCAGTGAGGACCATGCTCAGAATGGTGCAAGGGGGACACAGGGGTGTTTTTCACAGGGCACTCATCAGCATCACAATCAAATTCACCCACAAGTATGAATGGACAAACATCTGGCCACATCTCTTTAGTATTTTGGTTTAAGAATGGGGTTACATCTGGTTCTGCATAATTATGTTTTGTGGAAAACTAATACAAAATGGGATTTCTCCCCTATTTCTGCTCTTTTTGGGGAATTCTGTTATTTTATCATCTCATGTGCAGATAAAATGAGTATTTTGTTGTAAGTTATACCTTCCAAAAAGCAATTGGAATTTATGAGACTGGGGCAGAATTTAGGGTAACAGCCAGAGTATGTAATTTAAGATTCTTGGAGAACCAAGACATCACTGAGAGGTGGACAGAAAGCTCAAGCATTGGGACATTTACATGCTTTTAGTATTTAGCAGCTGGAATATCACATTTTCATTCATGACCATATAGTGTCTGTTTTATTCAGGAAAAATTAGTCTTGTCAAACAACACTGATATTGTTCTTTGGCAAGATTACAGGTACATTCCATGAAGATGACTATTATTGACATAATACACTAGGGTTTATGTAGGTCATTTGTTTTATTTAGTATGGCAGCCTACATAAAAAATGTATGGGAAGCAAACAAATCAAACCTGTTTTTCTGTATGGTTATTTGCCATGTCACAGTTCCCTGCAATAATCCTGCTTCCTTTCCTTTCCATGTTTTCCATGACTTTACCACCTTGTAATGTGTCTGGTTTAAAGATATCTGGTTAAAGGCAGCCATGGAATAAAGATCATGAGCTGTTAATTTAAAATGAGCCCAGTGCAGGGCATGACTCAGTCCAGTTTGCAGTGGAGATATAGATACCTTTTAAAATATCCAGCTATTACTTGTGTGCTGCTGGACTAAATGCAAGAGTCTATGGATTGAATAGTGAAAGGGCAAAAACTGCTCTCCAGGTTCTCAGTAAGACTGGAGCCTCACCAGTGTGAACACACATGCCAGTTGAGAGTAGAGGGCTTCAGTCCCTCTGTGATGAAAATCAGTTCCTTGTGCCATTCATTGATAAGCCATACAATGTTTAGTCTCAGTGATTTCAATACAATTCTCAGCACAATTCTCAGTAGATTTCCTGGTAATTTCTCCAAGCAGGCGATGAAAGGAAAAACTGGGGTTTTTTTTCTAGCACTCAGGAACAAAAAACACCAATAATAAAATGTCTCTTTAATTGTCTAGTGGTTTGGGTACTTAAGGTGACAAGCCATGAAGTTTCAGAATATTTGTGCTTTTAAAAGGAGGATTATATGCCAAATAAGCACTGCTAGGTATTTAATTCTTTAGTATTCAGGAAATCTTGATTCCCAAGATGCAAACTCTATATAAACCTGCATATTAAGTATTGATTCTAGCAGGTACATACTAAAAAGGCCTTTGACTTAAGTCTTTTAAGTAATGTGCACATGATAGGAATAAACCATACACAGGCAAAACTTCTCTGACTACAGACCTAGATGATCTCCAAGGTCCTATCCAACCCCAGCCATTCTATGATTTTTATGTTTCATTAGGTGAAAAAAGTCTGAAAGGCTACACATTCATGTATTTCTAGTCATGACTGCAGAAACCGGAGGCTCTGAATATTTGTCTGGTGTGCCCAGGGAACAAAGCACTAGGAGAATTTATTTTTTAAAATACCTGTTCAATTGTCAGTAAAAACACTTCGTTTTCTTTGAATATATATTTTGTAAAAAATGTGTCATTTGCAATGAGAGACAAAATTAAACATACTTTTTAGTAGCTTGTAATCATCTGATATCTCCTAAGGTAACAAAATGAAGCCTATATTGGGCTCAAGAAAGTTTCTTGGGATTATGAATATGTCTGTAACAAGCAACTAGTGTTACCAGTGGATATTTTAGGTGAAGGCTTTACTGTAATAGACTTGTCTGACTTGGATAACAAACTCTTCGTATTTCAGTCATAAATCCTGAAGAGAAAGATGCTATTCTCTCAGGTCACTGACAAACTAAAAGGGAATCTTTGTTTGCAGAACTCCACAGAGTTAACACAGTATTTGTTAAAGATTTCATTGTGGTAATTACTTTCTAGGGTCTGTCAATCAGTCAGTTTTAATGTATTCAGCATAGGCAGCATTAATTTTGTGCCATAGTACTGTTTTACTTGGTTTCATGCTCCTTATCTATCAGTCTGTCCATAACAAGTCTTGAATCTATGGACCATTTTTTTTCCAAGTTTGAAGAGAAAATTGTTTTTAAATATCCAAAACACTTGGATTCTTGCAAGTTTTGTAGGTATTGATGGGTGGGTAGAGGAAAACTCCCATGAGGGCTCCTGTGGTGAAAAGGTTTTGGAAGGAACTCAGCTGTTACCATTCCCTAAGGCATGCTAGATGACCAGGTGCTGTATGCTTGATTCAGAAATTGCAAATCATGTCCCATCACTTGTCAAGCTTGCAGGTAGGTGATGAGGTGAACTAAAAAAGTACATGCAAATGATACTTTGTATCTTAAAAAGTATACTTATCCCCTGTGAACTTGATTTAGTTCTTCCCTGCACTAAATTAGCAGTTCATGAGCTTTATACCGTGGTTGAATCACTCATTCATATGTGCTTTATTCAGGCAGGCATCTAATAATACCTCTTTTATAGAAGGCATGTCTAACCTTGTAGCTTTGGGGTGTAACAAGAAGGGCATATCCTTGACAAACAGCTTTGGTTTCTGTGCCTATTATTTTGGTATTCCAAATATTACAAGATATGAGACATTATGTAAAGGTTGGACTTTTTAAAATATGAATTCTTTGAGTATGCTTGCCAATGTTTGTAAAGGACTGTGGCACCCGCTTGGAATGCTGACATTGGTTTCAATTAGTGTGTGATGAGTTCCTTTGTTGTTGAAAGCATGATGTTTAATGGTATAAATAGACAGAGCAACTGGCTAATAAAATGTAAAGTGAAATAGAATTGGGTTTAATATGTTTGTAGAAGCTGGGTTGTGGCTTTTTCAGCACAACAGTTGGAGTCACAGCTTGGAGAAACTTGAGGACATCTGTTATTTCTGTTGAAAAATACAAGTATGATCAGTAACTCACACCTTTGAAATTCCTTTTGGGGGGGGAGGGGGGTGAGACAACCCCTCTCATACACAAAGCTGATTTACTCAGGATTTAAGAACATTTGACTGAATCATCCAATAGCTGTCTCATAATTCAGATGTAAATGTTCTGTGAAGGGAAACTTTGAAAAGATTTTTCCTGGGTGACTAAAAACAGAAGGAAGGGCTAAAATTTAGAGTAAGAATTTACAATATATAGTTAATTTTGCATATAATGCTATGTAGTTTTTTAAACACATGAAGTTGCTGTCTTTTAAAATTCCAGAAGAAATCTAGTTACAGTTGAACTGTGATCCAAGACTAAATTGCTTTTATACATCTTAAATGCAGCTATCTTACTCTGCTGTTTGTAATAGATTTTTGGAAACTTGTTTTCTTCTATAACCAGTCCTAGGGGTAAGGAAAAAATCAGCAGGAGCTGAAAACATTTCTTATCGACAACACGCCTATTGTCCACATATGTTACACCCCTGAGCATATACATCAAAGACATAATAGAAAAATGTTCAATGTTCTTCTTTTGGTGCTTGAAATTCTTTGTTGGTACTGAGTTTTTCTTGTTTTGTTTTGGTTTTTGTTTTTTTTTAAATCTACAAATAGGTATCCTTTGTGCCAGCACACACACTTCATGTTTTACAAACATTCTCAAATCCTCCATTGACCCCTTAATAAGCACTGGCTGAGAGGCTTTGTTTCTGGGCTCAGGAGAAGGGCCTGAGTGACAGCCATTTGAGAGTGAAGATTCCTGGACAGGCTGATGTGCCCAAAATACCAAGGAGAGCATATTCCTTTTCCTAGCAGCCATAGTAGCCTTCATAGCACACAGTGTCTAGTAAATAAGGATAGGGGCAGAGAGGTGATGGCAGTAATGTGGAAAGAGAAGTGATAGTGGTGGTAAGAGCATGGAGTGCAGAAGAAGTATCTTTCAGTGTGAGAGGAGGTGAGGGTAGGAAATCAAACCCCATAGTTAGATTGTGAACTGGAAGCAAATAATGACACAAGTGGGAAGAGGGGACTCTGTGAAAGAAAGTTCTGTGCCTTATTCCCATTTTTATCTCTAGACTCTAGGTTTAGACGATGTCTCCCGTGACATATGGGTTTTCCTGCAAGTAGTGTGTAATGTAACAGTTTTGGCAGATGGGCAACTGCAATTCTCCTTGGGAAAGTTAATCCATTGAATACAATGTGGTAGTTGAACAATTACTCCCCAGAAACACTACAATAATTCACAGAGGAAAAGTTGAGTTATAGATTAACCCCAGATGAGGGGGTTTGATTGGTTAGGCAGCCTTAACATCCATTCAGTTTAACTAAGAATAACATATCTCGTTCTACTTTTCCTTACTTTTCCTACTTTTCGGGGAAATTGGGATTTGGACACTTCATTTTCCAGGGGAAAAAAAAACATTTTGTAGAGCTTTCCTGACTTGCTCTAAATTAAACAAAAGCATGTGTAATTTAGATTAGGTTTAGAACAAATAAGAAAATTGCAGATAACTTAGGATTTTCTTTATTTTTCATGGTTTTTTCTCTTTTCTAGCTCCTGTTTCTTTTGTGTAGCTTAGAGAATTTTCTTGGGGATTTTAATTTCTTCTGCTTGTGCAACATCAGAACTAATCCTGGTTTTCCCTCATGCAGCAATCCATGTTTCTCTTTCACATCTTTCTCATGCCTTGTACTTACTCGCTTCCTGTACCTCACTGTTACGTCTTGTTGGCCTCCCTTATTTCTGTACATTTTTTCTTCTCTGCATTAATTTTTCTCTTTACTCTTCACCAAGTTGACCAGAAGCCCTATATCATATGGTTTTCTAAGCTTGTTTTAAAATGCAATTCCTGTCTGCCATTAACTTCCCATTCTTTCCCTTGGAGTTACATACTGAGTTATATTTTGTCTAACATTAGAAAGCAGTTCCTTCAGTTTCTTTCCCTCTTCACTCCACTCAGCAGACCCTTATTTTGGTTTTCTAGATCAAAAATTCTTTGTGTTTTTCCCCCAGTTATTTTTTCCTCCAACTTCAACTTTGCCCCTAGGAGGAAGAATAAGATAATAAATTTTTCCCCTTGGATGGCACTCCTCTCTTATTTCTGTTCTTGATGGTGTTTAGTCATTAACAAAGAGAGTTTGCTTTGCAAATATTTGTCAATAGTTCAGTTAAATAGTAACAAAAAGTAAACTGTTCAATTGCAAATCAAAAATTCCTTCTCCTGTAGTGGTTCAAGTGGTTTAGGTCTTGCATAAAAGGGAATTTGAGGTTATAGAATAAAATATTTAAAAGAAAGCTTTTTAGCATGAACGTATGTATGCTACAAGAACAATTACAAAAATATTCCTATTAAAAGTACATGTAACAATTAAAAAATAAAAGTTACAAGTTACCCTATTAATGCTTTAGAATATATTAAAACTAACTGAAAGAATGCACACATTAAACTTTAGGCAATACAAAGCTTATTATTCCCCAGAGACAAAGAAATCATGGTCAGAGTACAAGAGTAGAGATAATTAGAGATTTGTTTCTTCTCTACCTCCCAAGGTAAGGCTTAATCCTACAGTAATCTCTTTACTGAGAGCCAAATGTTAGTCAAGCAGCCTGCTGTACAGATTTGAAACTCATTTAGCTTGTATTTTCAATATCTGGGGAAGGAGCTATCCTATGAATTTAGAGTCTGCATTGTTTTGGAGATGGTATCTTGATAGGGTTTCCAATTTATCCTGCAATGTAATGCATTGGCAGGGCTTCCTGACATGTTTGCTAGCTTATATTGTGATATAAGACTTCTTGTTCATGACCAGTAAACATCCAGAGCCCTTCTGTCCTTTATCATGAGAGTTTGTATTGGGCATACAATGAATGGCACACTCTGTGAATGTGCATAAACCAGTTATACCAGAACAGTTTTGCCTTTGAGCTTTTCAACTTGGTGTTGCCCCATTGTCAGCTGTGCTTTAAGGCTAATGCCCAGTGAACTTGGGGTTCATTCAAGTGGGGTAGGTGTTAAGCAAACTGGCTTTTTGTCTTTTGTATTTCCAAACTTTTGTATTTCCAAAAGGCAGGTTTGTAGCTTTGCTGCAAACTCGTTGGCTCTTTTAATTCCCAGGTTAGATAGGGAAGGGAAGAAGTAGCAAAGAAAACAAAACACCTGCTGAGATTATTTTTATTTTTAAAAGTCCTAAAGGTTAGACCCACAAATAGATTTGAGTGGTTTCTATGTATGTGAGGTTAAAATTTACACTCTGCTGCAATTTTGCACAGAAAGATCTGTAAAACACAGGTGCCTGCATAGCATGTGTGATGCCCAGGGGTGCCTCAGACTTGATAGTGCAGGAGAACTCAGTGCATGCCTCATTTATATAGGTTCCATTGAGATTTACAGATTTCCCACCTCCTTCATATATGGAAAATAATCCAGCAGTCATTCTGGACTTAATGAGCATAGGCTCCATGCAAAACACAGCTATGTCAGGAACAGACAGTAATACTTTTTAGGAGAGGTAATACGAAGAAAGAGGTACTGTAAAGGCCTGAGAGAACAGCCACAACACTTAATAAAACCACCTGAGGGTTCTGATTCATACTCAACTGTGTAAAATTGGATACTGGTCTGGAAAGAGAAGAAGGTGGTCTAAAACTGAGTGTCTCTGGAAGGGGTGTTTGGATGGATAGAAAGATAAAATAGATAGATAGACAGACAGACAGAGAGATATTCAGTGAGTGTGGGTATCCCAGGTGACCATTCCTACACTCTACACTCTGGCCTGAAGGGTCAGGCAGAGAAAGGGTATTAGAAATGCTTTGCTGCTTGGTAGGTTGACTTGCTATGGATACATATATATATATATATATGTATAATTTTTTTTTTTTAATTTAAAATAGACTTGAGATAGAACAGTTTTATTTATTATCTTAGGCAGGTAAAAAGAGTGGCCTATACCCCCCCCACGTTTGTCCAAGGGCTTAATGATTAAAGCATTCATGTGGACAATAGGTACAAAAAGTCCTTTTCATTCACTGCTTGCAGGACTGAAAAGGCAATGCCAGGTTATACAGTGTTTTAGTATTCTGCTTACCGAGTTTGCTTTAGTGAAGTTTTGCATGGAATAATTTAATCTGCTTTGGATTAGGAAGAGTGAGTGTATCACTTGCTGGTGAGGGCACTCCCAAAGAAAAGCAAAGGTGGGGGTTCTGGTTCTGGTGAATAATTAATGCAGATCTTGTGCAGATTTAACCACCAGGTTGTAGAAGTGCAGAAATTAAACCCTGTGCCACTGAATCAAGTGCTTTCACAGCCAAGCAGCCAGCTCCTCACTGCTGTTCTGGAACCTGATGAAGCATGGTGGGCAAGAGTAGTTGGCATTCAGTTTTGCTGCATTTTGCAGGGGAGGGAAACAGTTTGGTTTATTTGCTTGAAGCAAATGTTAGTTTGGTAACTCAGAAATTTCTACAACCACGTACCTGTTCACTGAATACTTCTGCAGTGTAAATGGCATTCATAGTCAAATGGGAGTACATGTGTGTCAGTGTACCCAAGAGACTGGGACACCCATTTGATGTCTAAGGGACAGAGGTCAAAATCAATTTGAATAGAGTCTCTTTGATCTCAGATGAACAATCAAAACTGTTTACTCTTCAGGAGCAGGTCTAGCTTGTTTTATTCCTGTAGGTTTTTCAAGTATACAGGTCCATCTCAAAGAAAAAGTATTTTTCTGAAACTGCTGCAAATCTTTGCAAACAGTCTCTTTCCTGCCTGGTTCCAGGTACCAAGCAATCCTAAAGCTCTTCAAAGTCTTGTACACAACAGGGATTGAAGCCTGCCCTCTTTTCACCATAGGGATGGGAAGTTGGGGGATTGATCCACTGTGAAGTTGTAACTCTAAATTAGCAGGAAGGAGTTTTAATGGAGCCTCAGATGTGCCTCAGGTGTGCCTGGGGTGTGAGGAACCTGTGGCTGCAGCAAGGGAGGTAGGCAGAAAGGATCTACAAGAAGAGAAAAATTCTCTGTAGTTGACAGTGCTTGGCTACAAGAAAATCACAAGACCCATGTGATCTGAAAGAAGAAACAGAGAGCTGAGGAATCCAGGTAGGAGCAGAAGCCTATGTTTATGGCCTTTTTGAGTTAGGGAAGGCTGGAGTTAAATGGGGAGCTCTGCAGAGACCTCTGCTATGAGAGGGGCAGACCTGCTTTCTCTGTAAAGGATGAAAGAGCTGAGAAGTCTGTTCCCCTATGAGGAAAAATGCTGCAGCAAGGCCTTGCTGACTCCTTGAAGAAAGCTCTGACTTTTATGGGGCTCACGTTTAAATCCTGACTGGAGCTCCAGTTTGCAGACTCCATCAGGATTTGTATGGCAGCACTGGTGTGGAAAGCTGTTGTTTGCAAATAGAGATTAGACTGAAAAAAGGGGAAACACTGAGTGCTTCCTTGGAAAGAGGCTGATAGGCTTTGATTGCTTGGTCCACAAATTAACCTTTTCTTTCCCTGAAGAAAGACACGGCAAGGTCTATGCATGCCTATGGTAAGGTAGTGGGTACTATGTAGTTCTGGTGTTGGAGTTTCATTACTTTTTCCAAATGTTTCCTGGTTTTCATAACTTTATGTTCTGTCTGTCCCCTTGATGTAAGTGTCTGGCAATGCCCAGGTGTACTGAATGAGTGCTTATGGATTTTTTTCTAGTGGCTTAGATGGAGGCATTGGAAACTGCTTTCTAGAAGGAGTACAGGCAACATAGCTGACAGGCTGGTCATTACTACTGGGGTTTTGATTTTAGGAGTTGTTTCTTCCATAGACCTACCTGAACCTGGAATTTCTGACTTTAAAGAGATAGTGGTATATACATTTATATACCCTATCAATCAGTGTAAACAAGGAAAGTTTTGTGGGGTTTTGTTTTGGTGTTTGTTTTGGTGAAACAAGCTAACTTGTATCTCTAATTGCAGTGGGAAGAAATCTATAGACCACCTGAGGTCTTTTTGTAGCCATAGAGTTTACTGATGGTGACAAAGAATATGTCTTGCATCATATCAGTGTGGTGTAAGAGCTGAATCTTGTTGCAAAACTCTTGTCCAATACAGACCCAAATGCAGGAAATCTGCCCAAGTAATCTCAGGGGCTCCTCTTTTGAACTTGTGCATTACCCAGCAGAGCTTTTGTAGCTTCTTCTGTTTCCATTTAGAAGTTACTTTTCTTAAAGGGGAAGTGTTTAATTGATTTAGAGACTATCCCAATCTTGTCCTGAGCAATTCTCTTTTGCAAAAACAAAATGATCTTCCTGTAGCTATAATACATATTTTCTCTTGCCATATAAAGGTTATCAGCTGCTTTTCCCCTACTGTCTTGTAAATGGGAGGGTTTCTCTCTCTCTCTCTCTCTTTTTTTTTTTTTTTTTTTCCAATCCTTAACACTTTTAAGTGGCACGTATTAGAAACTATATTTTTTTTCTATCACAAAATGGGGCTGAACAAAGAAACAGTTTTATTTATCTTCTAACCATTCAGAGCTTTTACCCTCTTCTGTGGAAGTGTATAATATTAAAATTTTATCTTCTTCTAATTGGCAAAAATGTGATATTCTAATAAGAAATCCTACTAAAAATGGTTCACTACATCTATTCCTGTTAAACATTAACTTTCAATTTAAATTACATGCTGGAAACAATTTTATGAGAAACACTTCTATGATTAAGATGTTATTTTTAAAAGTCACTAAAATCCTCCTTCTGCATACTTATGTCATCTTACACTTTTATCTGTGTGTCTCAAGGCTCTAATGGCACTAGAAAGGAAATCTCACAATGTATCTCTCCATAATTCCCACTGGTATGCCAAATGCTAGTATTATGAAGATCATTAAGAGCAGAGTCTCTTTATGTTCCCATTTAGTGATCTAAACTACAGCAAAGTTAATATTTACAGCAAGATAATACATTACTAATAGAAATGTGAAGCAGACTTACTCCTCCTACTTATTAATGCTACTATCTGGGCACAGATGTGCATTCATAGGATTTATTTGCTTGCTAGATATGTGCAAATGAAAAGTGCATCCAGGATATGCTCAAATTCTCAAAAGTGTTCTGCCCTAAAAACTTGATTATGTTCCAAGCAGTGATCATAAAATCATAGAATCACAGAAAGTTAGTGGTTGGAAGAGACCTTGAAAGATTATGAGTCCAGCCCCCCTGCCAGAGCAGGGTCACCTACAGCAGGTGACACAGGAACACATCCAGGTGGGATTTGAATGTCTCCAGTGAAGGAGACTCCACAACCCCCCTGGGCAGCCTGTGCCAGTGCTCTGTCACCCTCCCAGGGAAAAAATTCTTCCTAATATTTATACAGAGCTGCCTGTGCTCCAGTTGATAACCATTGCCCCTTGTCCTATTGTTAGTCACCCCTGAGAAAAGCTTGACTCTGTCCTCCTGGCACTTGCCCCTTACATATTTATAAACATTGATGAGGTCTCCCCTCATTCTCCTCTTCTCCAAGCTGCAGAGCCCCAGCTCCCTCAGCCTTTCCTCATAAGGGAGATGTTCCACTCCCTTCATCATCTTGCTTGCTCTGTGGTGGATTCTCTCAAGCAGTTCCCTGTCCTTGTGGAACTGAGGGGCACAGAACTGGACACAATATTCCAGATGTGGCCTCACCAGGGCAGAGCAGAGGGGGAAGAGAACCTCTCTTGACCCATTAGCCATCCCCCTTCTAATTCCCCCCAGGATACCATTGGCCCTACTGGCCACAAGGGCACATTGCTGGCTCATGGTCATCTTTCCATCCACCAGCACCCCTACGTGATCCTACTTTGTATTTCCAAGTGTCCCCATAGAGTGATGCTGGGAGCAACAGCAAGCAGGCTTTACTAAAGATAAACATAAATATGGGCCTTAGAGTCCCTTGTGTATACACAGAGCAGTTGTGGGAGGCATGCTTGTGCTATGGGTCTAGAAGTGGATCATGAGGTTAAAACCCAGGCATAGTCAAAAAGTGATTTGTGTTTGCCAGAGCAATTGAATAAGACTTTCTGCAGTTTCAGGCATGCAGTGCTATACTGGTGATCAAAACCCTGGAATCTTAGATTTGGATGTAATTGCAGGACTCCAGAAGATCGTACTCCAGGCATGAATCTACTCTGACTGTGCCTACCAGACTGCTGCTTTTGTTGGTTTGGAAGGAAAGGAAATATGCTATATTCTTTCCAGATGTGACGAAATAAATATTTTGTTGGGATAGAACGTATTTGCATGTATTTTGCTACAGTCTGAGGAAACATGTTAGCTTCCATCAGATGGAAGGTAGTAAATTTTATTGATTCAACTTGTTTCTCTCTTACAGCAGCCTTCTGTGCCTTACAGATCTGTTTAACTGAGGATATTTCTAAAGTTCTAAAATTGGAATCAGTTTTAAACAACTGTTTGTTTAAAAGCTGTCAGCGCTGAAGAGAAAGAATGTTTTCTTTAACTAGCCCCAGGCTGCCCATCTGATCCTGGGCTGTGCTTCTAATAAGAATGGGGACCCAGCTTAAGAGCAGAGAAAGAAAGTTGAGGCAAATGTTACTTAGCACAGCATCTACTTTTATTGTGCACTGGTTGGAGCCTCAGCAAACTTTTGCAATAATATTCAATGTGGCTTTTTCATCAGGCCTGCAGGGAAACTATTACAGAAGGTTTTAATCTTTTTTTGACTGAAAGTCCTTCAGGACCAGACACTAACGTTTTGTGTGCTGTCATAGGGTGTCTTGAAGCACTGCTTGATTTGTGCCTAGGATCACTGAGTAGCTGGATAATGAAAGGAAATACAAATAGTGAATGACTGACAATTGCTTTTGCCTTGTGCTAACTGCACTAAGGTATTTGTTTAAATGAAAGCTTTTAACATAAATAGCTATGCATACAGAAACCAATTAAAGTTTTGAGAGACCTATCTAAAATTTCTATTTGCTTCCACAACAGCTGTAAGAACTAAATAAGCAGAATAGTCTGACAGAAACCATATGCCCCTTTTTTATGTTAGAGCAATAACAATCAACTTGTCCTATGTTATTGCACTTGTGTTAAAATGTTTGTAAGCTGTGTAATAAGGACAGTATGCAGTCAGTCTTTCAGACACTGAAGAACTCAAGCTGCATTTAACTGAAAACTTAATCTCTGAAAAAGCTATCAACTCAGGTTGTAACGTAAGAGTTGTATGGTAAGAGAGGTAAGCATAAAGTTAATCAATAACCTGTTGTAACTTTCTCTGAGGTATGTAGCAAATTGGTTTGGCTTATGAATACATGTAAGCTGGGTCTGGAAATAACCCCCTAAATATCTCTCATTTAAGTGGAGAGGGAACTTACTTGTGGTGAAACTGTCCAGAACTGTTGTTCATCACTTTATTACTATCTGATCATAGTTTTGCAGAAATACACTTTTATATTTTGCTTGTTTAAAAAGTGTATTCTTAATACAGTATATTAGTATGCATAGCGACACAACACTTCATGGTTTTGAGTAACATTTTATGTGACTTGTTTAAAGGAACAAACCTTACCTTAAAAGAGGCAAATCTGACAATTCAGGGCTAGTTCATGGTGCAGTAAATAATCAGAGACTTCTTGGAAGTTAATTCCTGAAGACAACAGCAGCATAAGCATAAACCTCCTATTCTACAGACAAAATAAATGTGTTGAGCTCCTAACAAAATTTGGAATAGTCTGATCTTATTTTTAAGAATTTAAATAATGGCAAGTATAGCACATTTTAATTTCCATTTACCCCATGATGAAGACATGTTACACAGTCTAAAAACTTTACATTTGAATGCTTATAGTATGTCTATAAAGGACAAGAGTGCTACTACAGATTTCCAAAACTGAGAAAGAGAAATAGAGGCTTAAGGGGAGATTGTTTAGTTCTGCTTCACTTGCACTTAGTTCTTCAAGCTCATGTTTCTCATTTCTTCTGGCTTTCCAGTTATTTCTGACATAATAGTGTAAGGAAGGTTTATATAATTCTCAGAGTTACTTGTTCCTAAGTAATCTTCTAGTCATGGATTTATTTTTTTTAATTGATTCCTTCATCTCCCTCCCCACTCCCTCTCCTCCATTATTAAGGCAGCTATTCTGAACCTGAAGACAGACCAATCTAGCAGAGTTTGCCTTCAGATTAGGAACATATAGCAGCAAGAGACTGGTGAAAGCAAGATCTTATTTCCTTGCAAATGTTACCACTGTTATGTCTTCCTAAATTCTGGCTTGTTTTGATATTGACTTTGGGTGCCACAGTGGTACCTGGGTCAGGAAGAAAAATGGGTATTGTTATTTTAATCAATACCTACAGAGGAGCATCTGGGACAAATTATGATGTATTCTGAAGGGACAGTCAGGGATATCTGGAATAGAATAGATATCTGGGGGAAGGTGCAAGAATAGCAAGAGGTAAAAATATTACTCCCTGGTAAGGAAGGAAGCATAAAGTGCTTAGCCGTCTGTAGCTGGTTGAGATGTTGCTGTAATAACAGATCCTGAGGTTGAGATTCTTATGTTTCTTTTTCCTATGTGGGTGTCTTGTTTAGAGAGAGTGGTGATAAATGACAGGGTTGCACCTGAAGTTGATAAAAGGTATCATTCAGTTCAGAATTGCTTATTTTGGCACAAAAAATTTCAATTAACTTAATTAATTTTTTTTTTTTTTAAATTCAAAGACTGGGGATAGGTAGCCCTGAGTGTGATTATAGGACTTGAGATTTATAGCTCACTTGCTATTCACTCTCTAGGATGCTAATGGGATCCCAGAGCTATGTATTATTGGAATTTATGGACAAATGGCAATGTAGCAACATGCTGAGTTGTTGGAAATTTTCATATTTGCTGCGTTTTGATGGAAGACTTTGTGGGAATGCATTTCCTAATTTGGTGTAGCTTCCTTGCTGCTAGCAGTTTCCTTGTGAGGTTATGTAAAAATAATCTTGTAGTTCCTGCTAGAAGATGCGGAATGGCAAGATATGTGGGAATGTAAGAATATAGTACCCTTATGTGAGACTAAATATAGGCAGCTTGAAGGGAAAATGAGGTGTCCATGAAGATGTGTCCACCAGAAATTCTAAAAATCCAGTCCTGTTGTGCTACATGTTCTTTTTGACATTTGGGAGCACTAAGGTAATATCTCTGAGGTAAATCATCTTTTGGAGAATAATCCTGATCATGGGATTTGTGGGCAATGGAGTTTTGGTTAATTAATAAGCATTAGGGTATCTAATTGACCTGATAGTACTTATTCAGAGATAAGAGGGAAAGATATAAGGAACAAAACAAGTACATCTTGCTTTTCCTTTTTATTCTTGCCTTACCTGAAGCCTGAAAAAATCTCGTGTCAATAGGTAATCAAAAAACTAGACCACTGGATGCCTGTTAATAAAAACACTGGAGCTGCTGTGTAATTTTCATCTTTTCACTCTTGCAGGATGAGGGACTTAGAGTCATTGCTTAGAGCTAAGGGTCTGTGCTGGCTTATACCCTAGGTAACTTAGTTCAGTAGGGTTAAATAGTGAGTTATACGATTCCTAAATTACAGATACTTGCCATCCTTGTGTTGGTTTATTTTTTATTCATTACTGGATTGTACTTATGGCATGCTCTTACTCTTTTCTGATTTATAATGGATCTCTTTATTGAATTATTGAGCAGAACTTTTAAATAAAACATCAAAGAATTCTCTTCTGCTATCAATTCTCCTATAGTATTAAGATATATCAACCCTTAGGACCACTTTCCTCATCAGAATACTGACACTGTTAGACTCAGTCCTAAATGTGCTATGCACCAAAAGGTTCATCCAATATAGCTTTTTAATTCTGAAAGTGAAATTATTTGCACTATAAATATGCAAAATTAGATTGATTCTTTTTGGATAAATACCTTGTACAGTATCTGTTTTGATCTTGTTGGCCACCTTAGATGTATAACACATTTTTCTACTCTGATTCCCATTTTATAAGTGAAGAAAACCCAAATGTTTACAGCAAATGTAGTTAAATTTCTTCTTAAAACTATGTCTTTTATCAGACTTGAGAAAAAGACCAAAGCCTGACTTCCAGTCCTTGGTCATCTTGCTCGTTATATACTGCTTTGCTTGGACTAGAGATCTACTGAATCCAGACAGTTTTATGGGACTGCAAATTCTGATTGTTTGATAGAATTCTGTTTCTGTAGAAATGAAAACTTCAGCTTGGGTCTTCTTACGGCTGCTGTGTAAGCTCTGCTTGTTAATGCTTTTTTGGGGATTTGTCTGCTTATTTCAGTGCATTAAAACTGACTTCATGGTTCTGATTACGGTTGTACAGTAACTTTATGCTGCCTTTGAGGTTCTTGTCACTTCCACAGAACCATTAAGTCTGGGATTTTTTTTGTTGTTTTTTTGGTTGGTTGGTTGGGTTTTGGTTTGTTTGTTCTTTCTCCTGGAGGGTGTTTAGTTTGCATATAACAAAACAAAGAAAGGCACAAAGCAGTTATCAGTTATTCCAGAACCCCAAGAAGTAGTTTACAGTGTTACTGTTATGCTTTAAGGACAGTTGAGGCTACTGGGAGCAGCATTCAATTTCTAGAAGTAAATCATAAGTCACAGAAAATGAAATTTGGAACAGCTTGGCATATATATTTACAGTTAAATAAATGAAATGCCAAAAGGAATACACATATTTATATTTAAATGTTTGATTTCTGTGGGCACTATTAAATATATATTTCTGTCATCTGGCAATTTTTCTAGAGGTTAAAATAGGCTTGCTGGGTACCTGAACTAGAGACCCTTCTATTATTTCTTGGCTAATAAATTTTACTCCCTCGAAAGGGAATAAGTTGTACAAGCCAAAATAAACTTAAATAAGTGCTGATTTCTAAAAAAGGGAGGAAGGGACTGACTTTCAGGACAAGCTATCACTGTTAGACTGGCAATATTTTTCTGTATGCTTGGCCTGAGGTACGAAGGTTTTTGTTTGGTTGGATTTTGCTTGGTTGGGGGTTTTGCGCTTTTTTTTTTAACTGAACAAGATTTCTTTTGGACAAAATGCTGTAAGAACTATGTTAGGTCTGAATGCTAAGATATCACCCCTAGACTTAGGAAGCCCCTGGCCTGCATGCAGGTGGGGTTTTTTTGGTTTTTTTTTTCCTAAAGTGTATGGTAAACAGGAACAGAACTGTGGCAATCATGATGGCAATGGTGTGAAAGAAGAGAAGTTTAGTTTCCCACACGAATTCTCCTGTGGAAGGCTAGTGTACACACTGTGTTGAGCCCTGAGAGTGGGAAGGAGGACCACCTCAGGAGAGATCACTACTCTCTCATCTGCTTAGAGAAAATGGTATATGTAACAAGCTATGATCTTTTAGCATTGACAAAACCTCTTCATAAGGATGTTAAAGAGGTGTATACCAAAATAATAGTTTTGAGGTAGTGAATTATGGGGAACAGTGAACATCACATAACAGATGGAAAAGATAGAGGAAACAGCACTATCTGCTACTAGAACTATCCCTGTTCTTCTGCTCTTCTCTTTCATCTACTACCAGTCTCTGACAGAAATAGGATACTGGCCAAGTGGTGCTTTGGTGTATGGCTGTAATGCATGCTCTTAATGCACCTTCTTGTATTTGGCAAGATCTCTGTGTCAGGGTGACAGAAAAGTTTTCTTCCTGTTTGGGGGTGTGTTTTCAGTTGAAACTGAGCTCTCATAAATAACTGATTCCACACACACCACTGCCTCCTCTCCCCCCATGGAAAAACAAAGGAAACAAAGATCATCAATGACAGTTCAATAAATATCTACATACAAACAGCCTTTTGAGTTTGTTTTGGGTTTTGTTTTGTTTTTTTTTTTTCCTTCAGGGTGCTAGATATGTCTTTATAGATTAGGTTTTTATCTATATCACATGTTCTTGGAAGTGCAGAGTCTCAGGTTTTTTGTATTAATTACCCAATATGTAGCATTTCATAAGTATTTTTATGCTTTGGTCTGCAGCATTTCTGTGAAGTGTGCTCTCAAAGAAAGTTTGTCCCAGTTTGCCCAGCTGACTGTGAATCTCTCTTGCCTTTACTGCTGAAGTATTAGTGGGCTGGTCTCAGCTTTCTATCAGCCACTTCTTCCCTGAACTCTTGGAAACTCCCAAATTATGCATCTGTATTCCCTGTTTCATTTGCAAGAGTCATTCATTTCTGACCTTAATTCCTATTCCAACTGGCACAGGGAATTGTGGCAGTCTCAGGCTGAGCTGCAGTACTTGTCACTGTACATCCTTCTACTGAAACTTGATATCTTCTCTAACACTCCAAGACCTTTTTATCTGTTATTGGTTGTTTAGATCACTTACTGGGCTTCAGCACTGTATTTTCTCTCCTGCTGTTCTCTGATACAGAGAGTTAAATCACACTAAAGACAGAGTCAGGCTTTTTATCTTTTTGCCATGAGAGCTCCCAGACTTTTCCCTGGCCCGCTTCTCCCTGCCTTGCACAAATAATGTTGCTCCAGAGTAAACAGTGGGTCAGAAGATCTTGTTGCATTGGGAGTTCAGGGCTGTGATGCAGCACTGTTGCTGTATGCTGAGATCTGTTCCCTCCTCCAGCTGGTCCCATCACAGCTGCTCTCTCATCAAGTTTGCTGGCTTTGCAGTTCAGGCTACCCCAGGTCAGCTGGAGGTACAATTATGTTTTCCTGTACAAGTCTGAGAACAAGCCAGTTTCCTTGCTATGTTTGGAACACGTTCTGATGGCGAGAAAGGTAAATGATCTGCATGGTAGCTGTGAGATAATTTGAGCACACTGATGTTTTCTGTGGCCTAGAAAATAATTCAAGAAAAGTTCCTTTTAGGGATTCCAAGAAGAGTAATGTTGGTAAGAGAGCAGGCAATGCCCATCTCTGAGACATTAACCTAACCTCTTGGTCCTATTGCTTAAGAAAGGATGAAAAAAGGGCAGTACAAGAATATGGCCTTAGGAAATATTATTTATATTCCAGTGCTTTATTAGAACAAGTTGCTTAGGAATGCTCTTCTCTTTTTTCTGTCAGCAGAGATTTTTAAAGAAAAACTAAGTAACAGCCTATTACTCTAGGTTTGCTTTATTTTGTCTTGTAAGAAAGGCAAAAATTACTTTTCATGCTTTTTTCATTTTATATGGAAACTACATAAAATTTCATTCTAAGTTTGTGGGGAAGCTCTCCAGGTTAATAATATTTCTGCACCCTGCTGTCAGTGGTGGACCTGTGTGTTGCAGCTTGGGTAACTGGACAAATGGGTCAGACAGAAGGTCATGCTCCTTGAGGGATATAATGCCCCATTTTTCTGCTCTACCACAATAGCAGCAAATTCAGTGATTATTGTCCTGCAGAGAAGTGATAGTGAGGTAAAGAGAAATCATGATAATATGATGTAGCATAAAGAGTTTTCACAAAAATACAGATGCATTACTTCCAACCACTGAGCCTATACTTTATGAAAATCATCATGTACTTGGTGCCAGCAGCACATTCCCAGTCTCGTGCCATCTGTGCATCTGGCAGAATATTACAGGAAACTCACTTGAACATCTTCTTGGGAGTGTATCCTTCCTATTTAAAAACAAAACAAAACAAAACAAAACATAACACCCATTTTTAGATCGTATCTTACAGTGGAAGATACTAGATTTCAAGCAGGCTACTGTTGAGAGGACTGATTTTTTTTTTCCCATCTAATTTCTTGGGCTAGAGTAGTTATTTTCCCCGAATCGCAAAATGCAGATACAAGCATGCTAATATATCAAAGACATGGTGCTATTCACAGTATTTCCAACTTCAGGGAAGTTTTAAAAGTTGTGGGGTTTTGTGTTGTTTTTGTGGTTTGGGTTTTTTTTTGTTTGTTTGTTTTTGTTTTTTCCTAAAGTGTATGGTAAACAGGAACAGAACTGTGGCAATCATGATGGCAATGGTGTGAAAGAAGAGAGGTTTAGTTTCCCACACGAATTCTCCTGTGGAAGGCTAGTGTACACACTGTGTTGAGCCCTGAGAGTGGGAAGGAGGATCACCTCAGGAGAGATCACTACTCTCTCATCTGCTTAGAGATAATGGTATATGTAACAAGCTATGATCTTTTAGCATTGACAAAACCTCTTCATAAGGATATTAAAGAGGTGTATGCCAAAAAAAATAGTTTTGAGGTAGTGAATTATGGGGAACAGTGAACATTACACAAGCACTAGGGACCAGTAGATAAAATGATCCAGCGGTGAGTTTCTAATTACAGGGAATAAGCTGATGCAAGGCAGATTTAAACTGTGGAAGTTGTAAGGTGCTTTGTATGTAGCAAATGTGTGCTTTAGGGACAAAATCAGAGGGAGAGGGTCGAACAAAGGCTGCTAAACATGATCATGTAGATTTGAAGCCCAGGCTCAGGCATCTTTACTCCATAGGACGGAAACAATATCAATCTATCCTTATCATGCTATACTATTTTGCTGCTGGGCTAGGTGAACTTTTGGCTTGGCCTGGCCTAGTACTGCCATTCTTGTATTAGTGAATGTAGCTTTGCAAATGTATACCATAATCAGTAAGATGTATGTCTTCATTGTCTTTATACACTGCTATAACTCATGCAGTTGCTACCTTTTGTCTATATGGGATTTTGTACAAAATAATACAAAAACTTCAGTTATATTACAGAGGAGTTACTTTTACAGTAACTTTTGCTGGGTGCTACACTGAAGAGAAAGTAGACTTTTGTGGCTGGCCAAGGAATTCAATAAAGATGTCTGCTCAAGTGAACACAAGTCATCTTTGTATTGGGAAATGCCAATTGTAATAATCTTCACTACTGTTTTCTTGCAGTCAGAAGCTAAGCTCCTTCTAAGCATTCTCTGTTGAAATGTTTGAATCCATGGCACGAAGGGGTCTTGCCCTGTATGCAAGTCTGTTTAGAAAGTGTATACTTTGCAGAGCATTCTTAGTACCTTTCCAACATGCAGTCATTATCAGCTAGTTAGAACACAAATAACTACCACATAACTATTGCAGAAGCATGATAGAAGTCATCAGCAGTTCTCTCTCTGAGTTGATATGGAATATGGGCAGACATTCTCTCAATCTACTGATGTAGAATTCATCAGAACTCCTGCAGTCTCTCATCTCAGCTCTGCAGTATTTTGCAATGCATCATACATGAAGTGTGTTAGTGGATTCTGTGCATCACTCTTTGTAGGCAGTATTGATACCTGAGGATGCTGTTGGGTGGCCACAGTCAGGTGGGAGGGCTGGGGAAAAGAGAAGGGAGGAAACTGGTGTTCCTCCTTCCCTCCCTGCACCCACCAATTCCTCAGGAGCAGCAGAAGGCATCTCTACTTGTCTCTCCCTCCTCACTTCCCCCATGAAGGAACCTGAATAGAGCCTTTTAGCTTTTTTGATGTAAATTAGGGAAGGCGGGAGGGAGTGAAGGGGTGGCAGAAGATGGCAGTAAAGTGTGTATTTAAGTTTTAACTAATACAAATATTAATGGTTTAATTTCTTAATGACAGGATGCAACGAACTCTCCATAATTCTGGGAACATAGAATGGTTTGGGTTGGAAGGGACCTTAAAGATCATCAAGATCCAACCTCCTTACATGGGCAGGGACACCTCCCACTAGACCGGGTTGCACCTTCTATTGGAAGGTGATATTTAAATCCTGGTTAAATCTGTGAAGAAAGAAAAGTTTTGCTAGCCAAAAAGATCTGCAATGTTGGAGAGAAGAGTTGCTTGCTAGGAAAGACCTTCTCTTTCTTTACCTCCTAGCTCCCTGCCTGCACCTTAAGATGTAAAGCACTAAAACAGTTTAACCCTCAAGAATCTGAAGAGCAGTCATATTTCAAACAACTACTATAAACTTGTTCAGCTTCTTTTCTTCCATCCCCCCCAAATCTCAATTTTGGCAGACGAGCAAATGCCACAGGTGCCTCTCACACTCTTCACTTGTCAGAAATTCTCATGGCTCATTTCACACGCTGGGTAGCTTTACATTAAAAAGTATGCACATTCTTCTACTGGGTACTATAAATAATTTCTCATAAGTTTACTGAGAATAAGAAACTGGTCTTAAGGAGTGAGAAAGCTTATTATAATTGTTTGCAGGTGCTAAATTAAGGACATTATAGAAATAATATGTGTAACACTCTATTAACCCGAGTCTCATAATAAGGCACGGATAATCATAAAGAAACCTAGATATTTTCATAGCTCAGAAATTAATTTCTTAGACTTTATCATCCAAGGAAATCACATCCCAATCACTAGTCAAGTGACATAAGTTTTCATGATTACAATAATCTTCTATATTTAAAGTACATAAAAATAATTTCCTGAAGAACAAGGCTAATTTTCTAACCCAGACAACCCTCACTTTGAAGTCTGGATTGGGATGGTGATGGAAAAGTTTCTGCAAAGGTTGTACTGAGCCGTAAAGCATTCTTTATTCTTCTGGTGTAATCATGGCAAATCTACCCTCTCTCATTTCAATCTTTTGAATAAGTCCCTAAAGCAGAAATAGGCAGTTTCACCTTGCTGTGCTTAACTCCTTCAGTGCCTTTTCCTTCTAGAACTTGACCAACTATGATTAATCCTACATGACATCTTATTTCAAGATTTTGATTGATCTTACAGGAGTGAAACTCTTACCAAAGGTCTTTCACTCCCAGAAACAGATTTCTTTTGCATATATAATAGGCTCTTGTTAAAGTTATTTAATGAATTACATCCGTTGTTGGAAGAGGGAAGGTATGTCAGGGTTGGGCAGTCCTTGTAGTACTGAAAAGCTGAGAATGTCCATTTGAGGAGAGAGGTCCTATTCAGGGGCCCAGTGATGACTGTGCCTTTTTTGCATGTGAGAAGGTTCTGCAGTCCCTTCCTGCTCTTCTGAAGGTGCTGAGGTGGCATGTGCTCACTGAGTCCTCACCTTCCACTGCTGGCCCAGCTTTGCCTTGCTCTCTGTGTGCTGGCACTGCTCCACCAGCAGTGTAAAACCAGCAGCAGTGGCTGCACCACTGGGGTGTGTTACCTGCCTGCATCAGGGAGGGCTGGTCAGAAGAGGTGATACAGCCTCTGCAATGATTCGCTTTGTCTCTGCTAGACTGTCCCCTTCTGCTGTACATTCTCCAGAAAAATGCTTGGTTGGTTGTTTTGTGACTTCTTTTAGCAGTGTCCCATCCTTCACTGACTGCACTATCTTCAGATGTAATAAAGAAAAGCAAATGATACAGATTCATAAATCACCACCTCTATATATTGAGTTAGATGTTTCATGAGTGTAAAGACACCATGAGCTAACTGTGTGTGTGTTTAGAAGTTTACTCTCTTTTCACCTTCCAAAATGGCAATTGTTTTCTTCATCACCAATGTACCAGTGTTCATACTGACTCTCTTCCCCCCTTTCGCAATGGCCTTTGTGTGTCCATAATCAAGGGTTGTGGATCACAGTGGGGTTCAGGCAGGTGTTTAACAGCTGGTACCACCCATACACTGGAGCAGTGGCAGGTGTTGTGTCAGATGATTCACTGGACTTCTCACATGAGAACTCCATCTATCCTTCCAGCTCTCTATGAGGCTGCATCTAACTCGGTACCAAACTGGTAATTTCAATGGAGGAAACAAGAAGGAAAATAAAAGAACCATAATAACTTCACTAATGAATAAATCAAATTCAGATAGGTTCACTCCATTAGTGGGCAAGAATGTACCTGCTGTCACTCTATTGAAGACTTTATGACTCTCAGTGCTTGGAACACAGATAGTTATTCAGGAAGAAGTCAACCTCTGTCTACCGTGGTGCTCTCTGAAGCACCCTGAAACCATAGGATCTACCAATATGAATAATTATTTTGGTCAAAGTCTACTTAAATTCAGGCTAGAGTAAATGAATATGGATAGCAGCATGGGTTGTGGTTTTTGCTGATGTTTCTGTTAGTTTCACTGAAGGGCACGTTGGATATGAAAAACCAACAGATGCTCCAGCGTGACAAAAAATGGGTGCATGGGTGGTTAAGAAAATTCTAACTCCCACAGCTTCCAGTTCAGGCAATAAGGTGGAAAGCAAAAGATAGCAAAGCTGCATGAATTAGCTCACTTGGAGTAAGCTGCTGAAGACACCACCTTGCCAATTGCTGATGCAGCTATGTTTTTCTGCCTATAACTAAGGTTTAGTTATAGGAAATCTATATACTGATTCTTGTCTCCATCATTTGCACATGTATCTATAGGATGGAAATATAAAGATGGAGAGGGCTGTGAATGATTCATTAAAATACAAGATATTTAAATGAGCAGCAAAAATATTTAGGGGACTCTGTGACTATATGCAGACAAGCAAAAATGATGGTAGTGTCTGGGGAGTGTTATTGGAGACAGTTGCACCTCACAGATGAGAACACTTTTGGGCTGCAGGAGGAGAAAAACAAGCCCACAATATGGACATGTTTATGCTGTATAGAGAAAGTATAGGAAAGAGTCAGTCTCTTATAGTGCACTGGCTACTTTTGTGGTATTAAATTGCCTAATCACTTCCCAAAGTGCTGCACTTGATACTTCTTTCTGCTTATGCTGAACACAAAACATTTGCGTAATTGTGTGGGCTGCAAAGGTATGTAAAGACAACAATTCCCTAATACTCTTTGCAGGGAGCAAAATATTAGTGTGTCTGTCTCTGGCTGCAGAGGTTCCCAGAAGAGTTAGTTTAGTGATAAAGCTTTTAAAGAAAGTAGGTATTACTTGCAGTAAGTTTCAGAATCCTTGTATTCAGCCTGAAGTGGCTTTATAGGGAGAAAAAATTTAATGCACTTACTTGCAGGAAATTATATGTATGCTGACCATTCACATTCTGCTTTAGTCTAACCAAAATCAGTTTGCAAAATGATGCTTGGAGTTAGTTTGAATGAATTATGAGATCTTCAATGCTCTAAACAGTCTTACTGGAACTGTAATAACTTGATTGTGACCTGCACTATATTCCGCATAGGCTTTATTTGTAATGAGGTACAAAAGCTTCATGTGTCTCAGAACTGGCTGCTGAAGCAGTCAAATGGCAACAGCAGCATCTGTGAGATGTACCACTCTGTGTTTCTTTGGCAAGTGCCTGGCTTTGGGGAGGGCTGATGCTCTGGGGAGTCTCTGCTGCCTCCTGCATGAGGCAGGCACTGAGGAAGTGACCAGAAGTCTCTGGGCTTGTTATTCTTTTAAAATATGTTCCTTACATCGAGATTACTTCCACTGCTTAAACTGCTGTGGATAATGTTCTCAAATGTTGCATTCATCAGCCTTTAAATAGTCTATTAAAAATAACCAAACAAACAAACATAAAACCAAAACAAAACCCTCTAAGACCAAACAGTCAAAACTCCCTCTAAATTCTTACTCACCCCTACCTGAAAGTGCAGGTGTATCCTCTCTTCTTTTCCTTCTTGGTGAGTTTGTATTAAAGGAGCAGATTCCTTACTGCAGAGGCTGGCAAGGCAAGCAGGGGAAGGAGAAGGGGCAGAGTCCTCTTGGAGCATCTCTCATATTCATGGTCCTGTGGCCCTGTCTGGGGAGATGTGGGCAGGCAGCTTCCCTGCCCTGCTGGCTTGGGGGGCAGTGGCTCTCTCCACTGACACCCCTGGAGATGATCAGGCCAGAATAACCATGCTTGTTTCAGGGTCATCACAATTTAACACCATACCCCAGTTTTATGTTTGAAATTACCCTGAGCAGAAGGGTAGAAACTGGTGGGAGCTCCGAGCTTGGCACTGGAGAAGGCCATTCAGCTGGTGCTGAACACAGCTGGGACGTGGATCTGTGCAGTTCACACAGCTGAGACACAGACCTGTGTTGTGGTTGCTATATATTGCCAAATTCTAGCCCTTAGGATTTGCAGCAACTCTGATGTGTTGCCCTCTGTGTCGGCAGGAGTCTACCAAAATAAAATTAGTCTAGGAATGAGACATTTTAGATGAAAAAGAAATTAATAAATAATGGTGCAGAGGAAAAATGTCAAAGAAGGGCAAGAGAGAGAGAATTAAGGCAGTTGCTAACATGAGAATTTACATATTTCTGTTCAGCTAGAAGTTTGGTTGTGGTTTTGTTTTGGTTTTTTTTGTTAATGGGTTCGCTGAAGTTTTCATAAGATCAGTAAGATCCAAGTTAAGGCCTTTCAGACCTTGTTTCTCTCCAGGCAACAAGGCAAGTCCTACCTGTTTTTTTTTCCCTACTGGAGGAACAAGTCTTCTTTTATAATCTTGCACAGAACAGTACAAGGGAGCTTTGCTTGCTTTAAGTTAATGCATGGTTAACAGTAAGTTGCAGAACTTAATGGGAAAATCTGGCATATTGCTCCAGCTGTGGCCAGCACTAGTAAGGTGAATGGGCTTCACATGGCTGGTCTTGTGCTTCCACACTCCATATTGACTGTTAGAATTGAGAGCAGGGAAGAAAATGTTAAGAGCTCACAGACTAGAGAAGCTCAACAGGCTTCCACTTGTAGACTGGCAGTAACCACTATTTAAATGTCAAATAAGAGTGTAGCCCTGAGTGAGCAGAAACACTCCTGAGTGTAGCTGTTTATCTGAAAAAATATTCAAATGGCATTATGGAGTATCTGACTGAATGTTGTGATGATTTCCAGGACTTGCATTCTTGCTCTGAAAAGAGAAAGATGAGAGAAATAACACTGCCAAATCTGAAAATGCATTCTGGGGTTTGAATGAATACAGGTTTGGTGTTTTTTGTTCTTCTTTTGCCTAGTGGATGGCCAAAGTTAAAGCCTTGCTTGCATCAGTTTTTTTCCCCAGTGTTGTCAGTTATATCCTCGGAGATTCCTGCTCTTGTGCAGGTAGAAGCTGCTGGACTGGGCTGGTGCACAGGCAAAAATGAAACATAATCTTTCCTTGTGTTGGCTCTTCACAGCTTGTGACAGGAAAAACACATGGCTTGGAAATTAAGACTCAATACAGAAATGAGGAAGAGAGACCTTCCCATGGTGAAATTTCTAATTATATTCCAGGGTCTTAGAAACCTTGAAAAACAGTGTTATGCTTTTCTACCACCCGATAACCCATTTTCAGCAACTGAGAATTAAAATATGCCAATGAGTACACTATTGCATCTAGGAAATGAAGTCAAGGAAGACTGGAAAGCATCTCTGGGTCACACGTGTTTGCATGTGTTCACGCTGCTCAGCTCCCTCCTGTACAGGCTGTGTTGTTCCATCAGTGGAGGGGAATAGCAGACAAATGCTCTCACTGCTGACCCAGTGGGCAAGCACAAGTGCATGAATGGGGTAATGGTATAATGGTATCTTGCTTTGATCAGAAAGGTAGTAGGCATTCCTGGCCCTGGGAGCATTGAGTTCCAAATGTTGTTAGACACCAGGTGTATACACTGCCAGCTGGGACGTGGGCTCTAGGAAAGGAGACACTGAGCTGGTGTAAACTGCTACCGTGGTGCTGCTGAAGTCCTGGGCCAGGTAAAGTTTATGCTGGCTGATGATCTGCCTGGGTTCATTATGGTTGGGGGGTGTCTAGGATTTCATTTTCTATGGGAGGTTCACCATGCCCGTCTCCTTTTCCCCTTGAGAGTCAGTCAAAACAAAGCCCATTTTAAAAGAAATGAATGTAGAAAATGTGAAACATAAGGATCTTTTACAAAGCGTCTTTTACAGTGCTGGGGACATAAAACAGGGCAGTGGAAGATAAGCCATTATGTATGTTGAGGAAGTCTAAGAATAAAGATTATAGGCAAACAGTCTACCTTTCTTTACAAGGCCTTGATTTACATCCCTGAAATCTCAAATTTAGCTATTACAATGAAGTCCTGTTGCACACAGAGCTGACTTTTTATCACCACTTAAAATCTAATTAATCCGTATTGAAGCACAAAGATTTCTGTTGTGTTTTAGGGTGAGGGGTCATAGAGCCCTCTTTGTTCATCCTCAGGCTTGTAATCATCAGGCATTGGGATATAATTTTACCAAGCAAATTGGAAGGTAACAGATCAAATCCTTATCGGAAAGCCTAACTCGTGGTTTAGTGAAGTCCTTCGTCCTTTATGTGAAACTTTATATTTGTGAAGAACAAAAACGTGTTTCAGAGCTCGCAAAGGGTTAACAGCAAGGACTTATATTTGGGGCAGCAGAGAACTAAAATGATCATAGCTTCCACCATCACTCAAGGTAGCAGTTGCTACAGAACTGGCAGGGAGACCTTCCTCCCCAAGCTTGCAGGGCTCGGCTCTCATAATGGCCTTGGTCTATCGGCCAACGATGCAGTTAAGTGGGATGCTGTTCTCTCTGTTGGGATGGGTCCTGTCCTGCCTCACTACCTACTTACCCCAGTGGAAAAATCTTAACTTGGAACTGAATGAACTGGAGATCTGGACCATGGGACTCTGGCAAGCTTGTGTTGTCCAGGAAGAAGGGGGAATGCAGTGCAAGGACTTTGATTCTTTCCTAGCTTTGCCTCCAGAGCTCAGGATTTCTAGGATTTTGATGTTTTTTTCCAACGGATCAGGGCTTTTGGGCCTCTTGCTCTCAGGATTTGGGTTGGACTGCTTGAAAATTGGTGAGAGACAACAGGAACAAAAGAAACGGCTGTTGCTGTTTGGAGGAATGCTCTTCTGGATATCGGGGATTACAACTATTGTCCCCGTTTCTTGGGTTGCCCATTCCACAGTCCAGGAATTTTGGGATGAGAATATACCAGATATTGTTCCCAGGTGGGATTTTGGGGAAGCGTTATTTGTTGGCTGGCTTGCTGGATTTTTTCTTATATTAGGAGGATCTCTACTCAATTGCACAATCTGTTCAACTGAAGTCCATCCATCTTTGGGCCATTACGCAGTTGCTGAACAGCGAGATCAGTGTCAACGCTTGGAAACTGAAACTAGGCCTTAAAATGGAGGGTTTTAAGCTGCACAGAAAGACTGCCCTATCTTTTTCAAACCCTAGTGCAAGCCAGATGCTTGTTCCAGTAGTAATTCAAAGGACTCTTTGTTACCTTGCTGATTTCCTAACCATGTGTCTCTTTCTCCATAACTGGCATTGGAAGGTGGTGTGTTTTCTCACCTGCAGAACTGTTCAAAACTTTGTTTCACAGCAGAATGCTGAAGTTCTCATAGACTGTGCAGAAAAGGTGCTTTTGCTTTCTCAACTGCACTGTAAAATCCTAAAAATGAATATGCATGTGCCCTTACAGCTTGGCTTTTAACCAAAATATGCTTCTTTTTAATACGTAACTAATTAAATGAGCCTCAAAGCTTGACTCCCTGTTGCAACTTTCCACTCGCCTAATGCAGCAATGTACAAACTTGTGAGTTTTCACATCCTGAACAGTCAAATACATGAATTACGTAAAATTGTTTTCTGTGTACTTGGAAACTGTTACACCGAGCAAGCTGGAGTCCCAAAATTCTATCAGGTTTGCAGATGTCTTCTTGTGCATGCGGTGTTAGGATGTGGGTGCTTCACACCCAGTGAGTTGTGTTTGCCCAGTCTGGTCCATGAAACTGCCCATACAAGTTCTCCTAAGTGTTTCTGTCATCTGCATATTTTATCTACCAAAATCAGTCTGCTTTAAAAAATACACTGTTATCTTCTGACACAGGTACTGAGGAATAACCCAGCCTGTCAAAGGCTCCTTAAGCTCCATGTGCTTACAGCAACATGTTGTTCTGAACATGTAACTTTTGACTACAAACAAATGATGTTTAGCTGGCCCCAAGGCACACAGCTTCATCTGCTGTAAGTAGGAGTGTGTCAACGTGGTACTAAAACTGACATTAAAAGTGGACTGTGAGATGCTAAAGCTAGCAGTGCTGCTGTGTGAAAGAAAAAAAAAAAATTAAGAATTTTTTCTTTAAAAAGCCAGCAAAATGCATGTTTTTCTTAAAAAAAAAAAAATGAAACCACCAGTAATGACAGGTGAGGCCAGCTGTGGCCACACCCTTCAGTGGCTGCTTTACCACACTACCTCCCTGTCCCCCAAACACTGGACATGGAACCAAGCAGCACAAAGCAGGAGGGGGAGGAGTATTTCCTGCTTTGTAAAACATTGTTTTAACTTTTGCGTATGTTCAGTATGACAAAGAATTGAGCAGAACAGCACCTGCCAAGGCAAGTGGGTTTAGTGCTTCTGTGACTGCTAAAAATTAACTTGGTCCACAGACAAAGGCTACAGTCAGTCAGCTGTATTTCTGTTGTCTGTACTAGGATGGATTTTAACTGGTACCTGTAACTATTTACCAGACTGGAAAAATCTCAACTTAGACTTAAATGTACTGGCGCTTTGGACCACGGGACTCTGGCAAACCTGTGTAGTCCAAGGCTTAGGAGTAACAGTGTAAAAATTTTGATTCTTTTCTAGCTTTGCCTATAGAATTCAAGTTTCCAGGATTTTAGTATCTACATCAAATGGACTAGGACTTCTGAGCCTTGCAATCTCTAGTCTCGGTTTGGACTGCCTAAAGATGGAATATACAGAGCAGAAGCTAAAGAAATGGCTTTTACTACTTGGGGGATTGCTCCTGTGGATGTCTGGAGTTCTGGCCTTTCTTGGGTTACTCATAATCCAGGAATTTTGGGATGAAGACACCCTAGAGATTGTGCCCAAATGGGAAATGGGGGATGCACGGTGCAGTGGTTGGATTGGATTTTTTTTTTATAATTCTAGAGGGATCCTTACTCTTCTCCATAATCTGTCATCTGACCACCAATTACCAGAGCAGTATGAAATGGCAGATATGCAAAACACCTGGCAACATCTGGAAATTGGACACAGAAGACTTTAAAAAGGGCAGATACCAGGTTTTCAGATTTCTTACTCTTGCATTACACTAAGAAAGGTCTGCTGAACAGACAGGTTACTGTTTACAAGATTGAGGGGAGGCGACTGTTTCTTACTAAGTAGTTCCTTTAATTACTGCTTACCTTCAATCTTATTTACATGAATTGATAAGCTTTAGAGAGAAGTCTAAATCACCACTCTATCAATTGTATCAGACCTTCTCAGCTGCAGATTCTGGGTTTTGTACCTTGTTGAGTTTTGTTTGTTAGTTTGTTCGGGGTTGGGGTTTTTTTGTTTGTTTGTTTGTGGGGTTTTTTTGTTTTTGTTTTGTTTTGTTTTTTGGTTGGTTGGTTGGTTGGTTTTTGTTTGGGTTAGGGGTTTTTTTGGCTAAGTATATATACAGTTTTTAATCTCTAGGCATGTGTGGAGACTTGACCATATTTTAAATGGCTGAACTCCTACTGGGGCTGCTTCAAACAATGCCTTTTTTGTAAAAATAACAATAGTCTTAAGTCCTGAAATGGTTCCTAGTGTCATTTCAACATGCAGTACAAAAACTGTATACAGTACAACCTCAAATGAAATTCCCTGGACCCGTATCATTTACAGAAAACTAAATGTTCTCGGACAAACCATCATGTAATACAAGATTCTCTATCGTGTGTGTGTGTTATTCGTGTGTGAGAGTGAATGAGTGGATGTCCCCCTGCAGTCTCTCTCTCCAAGCCAGTATTTCTGAATCAGATCTTGCCCAGTGGAGAGTTGCCCATGTTCATTGCTAGTGCTGTTTTCACTTAATGAATGTAAAAAACTACCTTCAAGTATATAAATCAGTTTCTATATAATTTATCCTAGGACTTGTCAGTGATTGATGTGAACTTTTCATAAATTACAATGATTTCACATTGACAAAGCTGCAGCAGCCATCTGCTTCTGCAAAGAGCATATAAAGCACAGAGCAGCAATAAAAGAGTAACACAAAACACTGGTCTGGAAAAGAGCTTTGTTAAAAAAAATTGTATTTTCCAATCACTGAAACACATGGAAAGTGCAGAGACACGTTAATCTATGTGATGTACTTGCATACTTTGACAGACAAAATTAGAACAGAAACACATTCAGAATATAACCTGATTAAATATTTAGTTCAGTCCTGAGCATTTCATATTTAATACATTATAAACATAAAACCAGTAAAAAAAAAATCTTAAAATTATTTGATTCGTGTTTTAGTACAATTTCTGCTAAACTTTACTCATTTGGCTGAATATTCTTGTACCAGTAACATTTAGATTATGATATTTGCAACTGCAGTGACATTGGTACCTGGAAATAGAACTAATTACATTCGTTATACCCTGCTGAGCAGAGTGAACTCCACTTCAAGAGCAATATTTATACTTTTAAACTGATGGGGGGTTATTTGTATGTGTTGTTTTAGCTTATTCTATTGAGCATTTCAAGTGTGAATAATCTGAATTAGTAAAAAAAACCTCCAAACCCAGAACTGTTAAAAGCTGTCTATAAATATGTTCAACTTTACCCATTTGGAAAACAAAGAACAGGAATGTGCTTAAGTTTCTCATATTTAAATGAACTTTGCAAGCTAAAGCTAGCAATACTTTTATTTTGCCCTCACCTTGTGCTTACAAATCAGAGGATAGTACTTTTTTGAAAATTATCCAACATGTGAAGGGAGCCAGCTAATCTGGCAAAAATCAGACAGCTCTAAATATTTTTCACAACAGCATCCTTAATGTCAAATATTTTTATGGCCAGAACTGAACTATATTAAACAGAACATAAATAAGACTGTAAATAAATAAAAGAAAAATCAAAGTACACCTCTAAACATCATTCTACAAGCAACTTATGTAATCAAATTGAGCAGCTGAAACTGTCAACCTTCATTTCACCTCTACATTAAATAATTCCAGAATTTTATTTATTTTTTTTAATTGACCTTTAAAATATGAACGTTACCTCAAACCCAAGAAACAGAAAACAAACTGGGCATTCAGAAAGGATGTTCAAGCAATCATCTTGCCCAAAATAGCATGTTTAGCTTTTACACATTAAAGTGAACTGATGTATTTGTGCATAAGAAAACCCCTGGGTGTTACACAGACCTCTCATCACATAATTGTCACTCCGAATTTAAGACAGCTTCTACCATATTGTGGTTATATTTGCTTCCATTTTCTCTCCAAGTAATCACAGCCTTTTTGAAAGATGAAGCCCATGCATACATGGCTTGTTGCTTGGGAAAGAAAACTTTCAACAGTGAGTTCACACATCTGAGTGCAACATATTAAATGGAAAACCAAATAATTGTTAGCTGCTGTGTGCACCTACTTACAGAGTACCCACAGAACATAAGACCTTACCTGCTTTACCAAGATAGGGCTGCTGAAACACCTACATCTAATGTTCTGGACTTCTAACACAATGCATCCAAGTTGATGCTTCTTCCTAGCATGCTGCTTCATGTAAGACAAATTTGAAACATGCTGTTTATATTTATTTATTAAACCTGTGTACTCTCAGCTGCACACAGGGTCAATTGTGTATTTCTGAAAAATGTTGTTTACTGTACCAAAATATATCAGGAGCTTTTTCAGAAAGGATTTCCCTTATCAACAAGACCTGATATCTGAATTAGTATGTGACAGATTTTCTTCCTGGTCAACTACTTTAATGAAACTTCTTCATATTTGTAAACCTCAGGAACACTACTCTTACATATTCCTAGTTGGCAATAAGAAGCTTCTAGGAAAAAAGATTAGTGTAGAGAAACTTATTTTAAAGTGTATAGGAGATATAACTATTCTGATTTCAATGTGGGTATCGTGAATTTGATTCACCTTCCAGTTCAGAAAGCAGCTGCCCCTTTTGGTAGTTGCATAAGATTTTAGGGTTACTTGTCTGCCCTTGCCTTTCTCACTCTCCTGCAGATGCAAGAAACCTTTTAGTGCAGATTAAAGTACTGTACATTCACACAACTAAACTCAGAACTGTCTCTTCCTGCAAACCATTAAAAAACAAAAACTGACAAAGTTTGTTTTCAGAAACAAAATTCCAGTGTGGGTGATGAAGCTAGTTAGCAGCTGTTGTGAGGCAGCCTTGATGTTTTGGAAAGGAGCTTATGCTTGTGGTTAACCTTAAACCATAAAAGTCACACTCTTGTACAAAAATATTGCGTGGCAAAACAGCCATTTTCACAGTCTGCTCACATGAAAATAGTGAAAAGATAAACAAATCTTCTGTCGAACATATTTCTCAGCACAGTGCAGTTCAACAGGATACATGTGTAGTACTGCCTTTGTTCCTTTGTTCCATCTTTACAAAATAAAAACACACATGTAATACATACAAACTGTACAAAATCAGCATCAGTATACCAAAATGAATCTACTTTGGTTTTCTGGTCGTTGGGATTTTTGCCATTTTTTTAAGCATGCAGCAATTCGATTCACTCTATTTTACAAATAAACGTATCAATAGTGAACGCAAAATAGAAGTTTGAAGCAGGTCACTGAATCTACAAAGTTCATCTGAAAAGAGATGAGCAAGTGGAAAAAAACTTCAATGAAAATGCATAATTACACATCATCAGCTGGAAGGGCTGGTATACTGATCTTTGCTCTTGTGAAGTATGCTATCTTCTCCCTGGAATTAGAAAAGAAAACGAATTATTATTTTATTATTTATGGCACGACTCCAATGTAATGTGCTGTAAAGTTCTTTAAAATATAGGTTTGGAAAATACACAGTGAGGAAATACACAGTGAATTTATTTACAAATGTGGTTGCTAGAACATTCTGATGTAATTCCCTTCTTAGGGAGATTTATGCAAAAAGAAGCTCCAATTTTACAAAAGAAAAAATATATCAATATTTCATTAATAACTCCCATGATGAGACTGGAATATTGATCTAGTCACTGAATTTCCTATGATAATATTTCACTGGGGGGATGAAAAGGCAAAATACTTTATCCTGACACAGAACAAGGGAGAGGGAAAAAAAAAAGTAATTGGGTCTGGGCAAGACTCAGAAAAGCAAAATTGTCAACTCATTCTCCAGTTGCTTCCCCTGTGCTGTTACCATTTCTTTCTCCTATGAACTGAGAGATTACTGAAGCATAACAAGTTTACACAAGCCTGTCTGCCGGCAGCATAGAGAGCAGGTGATAAGTACTAGGGGCTTAAAAATGAAAGCTGAGAAGAGTCATTCTTCTCATATGCTCATCAAAATGCCTTTGTGTGATGAGTCTGTGAGGCCACAGCACTATAACAAATCCAACCAGCAGGTGAGTGTGATTCAGCCTTAGGAGGTAACTATTTGTTCAGTAGACCAAACTGTTTTCCACTGGCTAAGCTTGGGTTCCCATCAAAAACAGTAGCTCAGAGCAAAATCAATGTAAACTGGATTCCTCAGCTAATTGTGTGGTGATTAAAAGGTAAAGAAGAATTCAGTCCCACACCACCCTTCTTGCAGGGGACTGATGGCCTGAGCACCATAAATTTGTGCAGTGGTCTGTTTGTATAACTTCTAAATGACCAGCACCAACCATAACACTTTCTAAAGACTTGCACAGAAAGTGTGAACTGTTTGCAGATGCTCTGAATTTCATACTGAAGATAAGCAGCTCATCTGTAATGCTTCTTTGCTGAGGAACCCCTTTCTTGCTTGCTTTGATTTTGCATCACTTACTGTTGTAGTTTGAATGTGCATCTCACAGGCCCCTGTTTGCTTACATACTTATTACACTACTCACAACACACTGGCTAAAAAAGGAAAAAAATCCTCACACATTAGCAACTGAGTGAAATTTCCTATGCAGGAATTCAGAAATCAAACCTTAAAAACACCTGTTAGTGACAAACAGATTAAATTAGCTGCAGTACAACTTCAGTGGGGAAGGGTAGGCATTGTATTTTCCAATCAACAGGGTTTTTTATATACTATTATAATAAGAGAATTGTTGCCTTCAGGCTGCTAGTTTGCCACTTACTGTCCAGCCTTTCGGGAATTTAGACCAGTTAGAATTAAGGCTTGAGATAGAAATTGTTAATTCTGGCTTATGCTAAGCAAGAACACTTGATTAATTGCTTCATGTAATCAGTTGCTGTTCCTGCCACCAAAAGGAGGAAGGATTCAAGATCTCTCTTGAATGCAAGGCATGAGTAGTGGTTAATCAGTTTCCTGATGAGATGTATACTGCTCTCTCTCCTTGAGGGGCAATTTGCTTCAGGTACCTGCCATCACCCAAAAAGATCCCTTTGCTTAAATACTGACAATCCCCTGTGGGTGAGGTGAGCCACAGCCATGGTCACACAGGTGCTTGCATGCAGCAGATGCCATATCATGGTCTGAAATTTTTCACTCTGCTTCTTCACCAGCACAGCTCAGCTGACACACTGCCAGTTCTGCCACGTGAGCAAGATACTGAGGTCCTTTGAAACTCCAACTTTGAGCTAAATTAGAAAGTATGATGTTTCTTGCAATTCAAAGGTGTGTGGATTTTTGACTAATATTACAGGATATGTCTGATTATGCTGGAAAAGAATTCATGTTACTTCACTAGAACTAAAAGAAAAGCAGAACAGGCCATACCTGAATGACTGCACCTGCAGTGGCACTTTCTGGCTCTGCTCCCGTAATCGGCACACATCCTTAGAAGCTTTCCTCATCAATTTCTCAGCACTTAAGCCTTGTTTCTGTTCTTCCTTTGACTGTTCAGCCTGTACACAGGAAAAATACATATATTGCTAATTATTAACAACTACTTGTTTCAAATAAATGATAAATTCTTCTCTGTCAAGCAAAACCCTTGGCAGTGTTAGGTTTAGGGTTAGGCATGATCATCTTAAAGTTCTTTTCCAACCTAAGTGATTTTATGAAAATCTCTATACAAAGGCTCAGCAAGACAAAAGACTGACATCACGAGCATAAGCCATGGGCTTCAAGTAAGATAACAGAGCTTTTCCTAAAAAAAACAAAGCAGAGCAAATCCCACACCATCAGAAGTGGCTACAAGGTGCTACAAATTTTTATGAGACATTTCTTAGTGCTATAGTAAAACAGTACCTAAATTTATATGAACAAATGTCTGTCCAAATATTTTTTTAGAACTGAGAGATGGTGATGCTGTTCCCATGTAAAATACTCCTATTTCCTAAAGAAAGCTCTGAGGAAGGATGTCTATACACATTATTCATGGCATGACACCTTTTTACACATGTGAGACCTCACTTCTTTGATTTATATTGTAGCGAGATTAAAAGCTCAGGCAAGTGAGCAGAACACCAATGGTAAGAATTGATCAGAGATCTTTCTTGATGTGAATGTGTTGAGCAGCTACACACCCATAAGTGAGTTACAGTATTTCTGTACCTCAGTATTGCTGGCTCTATTGCATATGTCCTTTACCAAGCACTGCTGTACCAACAGAACAATGGCAGCCACACCATCCACCATTTTGGTGGTAGGCTGCTATTACTCGTTGTGGTTTGTTTTTTTTAAAAAGCTTTATCAGGGGTTTCTGAGTACCTAATAATTTGAACAGCAGCTCTTCTTAGGTGGGCAGTTGCCTGGATTTCTTAGACAAATGGCCACCATTAGCTGCCAAAAGCAAGTGCCAGATAGGAATCTCTGTATCTGCACTTGATTTAAGTGTGAGATAACAAAGAAAAAACACTATAAAAATTAAAGGTGAAAGACTAATTCCTGTCTTTTTCAGTAGTTTCTGTACAGAAGAAAGTTAATCTAAAGAAAAACTGTTATTGCTAAACACCAAAACACTGGAACAAGGACATATCTGTGGTACTAAGGCCATAATTACAGATTACCTCAATGTGTAAGATGTAGCAAAAAGAAATAAAAGATCTTTGTGGGTATTCACAAGAATCTTTTTTGAACATAAATAAAGAGGAAACACTTCAGAGGACACTAGGTGTCTGAAAATTTAATTGCACGGAGATTTAAGTCTCAGACTTTGAGAGACTGCATTATTTATCACAAAAATGCAACTAAATGAGAAAATGTTTCAAGTGCACAGAATTACCTACTGTTCTCTGATCCACAGGTATTAGCAGGCTTTATGTTCTGGCTGTACTTAAGAAGATGTGGTGGGAAGGAGAGGAAAGGTATGAAGTCTGTGTGTTTGGCTTCAAGCAGAGTAACTGCGAGCTAGCAAGCAGCCACTGATTTTCAACATCCCCCACATCTGTGGTTTCATTTTTCACTTGAGACTCTCCAATTCTCTGGCATTTCCAGCTGCTGCATTAGTCTGCGCCATTATAATGCCTGCAGGATCTAAAAAATAATCTATGACAATGTTCTCTAGGCTGCTGTGTTTTACTAACCCAAGAGGAAACACTGACAGCAGAGTATGGCATTCTCAGGGTTGTTTTGCTCCACAGGGGAAGGCTGCAACGATTTTAAGGACAAAAATACTTCTAGAAACTTTGTAAGCACTCTTCAAAGAAGTGGGGTGGCTGTGAATGTTGTTCTGACTTTTAGCTTGGAAAGAAGGACTTAAATGTTGTGCTGCAGCCTGCATGTATTTTAGAAACTTAGATTATTATCCTTATTCCTCATGTTGATCACTGATCAACATTTTTATCAGAGATAAAAAAACATGGCAAACCTATCTGCTGCCTTCAAGCCAGCTAAAATAAGAAAGCACAAATCCAAAGGATTTACAGTGTTACATGTTGCAGAGACATACTCTATTCTAGTGGTAATAGTTTGAAATTAAATAATTGGAAATTATCATTGCGATCCTGTATCCAGCATTAGATATAAACTGTGACCTTCTAAATGATTTTATCTATGCTTCTTTTATACAAACAACCATAAACAGCTGAAGAGTACAAATCCCTCCTGGATGTCACAAGCAACCTCCCCACATCAAAACCTGGTGTACATTAATTAACTGACATAGATGGGAAGGGGGCTCCAGAAGGCATCTACTCCAGCCTCCTGTTCAGAGTAGATGAAGATGTAGCTTGGTACTCAGGGTCTTGCCCAGTTTGGTTCCAAGTATCTCCAGCTGTGGAGGTCAGGGTATTTTTTCATTTGGCTGTTTTTTTTCCTCCACTAGCCACCTCTCTAGGCCCCTATTCCAGCATATGATCTCCCTCACAATTTATAAAAACAAACAACCTACTCAAACCAAACCAAAAACCCCCAAATATCCCACTTTTAAATGTATCGTGTCAGAATTTTCATGTTCCAACTTGTCAGTGTTGGCTCTGACAGCTATCCTGTTTCTTGTCTTTATCCACATGAGGGCATCACCTCTTACCTTATGGCAGTTTGAAGACAATGCATGTATACTTGTATTGTTTCAGAGATCATCCCACAGAGAATAGGATTTGGCTTTCCCTCACCAAAACTAGGATGTTCTGCATAATGAAATAAGCCATAGTGGAAGTACTGCCAGTACTGCCTTCCCCACATGCTCCTACCACTGTAACTGATGGTCATTGCCTCCTTCTACCTGTCAAAAAGATCTTTTGGCTGCAAATTCTGTGCAGACTGAAAATCAAGCGATGCTGAAGGACAAAATACAGATGTTTGTCGGGACGTGAGAATTTTAAATTAACTTTTAAGTAGAAGCCTATACTACTTTACTACATCAACCACAACTATTACTCCAAATAACAGAGCTTCTACTCTTAACTACTAAAGCATTTAGAGGGCACTAGAAAAACACTACCTCAAATTACGGTTTTAAATGCTGTAGTATTGACTAATAAGTAAATATGTTTACACTACCTAATTCAGAAGTAGTCAAATGTGAACTCCTGTAGAAATCTTTATCCTGATAGATTGAATTCTTTTAGTCAATTTATAGAAAAGGTAGGGGCAAATGCACATTCCTTCACACAGTATCTGTATGCTGCTCATACCTGTTTTTCAGCTTGTTTCAAGAGTTTCTGGAATCGTTCATCCTCTAGCACACACAGGGGAAGGTCTGTCTCTCCTCTGCCTTTCATTTCCTCAAGCTTTTGTTTCAGATCCCGCAAGGCCTGGATCTCATCATTCAGACGGTTCTGTCTTGTCCGTGATGCCTGGAGGTCCAGCTCCAAGTCCAGGGAAGTGCGTGTGGGGCACTCTTGCGTGGCTCTTCGCATGATTGGTTGGCAAACAGGCTGGGTCGTTTGGGAGACAGAACAATAAGAATGAATATCTAGAGAGACTACTGTAGGTTTGACATAACACAGCCAGAAAAGCTCAAGTATATTTTGTTTTTCTTTTGTTGATCTCATCTTCCAAGGACCAAGTGCTAGGATGAGAGGAAATGGCTTCACGTTACACCATTTGATGTTGTTTAGATTGGAAATTAGGAAAAACATTCTTTCTGAAAGGGCTGTCAAGCAGTGGAACAGGCTGCATAGGAAAGTGGTGGAATCACCATCCCTGGAGATGTTTAGAAGATGTGCAGATGTGGTGCTTAGGGACATGGCTTAGTGGTGGCTTTGGCAGTGCTAGGTTAACTTGATGATCCTAAAGGTCTCTTCCAACCAAAATTATTCTATGACTTTTTGCATGAGTAAATGAGGCAGGAGAAGCTATTTAAAACTATTCCATACTTCTTTCTTATGCAAAATTCAATCCTGATACTTGGTAACAACCCTTCTGCAGAAGTGTTTTTTTAATTGCCAACAAGATTAAAATATACTTCTCTCAACTTATGTAAGAATTAACTCTGTGCAAGAGAAATACAGTCTTACTCTCTGGGCCTTCAATCATTTTGCTAAAATACTCATGGAAAAGAGTAAATCCACTTCAAAAGGCCATTTGAATCCTTGAAGTTCCCAGCAAGATTTGCCGAAGACAGATGTTGCTGGTATTGACTTTTGCATAGGGTAAGCCCCCCTGGGCCATTTTCTAATATTTGGGTTCCTTAACAGTAACAAATTCAACATTAGATGCCACTCTGCTGGGCACCAGTGTCCTGCTACTGGCTTCAACCATAACCAGAACAACATAAACTTTGTTGGGGGGGGAGGATACAGGATTGAGATCATTGCGTTGAGATTTTGAACCTAAACCTAGAGATCTACAGGTGGTACTTGCATCACTCTTGCAGAAATACTTGAACTAAAGCATATGGTTTAAGTTGGTTGCTACTCCCTCTCTCTCCATGCCTTGTTTTCAGCCATGTGCAGGTAACACAGCACATACCCGTTTAACTCTTAGGCTCCGCCGCTCTGTGGCATTTCTCACAAAGAGAGACTTTTTGGCCAGTGTTGAGCTGTCACTGTCACTTCGATTCAACTGTCAAAATATAGAGAACAAACAGAGAATTATAATAAAGAAATACATCTGTATTGGCACAACCAGTCAGAAAACCTCAGTGTTGAGATACATGTAGGCTGCTCTTAGTATAAAAAATTATTTCAACTAGAACAAGCGGCTGTTCTAAAATTCTGTTCCTAAACCAAGGTAGTCATTGATCTTATTGAATGAATAGTAACTGAACTCTTTAGGAATGTGAGGGAGGTAGCTCTGGTTATCAAGTACTGCCAAATCACTGTCTGGCTTTTATATAACCTGCAGTCATAAACTATGGATTTTGTTTGCCTGGGGCAGGCTTTAACAAACTTACTAAAGGGAAGGGAAATCATTGTAGTCATGCCTCAGTCCAACAAACAGTATTTTTGCCTTATTATTATTTGTAACAAGTACACATGTGCCTACAGCTTCCTTCAGAAGCACTTCCTGCTTCTCAAAACCATGCACTACAGCCCAGCAGTAATTTCTTCTTAAATATAGCATTAGTTCCATGTATATCAGTCTGGACTGACTGATTGTTAGATGTTTCAGCATGTGTCGGGGTAACCTTCAGAAATACCGAAGCATCAATCTGCAGCGTATTTATTTCACCCCTTCAGAAAAGAGCAGACAGACACCCCACTAGCATTTCAATAACCAAAGCCAGAGCCCTACTGCATGCTTACGTGGGACTGACTGTGAGCTGGGGGGTGAGAAATACAACCTCTTGCAATATGAATACACCTCATGTGAGATAAAACTTGTCTTTTCACTGCGGAGCCACTACTGGGCGCTTGGCCCTGGGTACGCACAGGTGACCGGCATCACTGATGATCATGAAGCATTTTCTCAGGGATATTGTCTAAGGCACCAACAGACTTTGGGGTCTGTCCTTTAGGCCTCAAAAGTCTTTGTTTTTACTGTAACATCATAGGAGAGGAGCTGCTTTCTTAAGGCTGGGCCATCTCTTCTAAGAGAGTAGCTGGCAGTCAGCCAGAGTGCATCCAAGAGACGCGTTCCCCTGGCTGAGCACCACAAAGCAAGTGATGCTGGATGTGCAGGAAGGGTGAGCCAGGTGCTAGGACTGGGGAGACCTGAGTTGTTCAGCCCTCTCTGTGGGTACAGATGCAGCTGGCTACAAGTATTTCTGAAGCTGCAAAAAATTAATCTGTGCAAACATGAGTTTTTCCTAGGCTACTTTGTTTCCAGGCAATACTGCCCGCAGAGAAAGAGAATGGTTTATTCAAGGGCTGTTTTATCAGATTCTGGCTTGTGGCAGCAGGTGCACAGCAGTGTTCAAAGCTGCAAACCCCCAATACTTTTCCAGATTCAAAAACCCTGGGAGTTTACACTAACTAAAATATCAGAGCAACTACTGTTATTTCCTCTCAATGACCTCCACAAGCAATAAACTAAGGCTACATTTTTTTGGTAATACAACTTATTTCCAGTGTACAGGAACTAAGATGAAGTCTAGGTCCTGAATTCAGCAAACAATATATCCAAATTATGTAAATAATGTAACAAAACAAGAAGAATTAAAGCATAAAATATTTTTTCAAGTCATGCTTGCGTGACCAACCTGTGAAAACTACAGACAAAATAAACTACCTTTTCCAGGATGTCTGTAATTAAAATCTATAGAGCTAGTAATCCATGGTTAAATCTTTAAACACCTGATTTTCACAGTTGGTTTAGCAGCATCAGGGCTGATAATTTAAACTTTTTTTTTTCTATGATACCACAGACCTAAAAAGACTGAAGAATTTTGTTACTAAAGCCATGTTTAAAGCTCAGCCCCTAGGTAGCGCTCACACATCTTTCAAAGAGGTAATTTCAGCAGGATTCAGGCTGCCCAGGTTTAAAACCAGTTGAGATATAAACTGAAATTTAAAACTGATGACTGAGCTCTTTCTGCACTGTTGCCCTTAAATGGGTACATTATTAAAATATGGTAATGCAATGGCAGTTTACAGTGAACTCTATTCTACATTTTAACAAATTATTTTGCTGTGTGAGAGCTGGAGTTGCTGACATGCACTGAAACACACTTTTTGCACACAGCCAGCACAGGAATCTGTGTTACTTCTCTCCAGTGGGATGTATTTTTGCCCTAGTAAAGGTGTTTTGCAAGAGTATGCAACTCTGCTGAAAGTCAGTTGTACTACTATGCATCAGGTCACTTAGGGAAAGAACAAACCTGGAGAAAGCAGAGGCTCTGCCTCTCGCAGGGAAAATTGTTACATGATTCTCTGTCATTAATGAATCATTCCCAAGAAGTTAAATGACTCTCTAGTTAATAGCTCTTCATTCCAAGTGTTTTTGCTCTTACCCTACAGATGTATTGGTTCCGCTCGCCTGGAGAGAAGGTTTGTGAGCGCACTATCATGCTGTTCCTGACAAAAGGGCGCTGTCTCGAGCTCCAGCTGGCTCTGTCCTTGGGTCGGACTGCTGCGCTCTCGTTGACTGATTCCTCAGTGTTAGTCTCTTTATCAACCTATGAGAAGGAATTTAGTTTAGAAGAGCTACTACATGCAGACACGTAAGTAGCCACGATGTATTTTTTGTGCCTCTGTAATTTACAAGGGGTTTTGTTACCTTGCAGTGGATGGAAAAAGACCAGCCGCAAAAAGCACCTTGCATGCACAGGGAAGCTATGCAAGGTGAAGAAACACAAAATTTGCAACAATATTTTGTGTGTGGAGTCTTTGCAAGTACTCTTTGTACCAAATAAAACCAAAGCTTTTGTTTGCAGAAAGGCCTTTGCTGCCCTGTAGATGGTCTGATGGAACCCTGGTGCAACAAGTGTTGTGCTTTGTCATTTGCACACATTATTATTATTATTGGGCATTTATATCTGTATTTGTTTTGTTCTGCATTTGCAGAATAGCAAGATTCTAACATGTTAGAGATGGTGCCTGTGCACACCAAAAGGGGCAGCTGGGTAAGTTACCTTACCCAGACTCCTCCAGACAGTGCCATATGTCCCCCCAGCCCCAGAAGAAGGCTGCTTTATGGCAATCTGCAGAGCTGTCCCTGCCTTGTTAACCAGGGAAAAGCCTGCTATCTGCTGTCCCTCAGAGGGGCTTGCTGCCTACTACCATTGCCCTGAACATGCCACAGGGAGCCTCAGGTGTCAGCAACCCTGTAGGTAGTGCAGCCTGTGCTTACAGGCAGCAGTCATCTTGACAGCATGGCTACGAACCAGCACTGCAGCAGCTGGCACATCTGATGTTACTGATGTGCACTGGGGCATTGCCTTCAACTCAGGTAATTTAATGAGGTTCATGGCTTTCACTGTGCAGCTGATAAATACAAGGACCTAAATCATACAATTGCAACCCTGAGAGGATCTGGCACATGAAGATCTAGGTTGTTGCTGGTTTTACAGTGAGTTCTGCTGTGTCTTTCACTCACTGCCCAGGTCTGCCCAGCCTGGTCTTAGCAAAATATTCATGTGCCTGCCCAACCTTCAGATGTCGTCCATGATGCCTCCCCCTTGCCAAGGTAAGGCTTTGATCTTTATTTGCTCTCTACCCAGCAGACTGTCAGCCCTGTTAATAGCAGAGCCTTAGCTCATGTGGCATTTTGCCATGTTAACTGGAAGTAATTACAGTTATCCAGCAGGTCCACTGAACTTCTATGTTGTCACAAATTTGAAGGAACGAGATGTCATTCTTTGCTCTTTTACCTTTTCTATTTTATAGAACCTGTGGGCTTAATGCGTGCAACAGTGCTTTCATTAAGATGCAGAATGGTGCTCTAAAACTTTTATTTTTAGATTGTGTGCTACTACATTAGGGATATGTTTACTAAAAATTGACTAAAACTGCTTTCAGAAAGGTGGAATGTAACTTGAAGTGAACAATCAGGTGAACTTGGAATTTGTTATGTGCAGTGTGGGTAGGTTAAGCAGCACAAAGTTTAATACACATTTTGCAATTTTCTGTTCATTAATCTTTCCTCCTCTTCTCTAATAAGCCAGTTTTTTTATTTCACACACTAAAACAAAAGGATAAATAAATCCCCTTAATTGGTTTAAAGATCTTGACCGCTGTTCATCAGATGAATCAGAAAAAAAAGGAAACAATGACATAGATGTGCAGAAATATTTTAAATATGCACAAGTTGAAACTACTGAACTGCACTTGTATTTACAATACCCTCCCTGTAAATCAAAACCAGTGAAGATAGAGATTTTCATTTAATTGTCTCTGACTTAGACGTTCTGCCTAGCATATCTGTTAAATGCTACCTTCATAGTTAAGAAGTGACCACACTGATTTCGTTGTAAGTATGCACAAATGCAAAAGCCACATCAAATGGTAAATTCTCAGGTGCAGCAGACTTCTACATTAACTGCTCAGAAACAGGGCTTCAGACACAGTAAGATACTGCAGTAAGGTGTATTTTAAGGTACTCACCAGTGTTAATATGACAGCAGCTTGCTGGCTTTCATGGGCCCCATCAGTGTTCTCTCTGCCCTTGTCTTCATTTACTTCTGGTGCATTAATGAGTGACCCCATGTCATCAGTACAGTTGACTTCTACTGCCATCTTAATCCCATCTTCCTCTTTATCCACAATTTCATCAGAGGCTTCTGCAAGCATTTCTAACCTGTATGAACAGAAATAGCCCAGGTTTATTCTCAAACTGAAAAAGCCCACCAGAGAAAGATCCTGCAAGGATTAGGCCTTCACTCGTGTATAATGTGCACATTTTCCTGAAAGGGAAAACAAGGGTATCACCTGAATACTTCTGTTAAGTGCTTTCATTATATTCTCCAATTATACCCAAGAAGCTCTGCTACAAGTCACCTTCAAGATCATTATGACAACACTGCACTACTTTCAACAGCTGTATGCTGATAACATTGCAGGACTTTGGATGCAATAAACTAATAAAACAAATGAGTGAGTCTCTCCTTCCCCCACAATACAGCATGTATTTATTTCTACACTGCAGCTAAGAAGCTGCACAGGAACAGAACATAAAAATTTGGAAAGAAATCTTGGGAAATCTTATTGGGAAAGCTTGTAGCTTCTTCAAAAACAAGAGCATCAATGGAAGCACAGAGACACTGACTTTGTCAGACAGTAGCTCTTTTCAAATCTATTAGGTGCTTATTAGCAACTAATATTAGTTAACTAGTATTAACATATTAGTTAATGCCACTAATATCTGACATGAGACATTCTGTACACCTCTGGTGTCTTAGACTCCCCAAGTATTTTCATAGCATGATGTCCATGGAATGGAGGATCAGCAGCCATAGGACTTAACAGAGCACCCAAGAGAATGTAAACCTAAAAGAAGGTGAATGAATTGAGCACACAAGAGAATGAAACTTGACCCCAGTTCCAGCAGTGGTGGGACACTGGGACAGTTTGCCCAGAGTTGGTGGATGCCCCCTCCCCAGAAGTGTTGAAGGCTGGGTTGGGTGGGGCTTGGAGCAATCTAGTCTAGTGGGAGGTGTCCCTGCCCATGGCAAGGGGCTTGGACCAGATCATCTTCAAAGGTCCCTTCCCACCCTAACTACTGCAAGATAGTGACCTTCTCTGAAAGGACAGCCCTTTTCTTTGCCTAAGAATGGGAGGAAATGAGGAGAATAATTTAAGCATGAACTAAAAGGGAGGGAAAGTGGCTTTACCAGTCTTCCTCAGAGCCCCTTTCCTCCTGTTCTTCCTCCTCATCATCTTCAGCCAGCTCTTGTTCTACTGCTTCCAGCTCAGCAGATGTCCTCTCCAGCAGAGCTGACACAGCATCCTACTCAAGAGGAAAGAGAAAACAGGACTGAGTGGCATATAACATAAATGACAAATCTTGCAAGAGCTGCATTACCCTGCTGCTCCTGGATGCCAGGAAAAACATGATTCATCTCACAAGGGGCTTGAATTGTCAGTATGTAGCACATGAACTTACTGTTTTTCTACAGAGTAAATCTCAATCAAAAATAGACTGTAAAACAATAATGCAATCAAATATGGTTCTGGCATCCCTTAATGTCTTGTCTCTCCCTATCATTCTTGTAATACCATTAGGTAAAAAAAGGCTGTTGTCAAAAGTTAGATTTTTAATTGTAGTTCTCAAGGAGGTATAAAACCAGAAAAGTTTATTTAGCCAGAAAAACTGGTAAGTTTTTTACATAGACAGCATTTTCAGTGCAATGGTCTTAAATATGCAAATTCAAACAAATAATACACAGTAATTTTTAATGTGTGCATATGAAAATGAATGGTAAACTTCAGAGAAGTCTTCAATAACATTCTTTTTAAAATAAAACACAGCTTCAGTGTTTCAAATTGGAATGCAATTTTGTATCCCACTAAGCAGCATGAGCCCTATCCACAATTGCTAACAACTCTGAAACACTCCTGTAAGTAGGACCAACTCAGATACAAAGTCACTACAGACAGAAGTGCCTGCAAGAAAACTGGGCCTTGGACCTTCAGGACAAGTCACATGTTTAAGAAACCACAGTGCAAGAGTACAATTAGAGTTTACAGCTTTTTTCTTGCTATTACATTAAGAGCCAACATGTTGCTCACCAAATCCAATGAGTCCAGTGACTGCTTGCCTGACAGAAACATGGATATTTCATTTTGCTCCTTGTTTTTTTTCCCAGGAATTTGTTTGCAAGACAACAGGTTGTACCACAGAGTACAAGCCTCATCAGAAAATGATAAATCTGCCAGACTGATCTGTGTCCCAGCCTGCACAAAATAAGAAAGGGGAAGAAAACTGTATTAACTTTGTAGTGGTTTTTGGTTTTTTTTTTCCTGCAAGACAGCTCAAAATAAATTCTACAGTATTTATCATATATAAAATAAGCAGCACAAACACAACATTAACCTTAACTCCCTTCTTTACTGTACAATTTTCTATTTCCCTCCACTTATAATTAAAAAAATCAAACAGAAATGTGTGGAAAGGTCCTTAATTTTGATGATTCTGCCATCTTTTATTTTGGTCTGCAGAATTTCTCCCCACATGCACACAAACCCCTCTCTATTACTGTAATGGACATGTCTGCTTCCTGCAGCATTCAAGAATGAAACCCTACGAGTGAAACCTGCAGCTTCAGCTTACAGAGCACCAAGTTTCAGTCTATTTTTTTCAGTTGTTTCACCACAAAAACCATAAATATGCAAACAGTAATGGATGACTTCATTTGCTCTAACCAGTGAAGGTGCAGATGAAAGCACACTAAAAGAGATTAAGAAATGCTTTCATTTGGACAGTCACTGACATCCACTGAGTCAGCACTCTGAGAAAGCTTACGAAGAACTTGAGTGGGCTGTCTCTTGGAGATTAAAATCCTCCGTTCTTTGGCAAAGCAAATAATCTTCACAGCTACTGGGCTGCACAGATAGCTCTTGCCAAGACTCTGGTCGTGCTGCCCAGGGCTTTCTGCTGGGGGTGCTACTCCCAACTCTTTCTTTTGATCTTGTGATTAACCCACATGTCTTTGGTGGGTCTGTTTGTTGTTGCACTTTTTCCTTTACCTTTTTATCCTGCATTCTGTTGCATTTTTTTCTGCTGCCCTTCCCTTACCTAAAGGGCAAACCACTTACATACAGAAAAAGACCATCACATTCCCCAGGAATTAAGTTAGCATCTACATTTTTGAAATGAACAACTGTTCCCAGTAGTTGGGGCTGACAAACCTCACCAGTTTCCAGCCTTTCTTCAGCGTATTGGAGTTAAAAATCTTGCTGCGCTAATACTCACAGTGAAAAAAGTAAACTGTGTTGTACCAGACCATGCAAAAGCAAATTGAAAGTAAATGAAGCATCACTGATTAGGTAATGACCACAATTAATAAAATCTAGAAAGTGCCAGTTTCTAATAGACTGTTCTATGATGTCAGGACCTTTTGTTATTTTCACAGATCATAAAGACTAAAAAGCTGGACATAAGATATACTACAGCAACATGCAAAAATGTAATTTAGTTTGTGCTTTGTGACGTGATAACAAAGGTTTGGTTTTTGCTTTTTGGACATACTATGGCTCTTATTCAGCTTTACTTTAAAGATCAGTGTTAGAGTAATGTTGCAATGAAATATACAGTTGGTGGTCTTCTGAATGTATAAAACTGCAAAGACTGAATATTGATCTGCAATTAAGGGGTTAAGGCAAAGCAGTGTTAAAATTATCAAAACACTTCCTAAAACATCCAACCAGGATTAGAATCTGTACCAGGAATTTCAGAGAAAGACAATATTTTAAGTACTACAGCAACAAGCAGGTTATACTTCAGAGTTTGTCTCCAAGTACTGTAGAACTTTAGCAGCCTTTACCATTAAAATAGGAGGGGACACCATAAAGAAATTCATGCCAAAAACCCCAGAAGTAAAACTGCATACCAAGCATTCTTCCCGACGACTTCTACTGACAGAGCAAACATCTATTCTCAGTGTCTTCTGCAGCAGCATCACTTGGGAAATGGCAATTCTGAATATCTCATTGAATAAAATGGTTTCCATGGCAGGATGAACTTTTGTGCGGAACAGACAGCTGATATCAGTTGAGGATGGAAGTACTGCTACTCTAATATACCTGTCAGAAACAAAACAAATTCTTTACCTCTATTTTAACTGGCACTTACTGATGATGCATGTTGACCCCAATGACAAAGGGGCCAAAAAAATTACACAGCAACAAAGAAGAGGTGGAAAAGAGGTGAAAAAGAGGAACTCCTCCCACCTCTCTTACAAACATTTCCCCAAAAGGAATTTCTATACCTGGTTAGTTAGTAGCAAGAGAGGTAGCTACTTCTGTCTCTATCCAGGTTTATCCTCTGGTTTAGTAGCAAACTATAGAGGATCATATCACAGATGGGAGGAAATATGATGTCAACGTTAATTACAAAAATGACAAAAAGTTGGGTGGATGTATAATTAAACTCTTTTAGTCATGTGAGAAGCACTGAAAAGCAAGGGCATCTTTAATCTTTTAAAGAAACACACAAAACCTCCAAAGAAGGCAGAAAACTGGATAATGAGGAAGAAAACAGCTCAGCCCAAAGATGATTCAGATCAATTCATAATACATGACATGAGACTCAGAAGAATGCTTCTCACAAGCCTAAACTTGAACACTGGAAATAGCTTCAAATTGTTACACAGCTGCATTTCATTTTATAGAACATACATGAATAGCTATAATGTGGATAAAAGTAATACCTGATAACTTGCAGATCTCACTTTATCAGTAACTTGATAGAGTGAAAACATTCCTAATGGAATTTGTACAGGTTATTTACCTACTGTACAGCTTCTCAAACATGTGAATGAGCACAGTAATTGTTTTACATCTTTGTCTATGCATTAGCCTATTCCTGGTATTGGCCTTAAAATTGACATTTACTGTAGAACAGAATGCAATGAAGCCAGGTGAAGCAAGAAGAAAAAGTGGGCCAAAGAAAATTATTCTGGAAAAAAGCTTATTCTCCCCAAATTTATCCTACTTGTTGCTATACTTTCTGGTAATGACTTGGACACACTGTTGTTAGTCTTATTAAAAGCTTAAGTTTTATGTAATTGACCCTGAAATTAGATCTGTGAGAAATGTGATATCACAGAATGGTTTAGGTTGGGATCTTTGACCTTAAAGATCACCTAGTTACATCCCCTCTGCATGGCAGGGACACCTCCCACCAGACCAGCCTGGCCTTGAACACTGCCAGGGACAGGGCATCCACACCTTCACTGGGCAACCTGTGCCAGTGTGTATCTTTTTAATTTGAACTTAGGTGTAGCCTTTATTTCCCAATTGTGCCAAGCTTCTTGGGATAAAGAGAAAGGTACAAGTTATTTGCTTTGCATGTACAGCCTGGATAGAAACTATCCAGCATTTTGACAAACCAATCCCAGTCATAGTGTAATGCAAGTCCAGTAATGCTGCTGCTGTATTCACAGAAATGTAGGTGAGCAATTTGCTCACACTGGTCTATGAAAAATAGACAATTTAACAGATGAAGCAATTAGGAAATACTAAAAAAAGAGGTAAGAATGGGAGACAAAATATATTAAAATTATCATTAAAAGGTGGTTCTTTGAAACTTCCTTTTAGTAATTGTTGATTTATTGGCATCAGGCCAGAGTGTGGGATAAACAGAGAAATAAAAGATAATTTGCTCACTGGCTTTGTTTTACAAGTTTTCAATTTAAAAAGGTTAAATGTCAACCAATGCCTCAGACTTTGCTATGACAAATTTGTGACTTCTCAATTGATGATCCTGATGCAAATAATAAGTATTTGGCTAGGCTCCATGCACTCCAGGAGTTAATAGCTTTTACAAAGAGTGTGGAAAAGATAAATAACAGTCAGACCTCATGTCAAATCTAGTCTCTTTGCATAAAGGTTCAATGAAGTAGTAAAATACCCAATTTGATGTTCTAGAACACACAGTTGTAACACAGCATTATTTTCCAGACCCAATTTTTATCATTGCACATATCTGTATGGTACACACATATATTCACACAATGCCAACTGGCAGAAAATGCTATTTACAAGGTCCTTCCTTTACTCTGTCCTTTCTTCGTCCTTGTTTTGGATAGCTTTAGTTTTAATAAATAGGTTTAGCAGCAGCAGGTCTGGACTTCTGCACTTAAGGTGGTTGACTACTAATTACAACTTCATACTTTGATTCCTAAAAAGATGCCAACTATGACCTAACTTTATCTTAATGATCATTTAGTTGACATTATTTTTATATTCTACATTATCTGTAGACATGGGAGTGGATAACCATTTTTTATTAACAACAAACAGAAAAATCAAACAAGCACCTAAGCCTGTGTCCCTATACATTCTTTCCATATTCAGTGGCTTCCTACTGATCTGACAATCAAATTCAAGGTGACTGGGGACAAGGGAAGGGAACGAGCAAGAAAACCAAACTTTGCAAGGAGTGATTATGTTCTACACTAATCTTACTAAGCTTTTCAACAGTTTAAGATAGCTTTCCAGTCTGTAAAAAAGCTCATTGAAGTAAAAGTGCTCCCAAGGAGCCAAGGCAAGCTGTACTTATTTGTACAGATGAGAGTTTTGGGTTAGAATCTCACATGTAATATTTTCTTATTCAGGTATTTCTGTTCCTTTCCTACATATGGTTTTCATTGTAATTACCTTCAGGCCTTTCCTGCCCAATCCAACACAATAATTTATTCCTAAAAGCCCTCAAAGCTCCAGTTGTTAAGGAAGGAGTACTTCAGTGTGGCTGTACTTGTCTACTTAACAACTTATCTTACCTAACAACTTGCCTCACTTAAAAGATAATACTAATTTAACGACATATTACATCAACATGTCATATAAATGTAAAAACACAACATTCTGAGCTGAAAGAATGGTGAAGTACCAAATGAAATGAGAGTTTCTAGTAACTACAGAATAGCTGTTCTGCTCTCCAAAAGCTACAGGACATGTAAAAGCACTAAAAGAAGCATCATTTTAAAAAGCCCTTTTTTCCCCACTTTGGTGGAAAGTGCAAACTTCCTAACAACTCCTTTTTCTTGCAGCATTGCAGCATTATGTCAAAACTAAGTACTACTACAGTTTGAAAGTTTCATACACACTTTAGTGCTGTTAAGCAGTAAATTAATTACTTTGGAGAATTTGTACAATTTATTATTATTATATTTCAACACTACTGCTCAGTGATTATTTGACTTACACTTTAGAGCCAAAAGGGACAGAAAATGCTGGAAGATTTCTGAGCCGTGCTATGATTATCACAAAACTTGAATTATCGTGGTCGTATCTGTTAAAGAAAGGACAACATGAGGGAAGTTTGCTATTCATATTTATGTATGGAAAGAAATATTTTCTTTGCTGGTCACTTACCTGAGTCCTACTTGTACCTGGGCAGCCTCTAGAGTTGTTGCATCATCTTCACTATATAGAGTGTCCTCAGTTTCATTTGGTCTAGGTCAAACAGGCAAATACTCAAAATTAGGAAAACCATAGTTAGCTTTCAGCAATAATTAAGGTATGTGTGCACAAAACATGTACACATTTGCCTAAACAAGATAATTATTTTACAGCATGCACTGCAAAAAAGAATTTCAGAGCCTATGCAATAACCATGCCTGATTTAGGGACAGTCACTGCCTGAACAGTTTGACAACTCCAGTACTGAGATGGAAAGGCCTTAGGCTGATTACTGAAACAATACACACTGACAGACAAGAGAAAAACTTGTGACATTTTCCCATACATATAATTTCTTTACCTTTCTGAGAACAAAATTGGAAATTAAGGTTTCTAATAAACATCAGACCACAAGTAAACTGAATATGAAATGATGCTTCGGACAGTATTTGGGAACCAGAAGCTCTGTAAAATAAAGAGGGTTTTGGGCAAACAAGAAGCACCTTTCCTCTGAGCCTGTTTTCAGAAGCATTCAAAGAACCAAAGGAACTTAAATCTTGCATCTGAAAATCAAGTCTAGCATTGAATAGAACTGCAGAGAATTCATGTGGCAAAATAATTTCCAGTCATCCCCTGGGAAGTTTGAGTGAGGATGTCATATTAATGTGTTTCATTGATTTTTAAAACTTGGCTGTTGGGATCATTAAACAAGATCAAAATATGAAGTGTCAAAATAGGAAATGTGGAGGATGACACAGACTTCCCATGCCTTATTAAAACATGACAGCGTTATTTTAAGACTCTGCATTTTAAAGTTTCTTCTCTACTGTTCATTTCCTGACGGATGACTAATTTGATAGGGAATATTTATTTCCTCCCCTGCCTTAAATTACTCAAAGAAAGGACTGGTCTGCATAGTAGCAATAATTGTAAGTTCAGGAGCACACCGACAAATTATAAGTTATTCCATATGCAGCATTCATAAAGACACTTCTATTAAATATAAGCAATTCACACAGAGACACTCATTATCTCTTCACTATTTCCTGCTCAGGAAGAATTAAGAGTATCCACACCTGGAGCTACCACAGAATAATGATTGCCTGTAAATCTCTGCTTGCACAAATGGCAATAGTAGATCCACTGGTCCCATGTCTGTTCATTTCTATCCACTGGGTTTATAACTAGAGCAAAGGATCTGTTTTGATCACAGTGGCTCAGAAGTGAAACAAAATGGAAAGATAACAATGGTTACTGAGCCAGAGGCCCAGTACTCAGTCAAGTGAAGGCTGAGTTTTTAATAGATGGGGGTTTATTTCAGCCTGAGAGGTTGCATTAGGTCTAACTGAAGACATAGAGCAACTAATACTGGGATTCACAGTTGAGGATGAAATATGGGTCAGTGACTTGAGATTGCATGGCCATCGTAACACTTCAGAATATATCCCTTTTGTATTTCAGATTTTCCATTTGGTCTCAGCTATTTTATTACCTTTTTATTTGTCAAGGACTTCACAATTAGAAGTAATTTTATTGGAAGCCAATAAAACCCATTTATGATTCCATAATGCATGAACCTTTTCATGTTCTAATAGGAAAGCATTTAGGCTGGCAACAGAAGACATGCATGTACATCTCTGTAGGCATCCTGCTAAAACATCTGAATTCATAAAAGTGAATAACTTGCCTAAACTGAGGTGAAAAATAAAGATTTTAGTTTCTATCACAGTTTGCAACAGACTGTTGTGCAGTCTAAAATTAATTGTTCTCACAATAAACTCAGGCAAAACTAGTATAAAGAATTCTCTAGAAATTGTCTTTTTGTCAAAAAGCTGTAATAGCAAATACATTTACTCTATCCTGTTCACCACAGTGAAGAATGAATGTTTAACCTTAACTTGGATTTTCTTTATACCAACATTAAAACTGAGGAACTGAGGATTTTCTTATCTTTTCTATACCCTCTTTTTTTTTTTTTTTTTTAAATACTCAAGCAAAATGCTATGCAATCACATGACAGAAGCTGTATAGTTCAGTATAGTTTAAATACAGCTTTTCTCCTAGGAAAACTTCTAGCAAGATTAACAAAAAGGATTAGAAGGTAGCATATTAATGCTACTCAACAAAGTTATACAAGCACTTTAATGCAAATTTAATAGCTTAAAAAGGCAATCAAACTTCATTGTCTGGCATATGTGTCTTCTTTTAAATATGAAAGGACAAAATATTTATATAAAAGGTCAAGATTGATAAACTGCTTAAGCTGCCATTATACAACGGCTTGTAGATATATTTAAATTTTGATGGAAAGACTTGCATTATTTCTCAAACCTACTGTTTCATAGAAGCTTCGTATACACCACTGTCTCCAGCTACAGACTCGTCAGACACAGCAGCAGACACACAAGCCTTTTTCTCCTCAAGCAGGTGACTAGCTGTTCTTTGTAGTAAGTCAACACCTACAAAAGAAAAGAAGAATGAAAATTAGTCCAAGAGATTAATAGTCACACAGATAGAAGCCCGTAGCTTAGGAATTTGTCAAGTTGAAAGCAGTGACCCTTAACTGAGTATCACAGAGTAGTTTTGTTCCACCTCATTAAACATTCTGAGACTGTACTGCTGCTATCACATATTCTGGCTGGGGATATAACCAAACTGATGAACTCGAAAATGTTCAACTATTATTCCTTCCCAGGAATACAGGCTATCATCATCTGTATCTGTTGAGCTAGTTATTATCCTTCATTATCTTCATTATTAACCCTCATTATCCTGATCTTGAAACCTGTATTTGCCCCGTTCACATTCTGCACTGTAGTAACGCTTCTACTACATGCAAAGTGATTGCCTACTGTTCATTAAATATTCAGAAATCAGACAGATGCCCTCTGCCCAGTGATATAATGGCTAGAAATGAAACCCCCCCCCGGCTTACTATCATCAAAAACTTTCTATGCTATGGTCTCTTTACTATCAACTATTACTTAGCTTTCATCTTCAACTTGCATTCGTATGCTCATGCCATGCAGTGAAGCAGCAGCATTCACAGTCCTGAGGCCCTGTGTAGCACTTGTATCTGCTCAGGGGTGAGGATATTGGTATGCAGTATTGTTCCACCCAAATCATGACTTTACATCTGGTTAAGATGTTTAAAATTTAAGGCTTCAGATTAGATGATTGATTGCTGCATTTGTGCTTTTATTTATGGCAGTAGGAATGTTTTTTTCCTTGATGATGAAGTGCTCTTTCCCTTCCTCCACACCATGCAAGGGGTGAAGGTGATGACATGATTTATTGATTACCCTGAAGAATTACCACGGCAGCCTGAATTGACTTTGACAATGACACAGACTGACTGTGGAAGAACTACATGATATTCCAACTTGGATTCTGACAGCAGAAACGTGCAGAAGAGCAAATATCTGTATGCTTCACCTGTACAGAAAAGTCAGGAACAGACAGAAGCAGGTGAGCACTGCATCTAAAGAGCCAATGCAGATTACTACATGAAAACACCAGCTGTACTCTCTTTAGTAACCTGCAAGTTAAGATTCAGCAGTATTCAAATTTGTAGTCTTGTAAAACTTAAGTGTCTGGGCTGATATTTTCCCATGCAGGCTTTGTGCCCCTGGCTGAGTTTGTTGAAACTGTTCCCATTCAGTGCCACTGCAGTTTCAAGAATGAAATTACAGGAGAAACACTGAACCTATCCCAGTCTACATGTTACTGCTGGTGTACTAAAGCCTCACCACGAGGCCTCTTTTATTGTGAGGCAATGAAGCATAATTAATTAATATCTGGCTTTTCAAAATATGAGTTATGACAGTCTTAATACAGATTTAAAGATTATTTGTATCACAGATATGACTCTACGTGAGGGAGTATCAGTATGAAGAATCACAGGATGAATTTGTATTTTAAAACTGTAACTGCTTATAGACTTAAAGGCACCCTGACACTATCCAGAAAACACATCCTCAAAAAAGCTCAAGACTATTAGACAACCACATGATGCCTTTGAAAATAATGAAGAAATAAATTCTACAGTATTATTATGATCCTTTATAGCCCTACGTGTTCCCAAGTTAGAAACCTTCTTCTTCTCAGACTAGATGAGTAGCCAGACAGCGTGAATTTGTGAAGGATATGTTGCTGAAATATGGTCTGGAAAAATTAAATTCTTTTTCCACCTTTATAAAAATATGGCCATAATAAGGCTCTAAAGCAAAACAACTACAGTGTTGCACTATAATGAAAAGACAGAGGACACAATGACTCCCTCCCCACAAATCCCTTTCAGATCCCCAGGTTCAGTTCATTAGGACACCTGTCCATTTATTTTTTTTCTTTCTCCAGTACTGAATGGAGCTGCAGCATGTACTATGTATACCATATATTTCTCTTCTGGTGCCACATTGCTCTGGTCAGTATTGAAATCACTACAGTATTGCACTCAGCTAATCAAATTAGCCAACAGATAGTAGAACAATTCCTTTATATATATATCTATAAGCAATGTTTTCACACAAATGTATGTCTGTATCAGTACATCCAGGTACTTTTATTAAAAACTGTCAAACTCCAGGCACAAGGGTTCAAGCTTGGCAGTAAATATGGGCAAATACACCCTTTAGATCTAGGCTGTATTTATCCCAGACTCCTTCTGGGATACCTGGGATAGGTACTTCACTATCAACACAGGCACAGAAATGTGCAGCTGGGTATGCTTGGTGCTGATCAGGTTTCAAACAGGGCTGACAGCGCTCAGCACAAGTGTAAATCTGGCTCCCTCAGTTCTTCCCTGGGAAAAGAGAGCCACTGTGTAACACAAACACACAAATGGTTTGCAACAGACTTTAAGACAATGACACAGAATGACAGTAGAAGAAGACAAAAAATGTGCAGAGAAAACACAACATGCTGTCAACTCTAACAAAACGCAGCGAAGTCAACACCCTAAGACTGAGAACAAGCCATCAGCTCCTGACAGCTGGGATTCTTGAAGTTCTGACTGCCAAAGGCTTTGACAATATGGGATGACTAAGTAAGCTGCGTGGCTTTTACTGCAGACTGTAAGTGGAATTCATTACACCTAATTCCACCAACTCAAGGTTAAAGTTAACTACTTACTAAGGATATCTTGATAACTCACAGGGTCATTCATCCCCTCTTGCCCCAAGGCAAGTAGGATGTTTTAGGATAAGATGATCCATACTTTTGGAACTTAGCCACAGACTGTAGGGGGGAGCTTAGACTAGCTTTCTAGCTCTGGTCTAAGTCAGATGGCTAAAAACCTAAAAGCTATGAAATAAGTATTAAAAATGGAGAGAGCCTCACTGTAACTCACATGGCACATGGGCACTTGTCTTCAGCTTACACAAAAATGAACTGCACGTGTTTCAGTGTCAGCAAGTTCAAGTAACTAAACATGCATACACACATTTTTAAGACCAGAAACCTTTTACTGAGGATATCACTTTGTAACCTACTATTCTGTGAGAAACAAAGTGTCTGATTTCAGATAATTTTGATAGCAACAATCAGCAGAGGCATTTTTTGCTCTGTGCCCACACATTCCTGACAACACCAAGCAACACCACCAAGGTCCAGCATCAGGTTTTTCTGTAATTTTTTTCATGACAGAGACTGTAATATATGAGACTGCCTTCTGAGATTGCTGTTGAAAAATGTAGGGAGATCATAACTCTGCACCCAAAACTACAAGTTACATAACATCTCTCGGAACTACTGAGTGTCCACCATGGCATACATATGCTGATCAATTTAACCTTCTGCTACATGAGGTACATCCCTGTTCAAGAGTGAGCTGATAGTTCAAATTTTTCATGTAACGTATACATTTGATATTAGTTTGGTTTTGCTTTTTTTTTTTAATTACCTGAACTTCCTTCATGCAGAGAAGGCAGAGGCTGCCTATTGCCTTCATTAAGATCTTTGTCCCCTAAAGGAATCTGAGATGCTGCTCTGGCTTCAGAGTCCAATAACATTTGGTTCTCACAGAGACTAATGCCTGCAAAATCACCCAAGAGGTCACAGTCTTCGAAGTCCGTAGTGAGGTGATGCAGAGGGGAATTCTGAGATGACATTGAAAACGCAGCTTCCAAAACCAAAGGGGAGCTGGGGGGGGACAAGGAGGACAGTGAGGATCTGGAAGACAGTGATGTTACAGATTTGGGAGGTTCAGTCAATTTGGGATGGTCTGCAGCTGAAGGAGAGTCACTGTAACCCAGTCTGCCGTGGGAACTAACCACTTCATTTTCATGAATAGTAGTGATAGGCCCTGAAGGAATGTAGCCACTTTTTTCTTGCAATATGAAGTCAAGTTTATATTGGTAGTCCAAATCTGTTACTTGATCGCCTTGGTTGTAGTAGAGATCCGTGGAGCTGAGTGAGTTTAGGGACCCTCTGCTTGATGTGTTCAGAGATCCCCGGCTGGATGCCAGAGACCCCAGACTGCTCCCTGAAGAGACAGATAATGTACTAGCTGAGAGGCTGCAAAGAAAGAACAAACACATATGCTGATGTTAAAAAAAAAAACCCAGCACAAACCAGTACAAGGAGAGACAAGACTGACTGAAGCTGCACTGTAACAATTCACAACTGAATGCTGCTCAGGGCATTATGTTTTTTAAGCATAGATCAGTGGGTCCAACCTGCACACCATTGTGGCAGTTTATCCTGCTTACAGACTGCTGCCAAACCCCCTTTTCTTCTGGAGAAGGCTGCAGATTTGAGAAACTGGCCTGGCACTAACACCGTCTCAGCTTCTATATACCCTCAAAAAAACCCCTGCTCCATTCTGATGTGGGCACTCATGGGGTCGCTGTGACAGGAACATTGTGAGGGTGCACAGATTAGTTTGGCTCAAACACCACCAGCTTAGGGGACTTTTGTAAAAGGCTGTTTGGGAGGTTGTTTGCCAGAACACCAGTAACCACAAAGAAACATCAAGATGTTCACCCCGCTCTGATCCGAGCACAAAGGAGTGGCTCCTTCCTCAGAAAGGAGCACTTTCTGCAAAAACACCTCAAAAAGCACCTTGATGGCAGGGATTTGGTTAGACTGTGCCCACCTAGCCCCCAGCACATAAGCTCAGGGTCTTTACCACCAAGATCCCCACAGCAGCAGTACTGGGCATGTGCAACCCAGGGGGCCAAGCTACACAGAACAGTTCTGGAAATTAACTGACCGTGCAGAAGCTTCCCTGGAAGAGGAAGAGACACAGACTTTAAAAGATGGATGTTCCCCATCATCTGGAAGCTTCCCCACCATGGATCTTCCAACGGGACACCACTGGATCGTGTCGGTGGCGTGCCATCTATCCCCCTCTTTCTTCCTACTTTGTTTTCCTATTCTCTTCTCTTCCTCTGCTTGTTAAATTGTTGGTGCACAAATAAAGTGCCTTTTTGGATGCCAGGTGACATCTGACCTCATCTGTGTCTTAATTTTGCTTCAAAGTATTCCAGCAGTCCATGGTCGTATGGTGGACCAATCTGGATTGTAACAAACAGGATCCTCAGGAAGGGATCCTCTGAAGCAGTTTGTGCAGCCTGCCCTCTGCCCAAGCAGCTGGGAGAGATGGAAGCTAGAAGCAGATGACTTACAGAAGAACTGCCTCACATCCTATCAGACAATACCCTGCGTGCACAGTGAATCTGACTACATAAGCACAAAGGCCATAACGTGCCATCTTTTCCTGTGAATAACAGAAGATAAGGGGCCCTGCCAGGCCAGGGAAAGCGAGTGTCACTGCTCTGGCTTAGGAGAACTCTGCTGGGTGAAAATGTCAGGAAAAATAATTCAAGGCAGCACTTTTTAAACACTTAAGAGATGATTAGTGAACACTACAAAAGCTATGAACTTGAAAAATTTTGCCACTGGAAAACTGCCTTTAACACAATAAAAAGACCCACAATTCCAAACAAACAAGAGCACAAACAAAAAAAATTAAAGACTCCTTCCCTAAGTAATCACCAATCAAGATTCAATCTATGGAATCTGGCTCAGCTGTTCGAAATGACTAAGCCAGCCTAGATCCTAGGCATAGGATAGCACAGCTTATTGTGAGCCAAACTTTATGGAATGATGAAAAGTATTTTTCCAATTGAAGACACGTTTTGTTTTCTAGAAGACCTGGTAAACATTAATGCAGTGTCTGATTGGTGTGTCCTACTGCAACATGCAAGGAGTTTCACCACATTTGGAATGGACATGTGATTTGGTATCCCAGGGTAGAGTCCAGAAGTGAAAGAAGCTTCCCTAGGACCAGTTACACGAGTCATTAAATATCAGAATTCCCATCAGAGCAATGAGTTCAAGTTCATATTTACTGATTACTTCTTGTTATCACTGTGACCCAGAGTCAGATTTTGAACTAATGACTGTCAGGAAAAAATATACTGCTGAGGGTACTTCTCTGTCTATAGAAAGCATAAGTCAATGTTGAAGAATAAAACCAGAACAAACTATTCACATATGAATTTACATGCATACATATAACCATTGAGCCTCTCCAGTTTTTAAGCAGAATAAAGGCTACAGTTCTGGTAACTTATTTTAGACAGAACTTATAAACCATTTGGTTTCCCCATTTTGGAGATATGACCAAGTAGAAAATCCCTGATTTATTTAAACAGAAGCAAAATAGTGTCTCCCTGCTTAATTATAAATGCTGCACAAAAAATCCAGTCAAGACAGTTTTGAGTACTTCCTGAAATTACAAAGGTCCACCAGGTTCATAGAGTAACAAAACCCATTTTCATATTTAAACGTTTCACAAATTTTGTTCAGCTTCCAGCTAAGAAAAAACCCCTGAGTGAAGCCTAGATATCTGTGTCCTGTTGCTGAAAACAGACTTGACAGTGTGCAGTACAACCTCACCTCCGCAGCTGGGAATGCAGGTAAGTAGTTAACCTCGTAGTGTCTTCAAGTTTCTGTACCAATTCTTTTCTTCTCTCCTCTAATTTCAATCTGGAAACAGAGGGACATACAAGTATAGGAAAGCATTACAAAATAATTCAGAGATTACATAGACCATAGGTGAGACAGAAGCAAAGTGATGAAGCCTCATATTTTCACCTGGCTGCCAACTACTAAAATAGAAGAGACTTTTAGCTCTCAGTCCTATGGTAACACCCTGTTGACTTCAGCAGAGTGACTTTACAGGCAGAATACTAAGCACTGTAACAACCCTGCTGATTGTACAAGCAAGCAGAACATTGGTACTTTCACAGTGTACCAAGGGAACACACACCTAATAAAAGAATAACAGATGAGCAGTGGGAAAATAGCTGCAATTTCAGGAAAGTAAGATCTGCACTAACAGTTTTTAAAAGCCATGCTGTAGACTGGCTTCTCATTTATCATAGTTAAAAAACCAAACCAAACAAAAAAAACCCAAAACAAACCCAACAAACTACAGCAACCCAGAAGAACACTAATACCAGCATTAGTCCTGATAATGCAAGAACTTGGGGTTGCTCTGCAGGAAGTTTAAAACTAAAGGACTCTCTTTGATTTCAGAGTCTTCATATTGAAACAAAGCACAGTAAATCGAAGTAGCACTCAAGCACAAGGTTTTGAGATGCTGGACCATATTTAGGAGTCCTTGGTAAAGATTTCTACATCCCCTACAGCTTTGTCATCCCCTGAGAGCCACACAGCATTGTAATGCTGATTATCAAAGTTCACCTTTACAAAAAAGCAGGATAGATTACTTCCTGCACTGCTATCCAGCCTAGCTCTATCCCCACAAATGGTATAATTCCCCCATTCCTTTTGTCTGGATGCAAGCAGAAAGGCTTCACTAACCTCTACAGTGATTTTTCCTTCTATAGTTCTTTTTACAACACCAAATAAATTGTTTTCCCTTAGTGGATTCAGCCAAAATCCTCCTGTATTTGTGGATTCTCCTCTAGCCCTTGCTCAGTCAACTGACATATGACAAATTCTCAAAGGACAAATCTGAGGGACAAGAAATTACTTCCCCCCCTTAAATAAAAAAGTGTGATTTTATGCTCACAAGCCTTTACTTTTGCCTTTCTGGCATCTCAAGAATGTGTCAATTAAAATTCAAATGGAGAGAGCTCTCCAAATAACAAATCCAAAAATCAACCATTTCTTTCTTTCTTATGCAAACTGGATGATATACTTGAGAGTTCCCAGAATTCATTCGCTTTGAGTGTCAGATACCAGTAAAAAGACATTAAGGCTTCAATTCAGCAAAGCATGAAAAGCACTTGCTTACACCCATGCTTATTCAGTGAGCAAATCTGGGTTATGCAAAGGTGAGCAAGTTACCCCGAGGTCAGCCAGGGTGTGAACTTCCACTCCACTGCCTATGCTGCATGTGCTCCTACACCACAATAATGTGTTCAGTGCCAGTACCTGCTCAGACTGCTAAAAGTGTACACAGTATTTCATCCTTTGCTCGGGAAGACATGCACACAGGTTTCCAAACAAAGAATTATGCTCATCTATGGTCTCAGACAGTTTTTTCCTACCATTTTACCAATAATCATTGCCTTCTGCCTTCTTTTAAAGCCTAATTTATCCTGCTTCTTCCAAGCAAGAGTGTTCTTCACTAGCTCCTTTGTGGCTTTTCATTAGTGAACTATCATTTTATCTTCAAGGAAGAGGCACAAAAACTGCTGTATGTGTTTAACTACTATATGCAAAAGGCAAGAAAGAAAACTAAAAGCTTAGGAATTTCTCTGATTGAAGCCCTCAAAGTACACATCTGTAGTTTTCCCACTGAATTTGTACTGTTAAACTAAAATGTCTGGTTTTTTCTCCAAGCAAAAGTTTGTTTTCCTTTATTACCTTGAAGAGGTTGATAAATTATGTGGTGTAAATTACATTGTAGCTCCTGACAATAAATTCTTTCCTGGATGTAATTTCATCTACTGTAATTACAGAAGTAATGTTAATACCCGTAGGTAAATTTCAGAAAGATGCTAGCCACAAGTCACAAACACAAGCTAGATGATGAAATCACTCCTGGAAGTTCCAAGACACAGGTAATAACTTTACTATCTAGTAAGAAATTAAAATTCAAGGACATTTTTTTCATTCCACATGGGGAGAAACTAAAAATATGCCCCCCAAATCCTCAGAACTTTCAAACAATCAACTTCCTTTCCTCATAGCATAAACAGGAACTGTAACATACCAAAGGCCACGCAATCACCTAAACAGCCAGGGTGTTATCTGTTCTGACATGGGTTTCCCCATAAGTCTCCCCTGTTTGCACCCCTCCTACCTAACTTAACTTACTAACACTCATGTTGCTCCTGCAGCAAGTGAGAAATCCTCCAGTTTTGATTTAAATTCTAGCATTGCTGGGGGGCAGAGAATCTTCAAAAACAAAACACAAAGCCCAACAAAACATTAAGAAGTTAAAATGCACGTACCTCGCCTTTCAAAGCAAACTTAAGTGAACTTGTTTATGACAGGCACAAGAGCAGGGGACAGTTTTGCTGCCAACAGCACATTCACGAAGTTAAATCATGCATCTGTTTAAATGCTTATGATTATTTAGAAGATTTTGCCAAGTACTAAAGCAGGAACTGTATCCCCATGAATGCAAAATGCGGAGGCAAGAAAGTAGCAAACAGTTCTCAAAAATTGCACAATTCCATAGTTGCTGGAAGACTTCTCAAAGCAGTCAGAGCATACCCCACCTCTGCTTTTTTTGAAGCTGATATGTTATGATTTATATCCTTCTGTACATTGATTCAGAGCACATCTACTACTGGCAATAACAGTATCCTACTCCAAAATAACCCAGGGCTATCCTATAACATTTTTGTTTTAACTCAATGCAAGTCTTCTCTTTCTTCCCCCTTTAGAGAAAAATAAAACCCCCAAACAAACCACAAAACCAAAACAAAAACTCTTGTCACAACAAGCTCTGAAACAATCCATAGCTTCTTACAGGGTTGCTTCATTGGCATGACCTGTGAAAACACTGGAAACCTAAGGCATTCATGAAACTTCAAAAAATAAAATAGTATTGCAACAATGGTGCAGTGCTTTGATGATGGCATGGCTCCTCCACAGACTATGGAGGGAGAGGAGAATCTTCCTCATCTCCAAGAATTAAAACACTCATGGTTGACAGGATGCAATGAATTGCATCCTTTCCTCAAAATAAAATTTCAGGGAAAGTTTCACCATCTGTGTCCTTCTAGAAAGTTGGAATTTTCGTTATGTTTATAGCAGAAATACTCCTCCAACTAGCTTACTGTGAAAAAAATCTGTGATCTCGTGTCATTAAGGGAGAAAATTTTAATATTGAAGAATTTCAGGTAGAAATTAACTGGAGATTCCCATTGGAAATTCCACATTTCAGGAATGAAAATCCAGAGAGAAAATAATTAGAAGAAATCAGAGGGGAGAAAAAATTAAGCTGTGACAATTATGTGTCACAGAATAAAAGCTGTGACAATTAAGCTGTGTCACCATACACAGAAAAAAAAAATCTGCTATTTAATTATTAATGAGAGACAATGTTACTTGCCCTTTGTGCTACACATTTGGCATCTGACATGTGCGGGGAAATTGTCAAGTGCAGAATTTTCTTTGGTGCTAAGCAAGCAAATCCAAATCACAAGACTAAGTATTCAGCATGAGTCAAGTTTTAGCTGTTGTTTAAGCCAGAATATTATTAAAAACTAAGATTGAAATTATTTATGTGTGAATGTGATTTTATTACTGACCCCTTACTCTCCATTTATTAATGGAATTCAGAAAGCAACAGATCCACAGTATTTCCAGATACTACCACCACACTACTACAACAGACAGGTAATTCTTCCTGTAAAACAGAGCTCCAGTAAGACAGCCCTTCTTCTCAAACATCTTTGTATTATCAATAGAATGTACTCTGAAATATTCAAAAGTGTACTAGCATGTCTAAAAATCATGCCTAATACACACATATGTACTTGGTAAACAAAAAATTCCCTCATTACTCAGCTACAGTTTAGGACCCCACATCTAATGCCTTTGACAGGAATTTTGCCATTCAGTGAAACTGGAGAAACAGCAGGTGTGTCTCCCAGCAGAGGAAGATGCTGATTGTATTACTACAGTAAGGCATATTATCTAATATCAAGCAAGGACATTTTGTGTTTATTGCATTTTATATGTGCTAATGGTGTCAGTAAATTTATTTCCACCTACAGCTCATAAAAGTTTATTTGTGACAGTCCTCTCTGATTGACTTGAACTCTGAATCCAACTAAAACAATTTGTTGTTGGAGTTGCTTCTGTTAAGAGTCAGGTAGTAGCAAGTTAGAAAACTTTTGCAGAAATTATACTTCTCTGAACATTATTTTTTCCCTTTTAGTTACATTTTTGTATGTAATAAAACTCACAGAAAGGCTTCAGATGTTGCAACAATCAAGATATCTTTGTAACCTGAGTTCAAATAGTTTACAGCTATTATCAGAAATGAGTGAATAATGTATTGCCCTCCTGCTGGTATGTTGACATTCCTCAGTTATTTAACATCTGTCACAGGCATTTTCATGCTGGTAACAAACACAGAGCAACTGATATTGGAGAGCATACAGAGGGTGTTCACATTCTCTCAAAGTACAGGGGACTTCTTTGTGCTTCTGCCCAGTGGGCTAATAACAAATTTAATTAAGATCTACATAGAACAGTTACTGAAGGAAAACAGCCCATCAAGGCACAGTTCAGGGTCTGTAGAGAGTACAAAGGTTAGATTAGAGAAAGCAGCATTTAATAATAGCAGAAGACAACTCCTTACCTTTCAGCAAGTGCTTGACTGGGTGTGCTTTTTACAGACAGTAGCTCTTCTTCAAGCCTCTTCCTTTCTGCTTCTAGCTGCTCTAGCTCATCTTGAGTACGCTTGCGCGGTGTAGTAAACTGGAGTTCCTTTAAAAGCTCTTCTTTTTCATTGATTAGCATTAGTTTTTCCTTTTCCACATCCAGTGCCCCAGGCCAGGCCTCACTATCTAGCTTAGAGAGTTCAATCTTCAAGTTAGCCATGCTAAAATAAAAGAGGAGATTTGTCTGAGCTCAACACAGCACACAAATACCAGCAAAGGGAGAGATGTATTTTGAATGGTATATATACCATATAACAACATTTTCTTCTCAAAATCCTACTTTCGATAAGTTTTGCTTCACAAGGATGCAGACTACCTATTCAGGCCAACAGCAAAATGCATATGCATTCATAGAATCATAGAATCATAGAATTAGCCGGGTTGGAAGGGACCTCAGAGACCATCAAGTCCAACCCTTGACCCACTGCTGCGGTTACCAGACCATGGCACTGAGTGCCACATCCAGTCTCTTTTTAAATGTCTCCAGGGACGGAGAATCCACCACCTCACCGGGCAGCCCATTCCAATGCCTGATCACCCTCTCCATAAAGAAATTCTTTCTAATATCCAACCTAAACCTCCCCCAGCACAACTTAAGACCATGCCCTCTTGTCTTGTTGAAAGTTGTCTGGGAAAAGAGACCAACCCCCACCTGGCTACACCCTCCTTTCAGGGAGTTGTAGAGAGTGATGAGGTCTCCTCCTCTTCTCCAGGCTGAACAGCCCCAGCTCTCTCAGCCTCTCTTCATAGGGTCTGTGCTCCAGTCCCTTCACCAGCCTGGTTGCCCTCCTTTGGACCTGCTCCAGGACCTCAATCTCCTTCCTGAACTGAGGGGCCCAGAACTGAACACAGTACTCGAGGTGTGGCCTCACCAGCGCTGAGTACAGGAGCATTAAAAACTTTTGTTCAAATGCTCAGTGGAAGTCAGAACATTAACAGAAGCTTTATTGAAAGCGATTTGTCTGGTAAGAGCAGTGGCATTATGCTTTACTCATGTGGGAGTATAATGGATTTCTCCTAAGTTGTTGAAGGCTGACTGCTCCTCAGAAACAATGACCATGGTGAGGGAACGCACACCAGAGTAAGGTGCTCAGCAGCATCCGTGCATGCAGATCTTAAAAGGCAAAAGCATTGCTCTTCTGTGGGATTGAATACAAGATAATAGAATAGTGGCTACATAAAGAGAACAGAGGTTACTAACTCAAAGTTTATGTTTGTGCAACTGCTGTTCCCATCGCAGATGTCAAACCATAGAGCTAAGAGACCCCCGGCTCATTTCTCCATGTGTTGTGCAGATACATGCACATAATGGAAGCAGAAGCTTCTCTAGATTACTATTGTGGTACAGCTCAGTTCTGATCAGACAGATTATTTCCAGTGCTCAGTCTCCATAATCATTCAGTCTATGGGCTGTAGCTTAAAAAGTGCAGGTTTTGCAATATACACTGGGAACAATCCACTGGGAAAGGCTAAAAATTCCTGTTATAGATGCCACATATCTAACAAGATGATAACTTTCAGTCACTTCCAGCCTTAGCCACACCTGAACCAGCTGCACAGCAAAAGCTATGGAAGCTATGAGGTATGTAACAGTTCCCAGCCTTCTGCACCTCTTGTAGGCTGGGGAAAAGGCCAAGAAAAGAGAATTCAACACAGAAAGATGTTCCCGTACAGTCTAGGGGAAAAGGAACTGACCTGTTATATTTATTTATAACTACCATAGTTAAATACACCTAAGTCAGCTCAAAAACCGATAAAATTCTGTGCAACTCAATTTGGGGGAAAGAAACACGTTGCAGTATTGCCCACAGTGCCTCCAGAGGGCAGCCCACTAGATGTCACTGCGAGCACAATTTTCGTGCTGCAAAGCCCAGACACCTCCCCAGCTCAGGACCGTAGCTTAATGCAGCTAACCCCGTTACCTTCTTTTTGCTTCTTCATATTGAAGACTTAATCTGACCTTCTCTGCTAAATTTGATCTACTTCTTGCTCCAATCTGCTGAAAGAAAAAAAAAAAAAAATTAGCCTTATTCCCGTGTGAAGATGTTAAATGCATCAAGAAAACCTACACACAGGCTAGAAAAATCACGACGTAAAAAAATAACAATACACACCTGCAGCCACACACCTGCTGTTGAATTCCTAGTCAGATCTACTCAGATGTAGAAAACAGTCCTGTTTTCTTCTGATCCAGTTAATCTGTTTTTAACTACCAACTATCCATATTCCATCAGAGTAATAAAGAAAGAGAATTTTCAAAGATGACTTTCCATGACTGCACCCAAAATTTGAACTCTGCTGAACTCAGACTTGGGAACTAATCAGTACATTTCAAAGTAAGACTTCAGTGAACTTGCTACCAAACACAGACAAACTTATCTATGTGTTTGGAAAATCTTGTACAGTCTCTTCCTTATAAACTTACAGAAGTTCAAAGAAAGTAACAAAACGAAGCACAACTTTCTGTGCTTGTAAATATACTGTCAGTGGAACAAAGAAGGTTTTAAGGAATCACTGAACAATAAGTTCACTAACAGTTTTTCCATCTGAGTGAAATGAAATTACATATTTAAATTCTGAGATCTTGTTTCTGAACATTAAAAACATCTTCATACTGAATTAAATCTGTAAGGGGAAACACTCCCTACAGACAGGTAAAAAAAATACCATCTACTACACTGATCTTCACTGTACTGGAGCTATTTTATTAAATCAAACTGCCATAAACACTTTACAACAAACATATAAAGTTCATCTGACACTTGATTTAAAATTCAAAGGGAAAAAATCAGATAACTGATTATAAGTATTCTCTCTTTAACATGTACATACATGCACCTATCAGCATCAGTAAACATCCAGCTGATTCCAGTTCTAGTAAGCACAGCATTCTGATGGAATTGAACTTTGCATTTGACAAAACAGAAGAAAGCTCACCTCACCAGAAATGTCAGTCTGAGACCCTGTATCCAGAGTTTGTCTAGAAAAACACAGCTGGGAGTTTACAGAGCTGCAACTCAAGTCTGGTTCAGATGTCCCAGTGGTCTGGTCAAGATTGAATTTCTCTCTCAGCTTTGCAAGACTCTGTCCAAGAAACAAAGATGGAAGTGGTGTTTTAGTTCCTTTGTACTTTACCTTGTTTATACTGATTTATCTCCCAAAGATGTTTACCTAAGAGACTCCAACACAAAAATTCTAGGTTTATTTCATATAAAGAAAAATATCCTTTTAAACAAGCTGTTGGCAAGTGATAATCAGGATGACTGACAGCAGAGATTTTTATTTTTTTTTTAAACTTGTCAACGAATTAAATACTTCAAGAAAAAGAATCTGCTTTCAGAAAAGGAAATAGAGCAATTTAAAACTGGAAAATTTTCATCAAGTTAGAAAATGGCCATACATCACAAAAACACATCTCAATTTTGTCAACCTAATGTTTTGAACTGTAGTTTTGAGGCAAACACCTGCCTTGTACCTTACAAAGAAGTTTTGGAAATCTATAGTCTCTGACATACAGTGGCTTATTGAATTAGGAAAGTCACAGGATTCACGCAAATTGATTTTAATACTAGTTTGGCTCAAAGAATTTTGAGAATCTCTTTAATAGTATAAAAAGCAAACTATCAATAATGAAGAAAGCTTATAATACCCTCATTAAATCTTGTTTTTCTCGCTCCCCTGAGCTTATTGCCTTTCTGATGGACTTCAGTTCATTCAGGATGGCTTTAGCCTCACATAGTTCATACCTGCTCTGGCCGCTGGACATTTTTTTGTCAATTCTGTGGAAAGAGAGAATATTAATACCAGATACAGAAAATAATATTAACATCTTTGCTGTTCTGCTCCAGGCAGAAGCATAGTTAGGGAACAGAAGGGAAGGAGACAAGACAGTTTCCTGTATCAGAGTTGCAAAGGGGAAAAGGGACACAGAAGTTGCGATTCAAACACTTACTACTTCATCATCGGCAAAAATGTCAAGCTCACACATACACAGTGCCCAGTGGATGGGTTTTGCTGACATCAGGAAATTTCATGGAAAAATACTTGTTGACTCTAAAACCACCTCAGCTGAACTACGGGGGCCTTACCAAAGGCAGAGACTCCACAAGCAATTCCAGTTGATCCAGTTTTAAAGACATAAGGGCAGCATAGCACTAAAGACTCCAACACATGCTACAATAAACATAGCAGCATTGTTGACAACAATCTGAATTCCCATCCCCACCATCACTCTTTGCATCACAGAAGTGGCTTTTGAGTACATCTTTCATACTATTGACTGCCTGTGGCCCTTAAAATTCAGAATTTATTATTAGTAGAATTCCTCTAGCCAGACTGACATCATGACATGGGCAGCCAGGCAAGCCTAATAAGCCTTGCAGAGAAGTAATGTAACCAGCTCCATTCTTATCTTGGCTTCCTTCTCCTTCACCTTAACCCTTGGCACAAGTAGTCTGTTCTGCTCAGCCAGTTAATTTAGGCCAGGCTCTCTTTATTCACAAAACCTCCAAATAATTAATACCATATGTCATACATGAGATAATTAATTAAATTCCTGGAACATCAGTTATTTTTAAAACTGTATTTTGAAAGTAACAAATTAAACAAGTCCCCCAGATACTTCTGTTTAGCATTTCCTTATTTACTTCAAGAAGTACAGTTTGTAAATACACTTCTCCTATCTCTAGTTTAACAGAATATTTCATAGCATCATGGAAATGACTGCAGCTATGCTTCCCAAAATTAAAACCAGCTATCCTCACAAAAGTCAAGTATTTAGCAGAGAATACATTATTTTATAATGCAACTGGTTTTCTGTTTATCATGACACATCATTTTTGCTAGAAGACATTAACCTTGTGAGGAATAAACAAACACTTTAATGATCAGAAGACAGAAGACCAGAAACTTACACAAAACACCTCTAACAGTATTCTATTTTACCCTGGGTTTTGTGCACTGATACACAGGTTCTAAAGTGGTCTTTAAAGCTGTAAGCACATCTGTTTTCCTTTCTCTACATCCCAGTTCTTGTGCAAACTAGAGCTGTATCTGTGTAAGAAAATCACCTATGTAACCCAGCACTCAGATTCCTGTTCAAGGATACATTTTTTTCAGCTTGCAAGTTCCTCTTTCATAGGTACATTCTTCCTCACAACACCCAGTTTTTGGTAACTTACCAGGTTGCTACAGTCAACTAGATACAGGATATGCCAACAGCTGGAATCATGAATGAACAGTTGGGTAATACACCACATGCTGCCTAGTAATATGATGTGTCACATTCAAATCACAACTGCTTTATTCTGTATATAATTAGGATGGACAAGAAGGATCTCTGACATGTACAATATTCCATCCTCCTGTTTTAAATTAATGTGATTAGTACTGTTTGAAGGTGGCTGACTGAATTTTAAAAACAAACGTCCATTGTGTTTCTGTGGAATGCAGCTGACAGTCTCTGAAACATGCTTTGGATTCCTATCAAAATAGCTGGTGAGCAAGCTGCTTTGAAACAATACTTCATTGTTGAATTAATATAATAAAACCAGCATGACTGGGTAACCTTTAATCCTGGGACAGAAGCATGAGTTTTTATTACCTTAAGCTTTAGAATCAATACATCTAAATTTCGCTTCAAATGAAATCTGATTTATGGTTAAAATAAATCAAATCAGCTATCCTTTTCTCCCTTCATTCATTGCTAGTTGTTATATATTTAAATAGCAAACAAATTTTAGGTTTTGGTTTTAGTCAAAATGAAGGATAGAGACTTGACTGGCATCCTTTTAAGGTGCTGAGGGTTTTCTGTTCCCAATTGACTTCAGCTTCTTCATGCCAGAAAAATACTTTTTGTCCATTTTGACATGCCTCTGGTTATGATTGGCCATTTCTGGGACCATAATTTTTTAATCACACTTAAAAAAATAATCCTACTCTATACAAGTGATCTATTAAAATACACAGGCAATAGCCTACAACATGTTTTGTTTAGAACAGGGAACTGAACCCCAGTCTCTCAGCTCTAAACACAGATGCACTGTCATCCTTTGCAAATCACTTCTCTGCATTTTAGTACTCTACCTGGAAGATGGAAATGCACTTCCCTCCTCCCACCTTTGGTCCATCTTCCCTATATACTCTGCAAACTCTCCAGGATAGAGATTATTATTTATCTGACAGTACATAGCCATACACAGGAAATCCTGAGGAAAAGGATAAATGAATCCAGACAGTATTACATTAATGCTGTAACATTGTTCCTGGAACTAGCATGCTGGGAACACAGAGCCCAACATTTTACTGTGTAAATGTATCTTTAATGTATGGGTACATTAAAAAAAAAAAAAACAACTAGCATTAATAAAACTATGTTGACATTAGTCAAGAAAATACACTTGTTAGCAAGGTTTCCTCTGCAGCAAGTTTTCTGTGGTGACATTTTTAGTAATGTTGAATATTTTCAGGCCCAACTTTGTAAGTCAGAAGCAGTGGACAGTACTTGGAAGGAAAAAATTCATTCCCTAATAATCAAACCAGTTAAATACCCAGAATGCTCACCTGTTCAGCATCAGCCCTTTGGACATCAGGCACTGAAACAAAGTCAGGTCTCTAATCCTCAATTTGTGACTCATCTCAAACGCTGCACAGCTGTGCACTAAATCCAGCATCCTCCTCTCTCTCCCTCTCTTAGGGAAGGAAGGAGGACAGACCTAAATACTTTTATTTTTTTAAAAAAAATATTTTTAAATGGGATGCATAAAACAGCTAAATATTGCTTAGGACCCTTAAACAGTGCCCTTCTTTCTGCCTCTTTGCAACACAAACTACCTCACAGAAAAAAATAGGAGGAGGGGGAACGTAGTCCTCATGTTGCCATTTGCACAATAGGTTTGTCATTTCTACATATTTACTGCTTCCTAACTACAAAAAAAGAGTTATTAGAATCTCACTTTCCTCCCCGATCATTCTTTCAGGTAAGATGGATTCAATTACATTTTAAAAAAACCAGCAGAAAACCAGGTGACTGAATTAAGCCAGTTTCAACTATTTTACTCACTCTTGCAGTGTTTCAAAGCCCTGTTCCTTGTACAGCAGCTCTTGCTTCATCTGAGAGAGTTCCCTCTTCAGCTTCTTAACCTTGTGTGTTAAATCAAAGTAAGAGTTAGAAAATTCCTCTTGTTAAGCAGCATAACACACAGCTTTGAACAGTTAATATATTCTCTACATCAGATGAGACAAAAAAATAACGTAAATTGCTCTACTGACACATATTAAAAACAAAAGGATCTGTTCTCTTCCTGATGTCTATGGGCAACATGCTTTAGTATTAAAGGGACACAAGCAGATTAAATCACACTCCCTATTTGTATTGATACCACACTGTGTTATTAAACCTGAGAGAACTTTAACAAGTAATTTATTTCTCACTTGTTAAGCATGCATTCCAACTGTCCTACAGGGATATGCCTGGGTTTTTTTAGGCTTATCTTATTTTTACTTTTTCATTCCAGGAAGCTCTCAAGTAATTTGTACTGCGAAAGGCTCACTTTTGTTTTTTTCCCCTATGAACCATCCTTTCTTATAAAGCTTTACAGACACTGAATCCCTAAATATATTTCACATTTATTTAATTCAAAGATGACAATCACTGAACACATTTCAATTGCAAATATACATGTCTGTTTAATAGATCCATCTTTGGCAAAACATTCTCTACTGTCCCTAATTCATCATGCTCCATCGCTACTTAATTTTAATACTGCTATTTCAGATATTAGCAGATGAGTACACTACAAAATATTTATGAATCAAGATTAAATTTTAAAATCCTCCATTGTTTTTTCACAATTCTCAAATGTTCATACTTCCCAAATGCACTAAACAAAGTTTCTGAAACACCCCTAAAGGCGTGTACTTGAACACAGATTAAAACTATTCCTCAGCATACACACAGAGACAGAAACACCTTCTTGATATATGAAGTCCCAGATTTTGGTCTGTATAGATCTTTACCTAATTTGTTTGCATTCGACATCCTAGCTAGATAATGTTAGGCTTTTTAACTTTCCAGTCAGTAATGTGAAAAAAGGAAAAGCCTGCTCTCACCTGCCACTGTGAAACTCTTGCTTGTTTGCATATAGGTCCTCAGATTTTTAACTCTTTTGAAAAATGGATTATATTAAAATGAGGCATTTTGACCATTTTACCTGAAATTAATTTCAAAATATGTTTCCAAGACTTTCTGTATCCAAAGCACCCCCTGATTTCCTACTTGGTGCTATTTTTCAAAATAAAAAAAAAAAATGGGGTGACATTCCCAACATGCCAGGTGACTAAACGTACTGAGTGTCAGCAGCTGCTCTAGCTTTCCAAGAGACTTAAAATGCTTGCTACACCTAAAATAAGCAGTGATTTGCAAGGTCTTCATGGGGGCTTGTGAATGATATTTAGGTCTTAAAATTTGTAGCTTCTAGCTAATGAATTTTCTGTGACAGAAATAAAATGCTTCCAATCTCCATCTTCTTCAAAGCAAAATCTGTCTTCCAGATGAGGGGTTAGGTTTAGGCTTTTAGAAATTATAATCACTAGTTGCTTTACTTGACAGAAAACTGTTTTGACCATGCTGAAAGGTAGCATAATAAATAAACAATGTCTCTGAAGCACACATTCAGTGGTCCTTAACAATTTCTCCCTGACTAGCACAAACCCCCCCCCAAATAATCTTGTATGTGTTCTGATCAAGGTTACAGAAAATGAAAATATGAAAAAAATTCTCAAGATTTCTGAGAAACACTGAATGGCTAAACTTCTTGTCTTTTTTTTTTTTTTTTCCTTTTTTTCTTTTAAATCAGGAATGTGAATTTATAGTAATAGCAGAAGGCACATTCAATTTCAACTTAGAGGGTTGGACCTCTCAGAGAACCTTACATTTTTTCTCAAGATCATCTACTGAGTGTCCTCAGCTATAATTCATCATCATTTCATTACCAAGAAATGTGAGTTAGGCACATTATCCTAGAAGGACGTGACCTACATCATAATACAGACTCTGTGTTTACTGCATCATTCTTGCATTAAACTATTCTTGTGCTCCTTGTCTTCCCCTTCAAAAGTTTCATATAATTTCTGCTTCTCACAACTCTTCACTTGTTTCATCCTTCACCACCTTCCTACTACTTCTGCACATCATCTTCAGTCACTTGACAAGCCTCTCACTTCCTCCTCCCAACTGTATCTACAAACAGGTTCCTGTGCCAACCCCTGTCTATTCCCAGCACACGAATACTAATGGAATAACAATGATAAAAACCACCCATGTTATTTCATAGAGATGCATCTCCTGCTTGCTGCATATGCATGAAACATACTATCACCACATGCTTCATGTTGTTTGAATTATTTTGATTACTAATTATGACCCCAAATGTCCCCACTCAAAGTCCACTGCAGGATCAGATCTTTCAATTTTAATCTTGGAAGAAAGGCCTTTCTTCTCCCATTTATTTAATAACTGTCTGATTTTTGTCATATTTTCTTAACAACCCATTATGCAACAAGGCAGTTCGTGTATCCAAAAGGCTCTGCATGCATATATTAAGCACAGCTATCAAGGAAAAGGCCAAAGGCCAATCCAGAACTTCCTCATATGCTGAGTTTCCCCTCCAGCCACCATTACTCTGATGATACCGGGAAGCCTCAGCCAGCATGAGAGTGAGGAACAGGTTTAGTACATCTGACCTGATAGTTCACAAAAAATGTACAAGTTCCAGCTAGCTGAGTAGTAGCTTACTAAAAACTAACTTTGTTTCCCATTGACTCCAGGCATGCATATACTGTAAAATGCCAAAAGATGGCTAATTAGCAAGCATCCTCAAACATTCAAATAAAGGTAAACTATGATAATAGTCATACCTCTCTTGCCATCTTCCATGAAAAACACTTTCCAGCCCTAGCATCACAGGGCTCCATTTTTTCTTAGCTCAATGATTTTCATATCCAGTGGCTTTGGATGACAACACACTTTATGCTGATACAGATATTCTTGGGCTGCACCCTTCTAAACTCTGCAGACAAGATTCAGGTCACCTATTTTAGGCACATGCACAACTTGGATTTTGCAATGCCAATAAATCAGGTGTTGAGAACCAGCAGGATATTATGACTCCAATAAACAACGAAGAGGGGAAAACACCTCCAAAAATTAATTACTCTGATTAACACATCTGTCTCTCTCCTCAGTGAAGACAAATTGCAGGTCTGCAGCCAACAGGTGATTCAGTGTTCCTGCATGTTGAGCTGGGAGATGATCTAAGCAACGGGAAAAAATGAGCACAGGCCCATATCTGGATTTTCCTCTTTGACTTGCAGGTGACTACATTTTAATTTGGTATTGTGCTTTGTTCTTCAACAACACTGTTTCCCAAATATACTAGTGATCTCCTTGCCAAAGGGAACATCTGTCACTGCTCCACTTATTTCAGAAAGAAGCTCGTGCCTTGTCTTTTTATTCTTGTTCCTGACAAGGTCCTTACTGATGACCATTCTCCCTACTAAACTTAAAAAAAATTTCCTCCCACCTCTTCAAGTGCTGACATCAGCCATCTTCTCTTCTGCTTAAAGGAGACTACAGACTGAGACTGGTGAGGATGAACAGGTGTACAAGCAGTCAGGAAGGCAACATCTGGATGCCAGTTTCACAGTGTATTCTCACTGATTTTCACATAAAATTTTAAAGGGCTATTCCACAGTTCCTTTCAATTGTTTAGCCTCCTAATCATAAGTCCTTGTCCAGATGAAGGATGCTGCTCTTGGAGGCTTCTCTGAGTGCTGTCTGTGTGGAAACCAGGAGGGGGCAATGGAAGAGCTGAGTAACTGCTGTAGCTGGTGCTGCTTCTGCTCCCCCACCACTTGTATTCCAGCCCTCTGTGGAAGGACTACGCTGTCAGGTGCTGTCTTTCTTTTCAACCTGCATGCTTTGATCTAGTTTTTTTTCATGACTAGCTACAAAAAAGCTGGGGCTATCCACAGAGTATTACATGCCACAGCTTAAACAAATAATCTCCTGATACAGATTTTAAATGTCTTCCACACCATTTCCTCCTTATTGAAGCCTAATTCAGTAGAGACTAACCTGTGAATGGGAAGTTCCTCTACATGGAGTCTGCTAGTGACCATGCTGGACAGATTTAACCAAATAGTGGATTTTTGTTTGTTAACAATTTCAAAGCAAGAACACAAACTTTCATTCTTGATCTGAACCATTCAATTTTTACAAAACAGAGCAAAATTTTGGACCATTATTAAAAAGTGGTTTTTAAACCAAAAGAAATTTGTGAGGCATTTCATGTAGCTAACAGTGCATTTCTCACAGAACGAAGAATATGTAAAACCAGTCATCCAGCTCCAGCTCACCTTGGCCTACTACTGTGCTATTTTGACCTAAAGATTTTTATTCTTTCTTTTAAAATCAAAAGCAAACAAGTGAAAATAGTTATCAGATATAAACACACATGTATAATTAAAATACCTGCCAAAGTGTCCAAAAACCATGTTATCTTAAAGTAACAGAAACATCTTTAAAAATTCATTTAAAACCTCTGAATGATACTTAGTAAAAATATTAGGAGGCCTCAGTATGAGGGGCAAGATAACCCTGTTCAAATTTTGCATCCTTTAGTCAAATGGTGCACAGAATAGAAAACAGTAAGTTAAGCACTCTCACCCTTAATCTTGTAGTGGAGATTTCAGCCTTCAGAATGTCAGGGTCATACTTTGTGCTTGATGAGGAGCCTGAGAATACTTTTTTGAAAGACAGAAAAGGACAAATATTTTAAAATCATTAATTACTCCTTCACTTGATGATATAAAATGATGATCTAAAATTTTAAAATTTTCTGCAGAAAAACATACAGTATTTTTTAAAAAATCCTTTTATAGAGTAGTCAGCCTTACAGGATGGAAATAATTAATGAATAATCAGAATTACTCTCTTTTTGACCCTATTTGGTATCTCTCATATTTTGACACCTGTCAACACAGTAGGGTCATTTCAATATGCAGCCATGAAGTGAAAGAATCCTATTAACTTTGAACCTTGATTTGCCAGAATTCTGTTCTGACAAAGTGCATGACAAAATAGATTTCAGAGCCAACTGATCTAAATCATGGCTCAAAGGAGTTCAACTATATCAAAGAAGAGGGTTCACTCCAGCAGAGTATCTTTATATTAAAAAGTAGGGATGCTATCTCTAAAAATGCCAGAGTACAAGGTGTTTGTAGCAAACCTTGAAAACTAATCCTAAAGAGAAATAAGATCCCCTGCAAGGCACAGATCAAAGAAGTTATGTTGTATTCTCTACTGTACTTACAGCTTGTACGAGAGCTGGATTTTTCTTTGTAGGCATCATTCAAGCATATGTACTCATCCAGTGCAAGTGCTAGCCTCTGTTCTTTCACCTGGTACAGTTCTTTCTGAGTACTGAGAGCATCCTGGGCTACCATGAGATAATCTTTTAACATCCTCTCTTGTTCTTGCCTCCATTGTTTTCTGGGATCTTCTATTTGTGTTGTTTCTTTATAGGAGAAAAAGAAAGGATTTAAAGAGATCTCTGCTGAAATCCAGTGGCAACTCATTTGTTTCTTTGCCTGTAATACAGTTACAGAAGTGTAAACCATAGCCTAGCTTTGGTTACTAAGCAGATGCTCGATTTTATTTAGGTTTTTCTTTGCCAGAATAGAAACAGCACTTAAGGGACCAAGTGCAAAATTAGGGTACAATATGAAAATGCTTATGCAGATCATTCCCACATCTTCAACCTTGAATTAATAACAACCTACAACTCAAGAAAAAAAAAAAAAGGTTTTTTCACATGAAAGTATTCAGAAATAATCAGTCAATAACATCTTTTAGTGACATCTTAAAATTAATGCATTTCTGAACAGAAATTAAAATTCATCTTACCTATTACATTTTTTTCAACCCCTCTACTCTCCATTAATTTTTACACCTATATATTGTTCATGTTTTATAGTGATTCTCTCTCTCCTTTCCCTATAGAAAACAGTTTTATCTTTTCCCTCATAACTGAACTAACATAACTACATTAACTCTCCACATCATTTCACCTAACTTTAACCCTTCCCTGCTAGGCATCTGATCCAAGATGCAACTTTTTTAATGGTTAACAGCGAGGGACATCCTCAAAGGCCACTTCACTCCACCCAAGACAGGTACCTAAGATACATGGGGCCAAATTACCTTTCTGAGGTGTTTCCATCTTTCCTCTGACTACCCAGGTAATATAAAAGTAGGCTGGAACAGGCCCCTAATTCATGAAGGACTTAATTCAGGTCAACTTGAGCAGCCAAAGATATGCATGGAATGTGTAGACAAGAGGATTAGACATAATGTAGTGGTATATTTTGTACAAAAACATTCTCATAAGACATTGCCATGAAAAGTTTGAAATCTAAATGCAAACATGAACCACACTGCAAATTCTTTTTAAGTTACATATTATAAAGCTACATAAATCTACAAAGATAATAAGTAACATTCAATACCTCGGTATTTAAGTGCAAGGTATCTGCAAAAAGAAGAAGGAAAGTTTGTCCTCTGTTTTAGATTTCTGTCGCTTTATTTCTTTGAATTGATCTACTGGGAGAACCAATGCAGAACACATGGGACACATGGCAGAAGATGTGTCACTGGTGGAGCTGCACCTCAAACACTGTGTCCAGTTTTGGGCCCCTCACTACAAGAATATGTCCTGGTTTGGGGCAGGACAGAACTAATTTTCTGTCTTTTAATTTTGCTTTCAGCTGAGTCTCACGTAAGTATCTGTACTTGATGAAATTAACAGCAAGTTTCTCAGCCAGTGTCTGCTTCTAGGACCGATAACTTTTGATGTTTACAGTTACAGCTGCAGAATGGTGTGCAAAACCAAGGCCACTGCTCAGTTCTGAGGAACATCTTATGCTCTGGAAAGAGAAAGGGAGTAAAGAGGTCACACCTGCAACCCTCCACCTTTAGGGAGGAGCTGACAAGACAGGTGATCAAAATTGACCAAACAGAGTATTCCATCCCATAGGGGTCACACTCGGTATAAATTTGAGGCATCACGAGTGTCAAACCCTTCTTCTGCACCTTCATCCATGGCCAGCATCCTGGGAAGATTCTGTCCATTCATCTGCCTGTGGTCCTGATCCGTGCCAGCCTGAATCTGTGTGTTCCTGCCTCCAGCTCCCGACTGCTGCTGACTCCAGGAGTCCAGCCTGGACTTCCCCAGGGCTGCCCTGCAGCCTCTGTGGTGATGTGAGAGTTATTTGCTGGGGGTGGGGGGAATGTGGTATCACTTTTGTGTATATTTGTATATATTTCATAATTTTTCTTTTTTCATCATTACTGTTTCATTAAAGCTGTGTAGTTTAGTTTCCAACCCATAAGTCTCTCTCCCTTATTCTCTCTCCTTTCTCTACCAGGGAGGGGAGGGGGACTAATAGAGAGCATCTGTCATTTGGTTATTGCTGGCCTGGGCTTAACCCACAACAGAATGACATTGAGGTGCTGGAGCATGTCCAAAAAAGGGCCAGCAAGCTGATGAAGGGTCTAGAGCTCAATTCAGCAGGTGAGGTAACTGGAGTTGTTTAGTCTGAGAAAAGGAGACCCAAAAAGGAGACCATATCACACTCTACAACTACCTAAAAGGAGGTTGTAGAAAGCTGGGTGTTGGTCTCTTCTATTAAGTAACAAGTGACAGGATGAGAGGAAATGGCCTCAAATTGTGCCAGGGGAGGTTTATATTAGAAAAAATGTCCTCACTGAAAGGGTTGTCAGCCACTGGGACAAGCTGCCAAGGGAAGTGGCTGTGTCACTACTCCTGGAGGTGCACAAAGACATGTATGTAGATGTGGGACATGGTTTAGTGGTGGACTTGGCAGAGCTAGGTTAATGGTTGGACTTAATGATCTTAAAGGTCTTTTCCAACCAAAATGAATCTATGAAAAAAGAAATGCAGCAGAACCAACCTGATTAATCTTAAACTGTAGCTGAATTGCACTCTTGTGCAGAGGGCACTCTCTTTCAACTACATCTATGAAAACAGATCTTCTAACAGCAAAAGCTGGCAAGGACAGGTTTTTATTCATAACAATTTTCCATACTAAGTACCAGATTTTCAAAAGCCTTTTTTGGTCTTAGTATTGCATACACAAAACAGCATGCAAATAAAAAGAATAATCCCATAAAACTAACCCTGTAGAATCCTAAACTGACAATGTCTATGAAACTACTGATGCTTTCATATAAAAACAAAAACACACACCCACTCTCACCCAAGCTGGTGGCCCCCTCCACCATTTACAAACAGGACAAGCTTTTGTTTTTCTACTTGGGAAATGTATTTCTTAGATGTACACAACAGATGCATAGAGAGTATAAATCACATCAACTCAAGTTGCACAAAAGTACGCTCTCTCAAAGCACAGAGGCTTTATACACAGTCAGTTTTCCAATAACCCCAGCAGGAATGCTTTCTCCAGAAAACTAACTATAGCTACAAACACACACACATATATATCCACGTAGCCACCTGCTCTTTCCCACAAATGTATCAGGCACACAAAGGAGCAGATTGATACCTTTTCTCTCCTAAACAGTCAACACATCCCCATCTGTGGTCACTTATTGCTGTTGGGCTTTAACACATCATCCACAGTTATTTACACAAGAAGTGCTGGTTTCCAGAGCTGTCCTTTCTTTGTGAAGCAGGATGAAGAGCATGAAGGAGGATTCTCATGGGTCAATGATCAAATAGGATAAATGCAGTTATGCTGGTTTTTAGAAGACTGTAATGATGTGATTGTATTTTAAGAGTGCAACCAGCAGCCACCAAATAATCGTACAAAATTGGAAAGTCTCATCTTCAAGCACATTGTAGGTAATTGCCTTGTAGGTTTTAAGGGAGGTTTGCTCAACATGCAGCACAAAGACCAAATGTAGCCTGCAGAGTCCTAAAACATGGCCTACAGATGCCTTGTCCTTGTGACTGCAAAAGAAGGACAAAGCTGATCAACAGCAGATTATTTGGTATTGCTGACAAAGAAAAACATTCTCTTTTTGCCTCTCCAAGCCTCATGTGCAAAACAGTACTATGATTGTATGAGCTAACATCTTTTATACTGATAGTCATAAATGAGTTGAAGGTGACCCTGCACTTAAAAAATTGGACACTGTAATTTCAGCATACTGAGGGTTGGGTATTGCTTGTGTAGGTACACTGGCTGGTCTGATTATTCTCAGCCAGTTCTATCTGAGTGTATTCTATTCCAGAATGAACACTCAGTAAGGAAAATACATAATCCTGGAGAAAGCTAAGAAGTACTGCAATGACTATTCCAGAATTGTTACTAAACTTTTACCAAGCAGAGAAGCCTCTGGAGTATTTTTCACTCTATGTCTTTTTAAGTACTATTAAGTAGAAACCCCCCAAAAGCATATCTCTTGTTTGTCAAATTGTTCATATATATAAAAATATGTACCTATGTAGCAGCACTATATACTTGTTTATCTACAATTTTCAGTTGTCTCAATTTTAATCAGTAGGTTTGTCCCACAGAGAAAACCAATAAAGACAGAACTAGAGATACTTCTGGTACTAGGGTACTGCAATTTGAAAAGGATGTTCATTTGAGCATGTGTATCTTCCAAGAGCCAGTAACTTTTTTTCAAAAAGCAGAGTTCTGTCAAAACCAAATATTTATACTTCTCAGAGTAAAGCCCCACAAAGATAGGGTGGGGTTTTTTTCTTGGACAAGAATGTTTTAAGCACCTGCTGTTAAGGTCAAACTTGTATACACAAGAATATTACTGGGATAGTTACATGCATGTAATTGAGGGAACAGCATTTCAAAATGAGATGTGAAGCCCTTCAGGCTTTAACCAGAGAGGTCTGAACCACAAAGAACATCTAAATATTTCCCTACCCTTATTATTCAACAGGTGATGTAAAAGAAACCTGGGACATCACGCTCCTTTTCTTAGGGCAAATGTTTCCACTGGTGACTGCAATAGGATACCTTCCAATCTCACCTGCAGCAGATACAGACTTCAGTCATCAGCAGTGGAGAATGACCAAAGCACTCCCTGAGCATCACCTCTCCAACACTTTGTGCATCACCATATAAATTCAACAGTTCAGCCATTTCTTATAGAGAAAACGAAGAAAACATACTGTCCATTATTTTCTGTAGCATAAATTTAGATATGACCAAAAGGAATATCTTTAAAATGGATTTTTAAACACATAAAAATTATACATCAGGCCCTACCAGACCATTGCTTAGATTCTTAAAAAAAATCTTTATATCAGTCTTGCAATCACAATGAGCCATAGTAAACAGAATGAGGGGGACTGTGGTGTGCCTAATATTCAGGTTACATATTCCTAATTTGACTTGTTTTTAGCATCATTAGGCAAAGCCACTTGTGGATCAAAATTATTCAATTCTATTAAGAGATCTTGATTTAAAACAAATTGATTTAACTTTAAACAAATTGCTGCAAGTGTGTAGTTAATTAATTTATACAAAAACATAAACAACCAATTTATTTCTTCCTGTTTTTAAAGATACGAGTGACTACCCAGACTGGGGGAGAATTCTGTAAGACAGAAAACACTTGAGGTCCCACCCAGCAGAACCACACAAGGGCAGGATGGCACCCTCCACCCAAGGACATTCCTGCCCACTGAAAGGATGACAGCCCTGTCAGGCAGAAGAGCAAGCCCTGCTGCCTTTGATCAGACTGCTAGTCATGAAATGCACTCTTCCTGGCTCCCTGCCACCCAGGTTCCATGCACTTAAAATGCAGCAAGTAATTTGGCCCAAACAAGAATTCAAAACAAAATGCCAGGACTGACTTTACCTCTTGAAAGTTTTGTTTATTCCTCTGGCTAGGACTTGCTTCAAGGGTAACAATGTTATGCCTGCTCTGTGCAATTATACACAAGATGTATATTATACAGAAGGTACAGGTGATGGGCGTGCCTTTTTTTAAAAGAGAGATTTTCATTTGTTATGCTCCTGTCTGCTGTCAAGAAGCTCTGCCAAATTTTTTAGTCTACTTGAACAGAAGGAAACTATTACCTTATCAGCAGTAGATCATATTTCCCTAGAATACATGAAATTAAAATCCTACTAGAAAATCCCACAGGGAAGGGAACAGCTCCCTGACGCCCTACCGCTAGACATGAGAGAATTGGATATTTTACTACAGGATAAACAATATGTGGAAGCAATAGTTTTCCACCACATCCCCTTGCCAAACAAAATAATAGTGTTGACTGGCTCTAGAGCAACCCACACACAAGCTGTCTTCAGTCAGACATGTTGCATTTAGGCAACAAAGTTAAAGAAAAAGTACTCTCAAGAGGTCTCACCAAAAAAAAAAAAATGCTGGATGTGCTAGATTGTTACTTGGGAAGGGCTACACATAGCAAGAGGAGAAAAAATCGTGACTTCATACTTTTCATCTTGAAGAGAGAACTCTCACCTGTTTAAACACACACCCATAATATTCCAGTTTGTACATGTAGCAGAATCACTGTCTCAGTAGAGAGTCTATTCCAGGGGAAACTAGCTGACCTGGCTAGAAACGAGGACCAGAGATCTAAGATCTGTAGGGAGGAGAGCTGGGGGGTGTAGCTTGCCACAGCTGGAGCTGCTGTAACAGCCTCTTTTTTAGCAGTGATGGTTTCCACTATGTCACCTCAGCCCACAGTCCCCAACGTTACACATTCCTATGTTCTCTTTGGTGCTCACTCAACATAGTGCAAAGCCTATTTGATGCACTCACTGGCTCCAGAAGATAATATGAAAGCTGAAACATCATGTTCTGGCAGGTTAGGTGAGTGGTACTAAAAGTCCATTGGGCCAGTACAGAGGAGGAAGAAGAACCCAACTGGGGAAGTGTTCTGGGTTTATGCGGTGCCGGTTTTGGTAGAAGAGAAGGTGTCCCCTCCCCCAGTGATGTCTCACCTAGGCAGCTTCTGCACAGCTCTCTCTGCTCCAAGATGCCTGGCTCTGCCTCTAGGCCATCAGTCAACAAAAAAATTTTTGCCTCTGTGTTTAACATATTCAAGAAAGGGAGACACACAGTAGTTACCAGCAGGGCAAAGGAGAAGAGGGAGGTGAGAGGAGAAAAAGCAACCCCAGAGGAGAGCAATGCCAGAGGCAGAGGGACAAAGGCTGGTGAGAAAGGAGAGGGAGATGGTGCCTGAAGAGAGGGGGCTGGAGGAGCTCATGAAGGACTTTCTCCTGTGGGAGGGACCCTATGCTGGGGCAGGGAAGCATTGTGAGGAATCCTTCTCCCTGAAGAGGAAGGAGCAGCAGAGCACAAACCTGTGATGTCCGGACTGTAACCCCACTCCCTGTTCCCCTGTGCTGCCGGGGGGAAGCAGGGTAGAGATATCGGGAACAAAGGACTTTGGGCTCAGGAAGGAGGGAGGGGTGGGGTGAAGTATTTAAGATCTGGTTTGTGTTTTCTCTGTTTTGATTTGGTTAATGATAAATTGATTTTTCTTTTCCCCAAGTTGAATCTGTTTTGCCTGTGAGCATAACTGGTGAATGAAAACCTCCCAGCCCTTGTCTTGACCCACACAGTTCCAGGTGGATTTCCTTCTCACCATCCCACAGTGGGGGAGGAGGAGTGAGAGGCTGCGTGGTCCTTTGCCATTGGCCAGGCTCAAACCACGGCAGGAAGGAACTCCAAGCATCCTTTCTTTTTTTAGCCATCAGCAAGACTTACGGACCAACTTATTCAGTAGAATATACAGTATTTATCTACACATCAATACGGTGCACCTTCTCCCTCATATACCAGTCTACAGGAAAGTTTCCAGAACTAGAAACCAGGGTGACAATACAAGACTATGGGTGCCAAAACTGCAGTTGCTGAGCCCTGAGAAGAAGGTGGTTCTGACTGATGCAGAAGAGTGCTGCACACTCTTGTGCTCCAGGCTGCACCATGTCACAGCTCAGCATAACAGCTGCAGGACTTCTACCTCCAAACAAACAGAGCACCACCCTCAAGAAAGCAACACAAATAGCCAACTTCATTCAGAATCTCTCATCACCAGCACTTCTTCTGGACCCCAGTGGCTGAAGAAAGTGCACCAGCAAAATTCAGATTGGTTTTTGAACCAAATGATTACATCCTGCTCCACGGAGGAGTTTTGCAGAGGAGGGGATACCTGGGGAGCAGCCTACCACATGCTGAGGACAAGCCCCTGAAAGAGCTGCAGACAAGCCAAACTGGGACCAGCTGCAGTGAAGGAGAATCAAGATTTCAGTGATATCTCACATAAAAATGTCTCAAGATAGCACACATCCCCCCATAAAATCAACAACAACCCTTATGAACAACAACATTTAACATCAGAAGAAGAAAAATGGTGTCTGATATCAACCATCATTGGATAATGCAAGTGGTAGGTGGTGAAGGCAATTTTATCAACATTCTGTTAAAACTATAGATACATTTATTCTACTAGTATAATCTATGTTGTGATACACAAGCTGGCTTTAAAATCTCCAGTACTTTTGCCTTCAATCAGACAAAAAGACACTCAGAAAAAGAAAAAAAAAAAAAAAAAAAAAAAAAAAAAGACTGAAAAACTGCAAATATTACTTCATTGTACTTCAACTGGCATAACAAGTATTGCAGGCAACAGAGATCCAAGTCTTAATGAACAGCAAAGGAGCAAATGTACTAGAACTAGTTTCAGGGAGAATAATCAAGTGTTACTAGACTGGCTTAAGGAATGTACTTCATCGTTTGCATACCAGAACCCATCTCAATGCATTTTCTTACTCCTTCCCTACGCTCCCTGTCTCCCAGCTTACTAAAATATTACAATTCAAACACAAACAAGAAAAGCAATTCACACTCAAAAATTTGAGGAAAATTTCACAAATACTGCGTCATTTCACGCTGATATATTTGTTCAATAGGTACATAAAAATAATGAACAGCACATTACAGAGGCACCAATTTCAGTAAGGCTGTGCAGCCCAACAAGATGACACATACAGCATTTTTAGAATGATCTATCATTTCTGGATACTCAAAGAAAATCACATTCTACTACATAATAAGATAGAATATGGCTTCTGAAGAGAGACATGGAGGAAAATTAGGTTATTCAGGGTATATACTCTGAACTGAGCTCTCTACAGTTTGTTTCCTGTCATAGAGCTTGCACACACACACTTCTCCTCTCTTCCAGACACCTTCACTTTCCCATAAGATAATTCTGTGGTTGAATTCAAATAAAGAGAGAAAGTGAGGATGGTTTCCAGCTACACTGTGCATGCATGAGCAGATTTCCAAGAAATATTTATTCAGATATTTTTATGAATAAATGTTATCCTTACGGCACACTAGTTTCCTCTAGATATTGGGTAGCATGTGCTTATGTGCCTCAGAGACAAATGCAGCAGAAACTCAAGCTCTGCATTATCCAGTAAACAGGTACTGTTCCATTGCTATGGCTGTCAGAAATAAGACAAGGAAAACATGCAAGTATGATCTTTACATAAAAGTCAGCAGCTAAAATCAACTTTAATCCAGAACCTTCATTGCTCAAGCCCTCCTGCAGCCAGTATGCACCAGACTACTACCTTCTTATAAGCAGGGTGTGGAAAAGATGCTTACCTATATGTAAGATTCAAGATAGACTGCACTTGGGTTTTCACCATGTGTGTTTGCTGATGCATCCTTACAAGTGTTTCCCAAATGCTTGCATGTCACCACTCAGAAGATGGTGATGACTCATGGGAACAAACAGTGCACATTTATGATCATGATACACCAAACAGTTCCTTCAAGTTAACAGTAATTGCAGACCCATGGTGGGATTTCCAGATTTCTTCCTTGTCTGAAAATACAGCCTGGCATACTTTCACAGATGCAGGTGCACTAGAGTACCAGGCTGAAGCAGAGAAGAGTCAGCTTAGCCACAAAAAAACATAAATCAGTTATATGACCATAAACTGATGTGAAAGCCTTTAAGATTACCAAAAAACCCACAAACCAAACAGAATACCCAGAGTTAAAATACTGTGTTTTAAGTGTCAAACAGTGTAGGTAAGCAGCTAGGGAGAAAAGTAATGACATTGAATAGAAAGTACAGAGTGGCAAACAGAGAGTGACAAGATGATCTGAAATACTTCCAGGACAGGAGCAGTCATTCCTTCCTATCCTTATGTTTTAAATACTGTCATTCAATTACTTTCTGTTAACCTTTGCCATTAAACATTACTAACAGCAGAGTACGTGTTTTATAGGTTAATTAGATAAATTAAATGAAGAAAATAACCAATTGCCTTGTTACTGCTGAGCTTGAAATCAAGGACTGGAAGTGAAGGGGATAAGTTGTTTAGGAATTTGTAAGGTGCTGAAGGCAAGGCAGAACTTGTGCCAGCCCAGGATTCCCTCAGATTATTCATGTCAAGCCAAAAATAGAGGTTTCCCTTTCCTGCTCCCATAACAACCACAGCTGCTCAGCTACACACATCCCATGCAATCATCCAGATTAGAAAACCTGAGTAGCTGGGGGGAAGAGGAGGTGGGGAACAACACAACTCACAAACCTCAGGAAGCAGAGTGCTTCCCGGCTGTCTGTGTTCACTACACATCCTCACGCTGACACCACGGGGGGACAGGAACCAGAGCAAGCAATGACTGCTACTCCAGCAGCCACCACCACTGGAGGAGTGCACGTGAAAATCACAGCTTCAGAGTGAAAACTGCTTTTTGGCAAGATTGTACAGGGCACAGAACAGATGAAAGTTCCAGGGTGTCATTTCAAAATACCCTTAACAAGTGCTGCCACAAAAAGCAGCTGTCCCCTGTTGCTTCCACTTGCCTGTTCATTCATATCCCCAGGTCACCTTCCCTCTCTTGCTTGCATAAATAGGGGTGTGGAAGGGACAAAAAGTAGTAACATGTTTGGTTTTTGTGTTTTTTTTTCCCCCACACCTGGTTAGTTTCAACATAAATCAGCCCCCTGATCTGATTCACTGTCTAGCCATGCAAATGTTCATGCCAGTATAAGCAAAAACATTGCAGGGGCAGAACAAAAGGGCAGAGGTAGCAATAGAGCAGGACCACTTCTTTCAAAGACTGTATCAGCTTAAAAGTATTCCTAAATCCAAGCTCTAAGAGCGTAAAATGCTTGCATCTCAGCCACTTAATGCCTAATGCTGTAAATCCTGCAGAAGAACTGGAAAAATGTAGAAGTCATGACTTCACCTGTGGAGTCATGAGCTGAAATGGAGCAATAGGTTTGTGCTATTTTTCGTATTGACTTGAGTTCCTCACTTATTCATCAAAATGAGTAAATGTGAGCAAATTAGTTGACACAGATCAACATGAGTCCGTATACACAAGATCAATTTTAAGAGTGAACAGCATAAGATGTAAAATCTTTGGACTCTCCCATGCCACAGTAATATGGATTCTGCACAAAAGGAACTCCTCAGTCTCTGACCTCTGAATAGCATCCCTCTAGCCATCCCTCTGACACGGGGTAAGCATTTAGATTTCTACAGTATTAGCTACCCTCATCATATGCAGGTTCTGTCTTACCATATGGTCTGTAATCTGATCTCCCTTGAAGCTGAGAGCATCACATTAAAACTCCTATTTGGGGTAATATATTCAGAAAGTGATGATCTCAGTCAGTACTTCTAAGAGTGGATTACATCATGCAAAAGGATCATGAGAAAGTTCTAAGGCAATCAGTAAGACCTGGGAAAAAAACCCTAGACCCCTCATTAAAAGACATAAAATTACACAAAGTGTGTGATGATAATAAAATCAAATTATACTTAAATATATTTACACCAAAAGCAAGTTCCTCAAGTCTGAGGGAATATTTTACAATTGCAGACTGCTCACAGACAACTCTTACCCCTCTGTGGAGAAGAAATTGAACTTGACATCCAGTTAAGGGAAGGTTTCTATGGGAGAAGGGAAATGTAAAGATCTAAGGTACCTACAGCTATGAGGAAAATATTTAATTTTTCTTTTTTTTAAAAAAAAATATATTGATTCAAGTAATTTTATATGAATCAACACAGAAATTTGGTAGAAGTTTTAGAACTTTGCATGGTACAGCCCAGTACTCCTTTATTAAAATCAGTGGGAGCTTTGCCAGCATCCACTTTTAAGAGGAGTGGAATTAGTCCCATACTGACCGCTAATGGAAATTCCATCCTTAAATTATTCAACCTTCAGACCTTTTAACAGAAAAGGAGGGAACAACCATAAGCAAAACATTCTGAATTTACAGTCTACTATGCTAAAGTCTAGCCTGCTGCTTACAGCTTACTGGATTGGTTTGAGAAATTCAACATGATTGGCCAGTTCTAGTACAACAGCTCCAAAGTCCCATGGACAACGTGAAACTTGACAGTTTTATCAAATGTAGCTTTGCACAGAGGCACAAAGTAGGAACAATAATAGAAAAAGAGGACAGATAATAGAGGAGTTGTTAAGAACATTTAATTATGGTATGCAGGAGGAGAGAATCAACAGGCCTTTCCACAATGATCTTGCTGAAATAAATCCTGCCAGGAGGCAGTGAGCATGAAATGTATTTAGCCACCTCTCTCTGCCTAATACATGGCAGCAGATTTCTCCCCAAGGCACTTCTGAAGCTGACATAAACGGGTCCTGAAATTCCACCTTATTCAACCTGGTTTTCAGGCATCTGCCCATTTTGTCCTTCTCCTTGTGAGTGCAGTTTTTCTCTACCTCATTGAGCTGTTTTTTCCAGTAAAAGTGAGAATTAGCAAAATTATAATCAATACAGGTGAAAGAGCAAAGGACTCTTCCTCGCCAACATATCCACTGCCCCGAATGAGAATTCTAACAGTTCAAATCCAGAAAGCATATTCAACATATCTGAAGTATTAAACTGCTAATAAAGCAGCAAGCAGGCACAGAAACAGCTTTCTAGAAAGGCTTTCCCCCCAGTGATTAGGGAACTTCGTAACAGAGATCTCAATAGTATCAAAACAACACATATACTCCTGTCAGAAGAAGTAAAAGTAATAATCTCCACATTTGGCACATCAGACAAATGACCTGCTTTTAAGACACTTAGGCAGTTTCCCTCACAGCTACTCAAGAGTACTCTCACCAAAACACTGAGCAAAATACAGTGTACAAAACTAAAATATATCACTTTACAAAATAATAAGTTTCTCTGAAATTGCTACAAGGCTCCCCCCATACATTACTATAACAGAAACCAAATGCACTACTGAAGACTGAATAGAAACAACTGCAAGGATACCAGATACACCACTTTGTCATCTATGATATTCATGAACATAATATAAACCCCCTAATCACATGTGCCCCGACCACAGAAAGACACATGTACAGATGGATATACACAATTCTTCTCTATTAAGTGAAGCATTACTGTTTGCAGTGTATTGTCAAGAGAATCCCAAGACAGTGCTGTCCAAGTCTCAACATTTTATATGTGTATAAAGCAGAAATTTAACCCACAAACAGCTTATATTCAGGAATACACCTCCAATGCACATAAACAGCATTTAAACATAAGGAAAAATTTTAATATAGTTTTTGAAACGCAACAAAACTTTGAGGCTGAGATTTTTTAGAACTTATTAGAAATGTTGAGCATGTGTGGAATAAAAGCAATGATCTAAAAGCACTTTCAGAACACCCCAAAATGTGTATTTGCCTGCTTAAAATTTTATAATTTAAGTTTTATGGTTTTAGACAAAGCAGAAGTTAAACTTTCCTTTTATAATAGTATTTAGATTCAAAAGCAAAACCTTTTTTTTCTTCTTCACCTTTCAAATTCAATCAGGTATGTTATTTTTTAAAGTTCAGAAATGGTTAACACCACTCACAAGTTCAGAGGGCTCTCATTATTATTTCAATAAAACAGCACTATAAAATCCCAGCTGGGGCTCCTGGATGGGATTCAGCTCAAGATCAGGTGCCTATCTAGAGGTGCTCAATAAGCACAGCAGATGTCCAGTGTCTCATTCTAGTTATCAAAGTTCCCAGTCTAACTAAACCAGAGGAGCTTAAGTCAGCTCATCTTCAAAGCAGACACCCAACCAGGCAGCTACATCTCACTTTACATTACTTTGGATGTATTGACTAGATAGATATTGATTACAAAAGCAGCTTAGACATCTCAGAATTGAATCACTTGCCCATACATTTTGCAATGACATGAGGTAATGAACCTTCCCTCCACCTTTGTTCCAGAAGACCACTGGCCTCTAATCGTCCACGCTGTACCTACTGACATGGAGCTGTTGTCTCTGTTAACCTAAAGCTATCTCAAATAGCCATGGACACCTTACTGGTGTTTAAGTACACAGCACAGCTAGAACAGATGCAGACACCTAAATTCAGGTATTGATCTCAAACAGAATCTCTTCTATTATGTTACTAAAAAAGAATTTGAGAAAATAGGAAAAGGTTTTAATTAATATGGAGTAATGAACACATAAAAGGAAGAGAGAAACACTCCCAGGAATAAATTAATTCCAGTAAGTCTAGCAAACACTGTGTTTCAAATTTTGCTATAGTTTTGTATGGTTTAGACATATTTCCCATGCAATTAAAAATATTTGTAGAAACAGATGCAGTCATTCTGTATCAGCAGATTTTCTTGTAAGCCTTTTAAAGCCAATAATGTTATACCAAAGGGTAACTTTTCCCCATCATTTCGATTCCTTTCCAGTTACTACAAAATATAGCATTTATAGCCTGAAATGTATCCTACAACATTATTAGAACTATAGTACACTTGTTGGACCTCACACGCAAGTTACAAACACCTCACACAACATAACTACCTTACCTACAGCTGTTCATTTCAGCAGTTAGACTGAAGCTGGCTTTTGTTACTCGTATCAAGCTCCACCAGTGTGCACTGCTGAATATTTAATAGCCAAACAACATACACTTTACAGACACCATCTTTATTTACTACATATTGCAAATGCTTCTTCCACAGAAAAGGATGAAGGGTCATGGGAATAATTTTGAGCCTGATATAATGCATCTGCAATCATCCCCCACAAATCCATGCACACAACTGGGATCATTTGTCTACTGAAAAATCAGAAATTGTTACTTTAACAACTCTTCTCTCACAAAGAATCTTTCCCTACTCCCAGTCATGCTTTAAAAGCTTCTCAGGGAAGTCTAAGCATGATGAATCTTCTTATGTAATAAATATGGTAAAATTAAAAATACTTACGGTTGATGTGGTCAATATAGTACACACCAATCTGAGGATCATATGCAGCTTCCCACCCCCAAGGTAGTTCATCTCCAACACAATCCGCAAATGACAAGGGCTTTGTTAACCTAAAACCAAACAAACAAGTTAATGCTGTAGCTCTCCTCTCTTCTATACATTAAATGGAATATATACTGTGTGCTATTCATACTAATTCCTATTATGCCAGAAAAAAAGAAATAGCAGGGAGAAAGGAGAGCAAGTTGTTTTCTCCCTCTCAAAACTTCAGGCTCTTGATTGTTTTTCCTTTATTCCATCCTTCTGAATTCATTAGCTCCAAGAATGTAAGTTATTGCAAATGTTTTTCAGTACAGGCACTCAAGGGTGAAATTCACTGCAACATCTTTCACGTTTGACATTTTAAAATTAAACAATAACCAATAGCTTATAAAAAATATAAAATAAATCTACACTCCTATTTGTCTCCAGAAGAAAAAGACTCTTCAACCTTGAGTCTATGATGAGAGCACAAGATTTCATGGTCCACAGACAGGAAACTCTGAAAAGATGATACAGCCACCTTAGATGCAGTTAGCAGCACTTATCAACCAATGTACTTGAATAAAATATGCAGCAGTGTGCATAGAGTAGACATTTTATAAGTGACACTGAGTGCACCTTAGATGTTCACATGGAGTTTTTTTAGCAAGATAAAGTTTTTAATTTTAATAACGGAGCACCTATTTGTTACTCAAAATGCACTGATGATAATAACACATGGACTTTTCTATAACGGAGGCTGAGAAAAGCTCTAGACATCATAATCATCATCATCATCATTTTTCTACCTTTTGAGAAAAAGGAAAAAATTAACACTGAGTTTCCTGTTAATAAACACACAGAGATAATGCCATCTCTGATATACTATTTAATAAGAACAAGAGATTTAAGCTTTTATTGTTTCCACGCTAACAATAAGATTAGTTCATTTCCAGAGTTTAAAAAAATCTTGAGTAAGATCATTATGAGTGTTTTTTTTAATGATGAACATGAATCTACTTCCTCATATTCCTCCTAAGTTTACAATATAACTCTATGAAGGTCACTAATGCTTAATTTGTGGTCCTGAACACATTGACAAGTGTAAGACAAACTTCCTAATTTATTGACACTCACAAAATGCTACGAAAACCCTCTAAGCACACTGAAAACTATTACAAATTGTGGAGAAGATTACCAGTGTAGAATTACATCTGGATCACTGGGATAGGAAGTATGGATTATAAGCAAAACAAGCAAACAGTGAGAAAAGTTCTGTTTGCTGAAAGAGATTCTCTAGGAGAATGCCCAGCCACAGACACTTTATTCAGTGCAGTGAGAAGGTGCAGCTTCTGTTGTACCTCCTCTCCTTCTCAGCCTTAACCCACTATCTGCTGCCTCCCAACTAAAGAGCTCCTTTTCTAAAGGAAATCTTAAATGGACATGATCCATCCTCCTCAGTACAATGTAGGAGAGAACATCCTGAAGCTGATGGGGGTAAACTTCTGAGAGATCTCCAGGGAGAGACCAGGCCTGTAGTGAGCCGGGCTTACCTGTTGTATCCTCTCCCACTGCTGACATACATTTTTAATTTCAGACACAGCACTGCTCCAAGTGTGGCTGCTCTGAGAAGGAGCTCTCCAGAAAGCCCAGCTCAGACCTGTCACTCTGTTCCTTACCCTCCTTGTCCTCTCCTCCTTCTCCTCTCAGGGCAGCAGAAGCTGTGCTGCCACAGCCAGGATGGCTCAAGCTGCAGCCTAGCACTGCCCTGCCCACCTACTCAGAATTATCAGCACTTCAAAGATTACCGTTCGGTTTGCAGACTGCCAGCTAAACAGAAAGAGAGAACTCTCAGGAAAGCTGGAGAAGCCCTTTCAAGCCAGGATAAGGTACCTAGTCACAGCTCCAGAGGGGCTGGCCAAGGCCGGCAGCAGGCTGGACACTGGGCACCCGTGTCAGAGGTCCCAGACCACTGCTGCTGAGAGGAGGCACCAACCCACACTGAGGAAACACCCTGAAGCTGCACCAGGGGAGGTGGGAGGTTTAGATGAGGTGTTAGGAGGAATGTCTTTACTGAAAGAGTAGTCAGGCACTGGAATGGGCTGCCCAGGGAGGTGGTGGAGTCATCACTACCCCTGGAGGTATTAAAAAACATGTGGATGTGGCACTTCAGGACATGCTCCAGAGGGCATGGTGGTTTTTTCTGGGTTGACAGTTGGACTCTGTGATCTTAAAGATCTTTTCCAACTGTGACAATCCTGTGATTCTGTGAAAAGCAACAAGCCTGTGGTGAGGTTGGGTAGTCATGTGAACCTGTGCCAACTAAAAGGGCACATCTCACTCAGAAGGAAGTCCTGCCTCAAATTAGATTACAAAACGGTGCATTTTTGTGATACTTACACCAAATAAAATCTTCAATGCCACCCTTAGCCTTGATATTATAGTATTGTCTCAAAACAAGTCTTGTAGTTCAAGTAGAAAAAATATTTCGAATAATATATAGCAGAGAAGGGACCATATCAGACTCTCATAAATATGGCCAGATGGTCTCTGAATAAATTCATTTAGAATGCTGCATAAGACAACAATACTTTCACCAAAGATACACACCACAGTTAGCAACAATCACAAGATATGATTTTTAAACCACCTCTACCGGAAGGGTATAAACCCAGTACTATCCTTTCCATCTGCACTCCATACCAATCTTAGGAGTTATTCAAAAATTGACTTCTTACTAGTACAGTGCATTCTCTAGGTTAGACTGCAAACTGTTCTGGCCATGTGGATTTTCTGTCCAGGTGTTATGACAGACACTCTGAATCATTCCAGACACTCTATAAATTAGAGCAACACAAGAAAACTGTGGGAAAGTACTTGAGTCACCCACTCTGGACCTTAAACAAAAGATGAAGAGGGAGACAGAGGCCTCAAATACAGGCAGTACTGAACAAATTATTCTGTGAAACCTGCTCTGCTGGATCATGCTTGGACATCTCAGCCTTCAGATCTGAACTATGTCAGGAGAACTGCTCCTGAGTAGATTTTTAAAATACATAGCAATTTGTACATAGCAATTGCAATTACTTAAAGAGCGTCTCAGCCACACAACTCTTTTTTGCTTCATAGTCTTTTGACAGCACAAGAATTTTGAGCCTGACACTGACTCTTACAATTAACCAGCAATCACCACAACGTGATATCTGTTTGCTTAGAGCCCTGTCTCAACATTAACAGTATTTACTTTCAAAATACCTATGGAAAGTGGATGACATTAATGTGACTTGAAGATAAGTAAAATGCAAGAGAAAATTTGCAAGACAAAAGTTGAAAGCAAAGAGTTACAAAATGTAATTGGAAAGAAAATAATACCTAGGAGCAAGGACTGAAGGAACCTTGTCTGAGTAAAAATCATTAGCTGTGACAATAACCTATGATAGACAGACTGTTTCTGTCATTACATTCATTAACAGTGAACAGTAACCTAAAAAATAAGGTTTATTGCACCATAATAGAAGATTAAGTCCTGCATCTCAGGGCACTGGTACTCTAAGGTAGTTTGTAATATTTTTTCATTTTACAATCACTAATTTACATATTCTTAAAAGAATGCTGATAGACTAAAAAGAATGACTTATCCACATTTAGCATAAGGAAGTTTAATTAGTTTAAAAAAGGTGTTTTTTAAAAAAGCATATAACTGAGATAAAGAATTCTCACCTACGGGAATTTTTGGTGGGTTTTAACCTTAGAGAACTCCTTCCAAGTGAAGACTAATTTATTAGTCTTTAGTTCATATCTAACATTTTCATCTACTCAACACTCCCATTTCAGCATATGGATTGAAGTGAACTCCCTGGACCAAAAGAACAAGAAGCAGGTGTGTGTAAGGTGAAGTGGGTACTCTTAAGAAAAGCAGGAAACATTCTGCAATTCCATTTGTACACAGTATATAATTATGTTCTTGCCAATCACTTCACAGGTGCCCTGGAAACCTAAGAGACAAATACAGCTTACAAATTGAGAAGCTGTATTACCATCTCAAATCTCCATTTTTCTTTAAAGTTTTCAAAATACAAAGTTAGTGAAGACCTTAGAATGTAGATTCTACAATGATACATGGGTTAGCATTAACACCTGTTATTGTACCTGCAGCCATACCTGTAAGTCTATATATGCACCTGAAGTTAATAAAGAGGCTGATGATACTGTAAAATGGAACCATAACTACAGACCCATGGATTGTCAGTGCAATACTGTTCCATTTGGACAACTTTCTTGTTTGATATACTCCCTAGACAAAAAAAAAACAAAACAAAAAACACACCCACCACAACAACATAGAGGAGAGGTTTCTTCCTAACACCAGGGTCCACAAAAATGAGGAATTTACTACATTCACTAGTGAATGGTACCTTGCTGTTGAGATACAGACAGTCCACAATATTTTTAATTTCTGTGATCTGAGATTATTAATATTCATGTTCTTAAAAATATGCATGTGTATGGATGTGTATATATATGTATACACATACACCAGCACACAACTTTTAACATGTTCTTCTATGCACAAGTTCTGCTGCATACCTTCCCTGACTCCTTTTTTCTCCAAAATCTGTTCAGGATTAAATAAACTGTAATAATGAACCAGATGTTATTCATACTATGGTTAGCACTCTACCTTACCAATAGGAAACTCAGGACTTTGGTCTGTGCCCTCTTCTAAACTCAGCTGATACCAGAACTACTGACCTCCTTAGTACACTTCAAGACCTGATTTTATCTACATTGAAGGGCCGAGTTCAGCTTGACATGTTTTGCTTCAATAGAACTATGAGCATCAATTTTGTAAGACTGATGTATTGTGATTTGTAATATATGTGGTGGAAGATGTGGGGAAAAAAAACAAGGTTACAGAAGGCAGATCTCAACAAATGGGGAAGGGGGGGAAACCAGGAGGAAAGAGAAACAGACAAAAACAAGCCAACAAACCACAACAAATCTAAGACTTCTTATCAATTATAAAGAAAACACAGGTTGGCAAGAGGTATATACATACCTGAAAATTATTAATAGGTCCACCTTAATCTCTATTAAAATTACTTCCAAGAATACACCCTTTGCTGTGTGGCACTTGACCTACAGTCAAGACTTGGAGTTTTGATTTCAATTATGACTAGAGCCAATGCTTGACTTCTAGAACTACTTCAACATGCATTTGAAAACTTTCTCCAAATCACACTTATCCCCTACCCAAAATGACCTCATGTTCTTCTTCATGTAGCAAGATTTTGGGTGACACCATGAAGTGTTTTGCTGGTCAAGTTTCACACCCATACATTCTCATACACAATGATGTAATTACACATTATTTATTTTCTCTTACAAGCAGTACTCACTAGTACTTTACCTAGACAGAAACTGTTCTGAAAAACATGCTTATCTATCCTCTAGGAACTGAGAAGACAAAACATAGATTACTATTTGGATGTGCAGGAATGAGTATGTACTAAAAGACAACAGAAGAAACAGAGTGATGGAAGGACTAGATGCACACTTATGTGGAATCTGGCTCATTTAGCTACCTGCACCATCGCAGAAGGGTGTAGAAGTGACTTACCAATAACACATTCCAACAGCAACACATAGTTTCAGCTGAGCACTTCCCTACAGATATTTTTGGTTAGCACAATGACACAAAACAGGAACAAAAGATCAGCCCCATCTAAGTTGTTATTTTGCAAAAGGGCCACTGAAAGTATTTAATTCTTATTTCAAACCAGCAGCTCAAGATCAGCAACCTTAAAAAATCTAAAACAACTGATAAGGGAATGCACAAGTAGAAGAAGAAAAATGTTTTAAATTCTTCACTAGAACACCTGAATTTCGTGCTCCAATGGGATCTTAAAATAAATTCAATCCTTACCCAACTTTCTAATGCTAAAGTCATCAAAACTTTGAAGGTTCTATAAACATGTCTTCTATTCCCATCCCAATATCCTCCCTAACCTGGATTTTACTCACTTTAGGCACCCAAGATAGATTTCTTCCATAAAACTCAGGGGTACAAATAATCGCATTGACTTCAAAAGTTAATTATCTAACCAGAATTACTCCTTTAGGTATCCTAGAAAGCCTGATTCAGCACATCTACCTAGACTGGAGATGAATCAAACTGAAGGTTTCTCTTTTTTCCTAGTGACTACAGAAGGAGCTGGAATGCAAGGCTCCTTAGCCTATACACGGTAACTAAATTTAAATAGGACAAATGCTATACCAGGCAACAGACTTAATGCAAACAGAATGGCAAAGGAGACCAAGCTGTAGATTTACATTGCAGGTCAGAGTTAACAAGAGGCAAGGTGGCTCCCAGTGGCTGAGGTCAATATCTATTAATATGTCAGCAAGAAAAAGATGAGCTCCATCATTTATTGGACGTGAGTGACAACACAACCGCAAAGGATGAGGAAAAGGCTAAGGCATTTCATGCCTTCTTTTTTTCTGTCTTTACTAAAAAAACTAGTTATTCTTGGGGTACCCAGCCCCCTGAGCTGGAGGACAGGGAACAGAATGAAGCCATTCCAACGCAAAACATTTTGCAAACTGATACACCACTTAGACACACACAAGTCAGTCGGGTCGGATGGGATCCAGCCAGGGACACTAAAGGAGCTGGCAGAAGTGCTCACCAAGCCACTTTATATCACTTATCGTCAGTTCTGGTTAACTGGGGAGGTCCCAGTTGACCAGAGGTGAGCAGATGTGACATCCACCTACAAGAAGGGCCAGATGGAGGATCCAGGGAACTAGGGGACTGTCAGTCTGACCTTAGCACCAGGGAAGGTTATGGAGAAGATCATCTTGAGTGCCACTATACAGCACCCACAGGACCTATCAGGCCTGGTCAGCATGGGTTCGTGAAAGGCAGGACTTGCTTGACTGACCTGATCTCCTATGACAAGGTGATCTGCTTGGTGGATGAGGGGAATGTTGTGGATGTTGTCTACCTAGACTTTAGTAAAGCCTTAGACAGTTTCCCATGGCATTCTTCTAGAAAAACTGGCTTTTCATGGCTTAGACAGGCATATGCTCAATTGCTGAAAAACTGGCTGAAGGGCCAGGTGCAAAGAATTGTGGTCAATGGAGTTAAATCCAGGTGATGGTTCCAGTTGATGGAACAAGTGGTGTTCCCCAGGACTCGGTACTGGGACCAGTTATCTGATTATCTTTATCAATGACCTGGATAAGGGGATTGAGTGTACCCTCAGAAAGTTTGCATGCAAATTGGGCAGAAGTGTTGATCTGCCTGAGGGTAAGAAAGCTTTACAGACGGATCTGAAAAGGCTGGATCAGTGGGCCAAGGCCAACTGTATGAGACTCAACAGGACAAAGTGCCTGCTCATGCATTTGAGTCACAGTAAACCCACGCACTGCTGCAGGCTTCAGGAAGAGGGGATGGAAAACCACCCAACAGAAAAGTACCTAGGAGTGCTGACAGCCAGCTGAATATGAGCCAGCAATGTGTCCAGGTGAACAAGAAAGCCAACAGCATCCTGGCTGGTAACAGAAATAATGTGGCCAGCAGGAATAGATAAGTGATTGTTCCCCTGTACTTGGCAATGGTGAGACCTTGAATACTGTCTTCAGTTTTGGGCCCCTCACTAAGAGAATGACATTGAAGTGCTGGAGCATGTTCAAAGAAGGGCAATGAAGCTGGTGAAGGGTCTGAAGCATAAGTCTTATGAGAAGCAGCTGAGAAAACTGAGAAAATTTAGTCTGGAGAAAGAGTCTGAGGTGAGATCTTACTGCTCTCTGTAACTACCTAAAAGGAGGTTGTGTTGGTCTCTTCTCCCAAGCAACAAGTGATAGGATGAGAGGAGATAGCCTCAATTTACTAGGGGAGGTTTAGAGTAGATATTAGGAAAAATGCCTTCACCAAAAGGGATGTCAAGCATTAGAACAGGCTGCCCAGGAAAGTGGCTGAGTCACAGTCCCCAGAGGTGTTTAAAGAAGGTGTAGATGTCTTTAGAGACATGGTTTAGTGGTGGCCTTGGCAGTGCCAGGTTAATGGTTGGACTTGATGATCTTAAAGGTCTTTTTCAGCCAGAGTGAGTCTGCAGTTAATAGTATGTAAGTTACATTACATTTGGAAGACATTATTCTCTGCTAGGTTACAGTGGCTGAAGCTGTCACATTAAATGCATTTCCTTTCTATTAATAATACTGCTGTTGCTTTCCTAACTTTAAGAAGTAGTAACTATGCTGCTTACCTGTGGAAAGGAGCAGATTTTGCATACCCATGAAACACCCTTTTGCCATATTCTTTCTTTATTTTATTCTATAAACTTGCAAATACCACACATAATATGTCTCTTTTGAAAAGCTCATTCATGGGTCTGTTGACAGGATTTCAGCTTCTAAACACCATGTTCTTAAACCAGTAGTGCCTCCTGTTCAGAAACAAGGCCAAGACATTTTGTACAACCTTTGTATTGCTTAGGTACATTCTTTTTTAATAAGGGTATTAGCAAGATATACTGGCAGTTTATTACAGGTATTATTTTGAAAGAGTAACTAAGTGGACATAAGTCCCACATTAGAACACATCAAACAAGAGGTAGCATGATGAGAGCCCCTAGTGTGAAATAAATATTGTAAGGTCATGCATCTGCATACCTTGGTTCACAAGGCCTGTACATCCAGATGTTTGCAAATGCCTATTTTTAAGACAGCAAAAATACATTTTACCTTTTCTACACCAATACAGAGCTACTAAGAGTAGTTCAAACTGTCACCCCATTCTTTAATAAGAAACATTCTCAGTAACTTTAAATTATGCTGCTTTATGCCTATAGCCACTAGCATGTGTACCACTAATCTGCTCTTTTTCATATTAGACACAATAGCATAGGTTTAGTATCAAACATTCCCAGCCATGCTTCTAGCATTTACACATAGCTGTGAGCTGTGCATTGATAGTACCATGCCTTTGCTTTTTTTGCATCACAACAAGATACATAAAATTAATTAATTGAAAAACTAATTGAGAATAAAGTCACAACCGAGTTATATACTTTTAGGAGACAAAAATTTATAACTCCAGCAGCAAGTATTTCCCAGATATATGTAATAAATGTTCACTTCTTTTCCAGATTGCAGATTCTGTTCCTGTTGATACAAAGATGGGTAAACAGTCAAATTTTTATTAAAAGAATGGAAAATTGAGATATTTGGGCACTGATTCTAGTTTTCTAAAAGAATATACAACAGGTATAGTATCATTTTTTTATAGCTTGCAATTTCTATTCTATGATTTTTTTCATCCCTTGAACACTTAAGACAGGCAGCAGGCTTGAATAAATATGCTTCTTGGGTTTTAGAGGGTTTTCTTGGTAAATGAAAGTCTACACACATGCAGATGCTGAGAGACATACCTGAGCAAGCTCATAACCTGACAGCAATGCAGAATGGCTGGATGCTATTCAGGTACATACTAGTGGTATAATGGGCTCTCACAGCTACTTCACAAGCTAAAAAACTTGGGGTTTTAGCTGAATTCATACTGACAGTGGTTTACAACATCTCATCTCCCATGTTACAAGTGAGCTGCAGGTTCATGTAATTAGGCCTAGACCATGTTCAGTGATGTTTCAGGGAACTTACAAGAATTTTACAGTTTCCATTAAAAAGACTCTGTCTAGATAGCCAGCAGCCCAGGTGAACACAATATTGTGTGAGGAAGCACACAAAGATCAAATGGAAACTAAAACCAAACAGTTTTCCACCCTCATAGGGTTTGAGGCTCTTTAGACCTTTTTGAGTCTTGAATAAGCTGTTTCTTCTCTGTAATTTAGGCAAAGTACTCAGGGTTGTTTTGAAATGCTTTGCTGAAAAGGGCAGTGCACTGAAAAATGTCTCAGAGCCCTCCAGAGAGACAGCTGCATTAATACTACCATGTGATATAGCAGGTTCAGCCCATTATGGGTTCTGAACTGCTACCACCAAATGGTCTTCATGAAGATCAGTTCAAGAGCTTCCCAGACTGTACAGCATTTGACCACATTCAGTAAGTAATGCTTATAAGTAACAAGCTGATATTTCACCAATGACTGGTTTTGGAGACAAACAACAACTACAGCAGAAAACTGTACTCCATTCCTCAAATGTTTTCCAGGAATTGCTCTTCTTAATTTTGTTAAACATTTAACTTCCAGGGCAAGGATGAAAACAAGCCAACTAACCTTTCTGTAATACCACTTAAAAAAAAAAAAAAAAATCTTCAAGAGTACTACTAAGCTTGTGCAACATCAAAACCCAGAAATAAAGTTATTAGATTCTGTTCTGAACATAATACCATTATGTAAAGCCAGAGCCACGTATTTACTAAAGATGAACTGCACCTCAAGAGCAACAAGTTAAAACAAAAATCTACTTAAAATTGCAAAGAATGAGCACACTTAGCAGCACAACTAGCCTTCAAAACCAAAACCTGATAATAAAAGTAAAAACCAAAACCTGATAATAAAAGTAGCTGCACAAAAAGCATACTGTAAAATCTTCTGCAATACTTGTAATAGAGTAACAAAAATTACTATCCTCTTTATTTCTTTATTTTAAAAGACTTACCTTCAATGCTCAAAAATCCTATTCATTCCTCCAAAGTCCCTAAACTTTATGCAATACAGAAAAGTTAAGGATGGAAATCTTCAGGTCCTCTGAAGATCTTGCCTGTTCCCTCCACTAAAAAAACTCACAAGTGGGGAACTGAACACATGCACATGAAAGGAAGAAGACAAAAAGAGAACAAACAACTTCGGATTTCTGTACAGGAGGCAGAAGACAGGCCGAGGCGAGCACTGAGGGAATGTACTGCCTTCCAGTTTATCATAAGATGGTATCTGCACGTCAACAACTGACATAAAAATTGAGTTGCAACAGCAAAGAAGCATAGCACAACTGCTTCTTCCCAGTGACAAAAGGGTTAACATTAGCTCAATGTCAGCTCGCTCTGTCCCTTCACAGGTGCTTCTGAAAAAGCTCACAGCCTGAATGGCCGAGACCCCTAGGGGAAGAATGCTTTTGGGAAGGAAGGGACCCACACCCACTGGTTGCAAGACCAGGTCAAACTGCCTGCTGGCATGGTTTTTTTGTTTCCTCTTCCTTTTGATTATGATAAACTGTTTTGGCTTTCCACTTAACAATCACCATCACTGAAGAAAAACCCCATGCTGAACACAGCTATACATTTTGCTGCAACGAAAAGAAAACAAGTATTTAATTGAAAGGAGAAGCAGTATTCTCCAGCTCAGCCTACTAGTTATTTGTTTTCTAGGACAACTCCCCCAATCAAGTCACTGCTTGTAATTTGTTGGGGGGGGGGGGGGGAAGGGAAGGAGGAAAAGAGGGGGAGAGGAGTGGAAATGGGTGACACCATCAATGTTTTCTCCTGCATTTTTCTTTGACACAGCAGTTGGTCCGGCGCTGCCGTGTAAGCACTATAATATTAGACACCTGGAATGTGAGGAATGTCTGATAACCATACCCTAGTACAGGGATAATTCCACAGCCATAACCCAACGATATGACCTTTGAGCTTTTCCCCAGGAAAGCTCAAATGCAGTGAGATTATGAAAAGGCTATTATGTACAGTGTTGCTATAGGTTATTTGTGTCTACGTGAGTATACGCTGTTGACAGAGGGAAACTGTGTTGTCATCAATTGCAAGCACTGTTAAGAAACTTCGCTCTTAGTTTTAACCAAAGTGCATAAACACCGTAATATTTTTCCAGTAGTTTAAAGTGTTCCAAATCTTTCAGTTCAAATTTGCAGGTAGAGACTGTATGTTTCCTTTACCCATCTCCTACCGCTCGGCTTCTCTTTTAATAAATTTATTATCAAACTATTGCCCTACAATAGGAAGATATACCCTTAGAAATACACTAGGAAAAAAACCAACCAAACCAAACCAAAACCCACACAAAAGAAAAAAACTAAAACAAACAATAAACAAACCAAACAAACCCACTCAGGCGTTGCTCTGTGAAATTCAAAAAAGGCACAAACTGCAATAATTTCTATATGCAAACAGGAGCAACATCTGTCCTGACTAACTTATCATTCAATTGAAGTATGATATAACAACAGGAGGAAAATGTCCATAGGTAGGAATGCTTCAGTAGAACACATCAAAACGCATACACTTAAAATAAAGGACTAAAACATTTAATCTGTTATTTTGGATCATCTGTCAGCTTGGATATCTGTCAGGCACTAAGTACCAAAAGCAGGCTTCATGGCAAAGAGTTAACTCCTAAAGAGTTAAATATAAGACATTCTTGTAGTGTGAAAATTAAGTCTGGGAAAGAGAAATGCATTTCAAAGAAAGAACACAGTCAAAACTAGAAAACAACCGTGATAGCTAATGTCAGTCTTAGAAGATCTTTCTTAACTTTTCCCCTTCTTCATTTATGTGATTTCATATACACATTAGTCCAAATCACCCCGCTACTCACCTCATCAGTTACAGAAAACAATTTTGAACATTTTCTTCTGGATCCCCTTCACTCCTCCTGCAAACAAACACTTGCATTGCAAGGAACCTTTGGATTTATAGAGAGGATATATTTAAGGACTCTCCTCACCTAACTCTGCTCACACTGAAGTCAAAAGGAATGTTACCAATTTCAGTAGCAGGAAACTTAAATCTCTGACAAGCACTTTTGAAAAGTACCATCCATCTGAACACCTGAAATAACCTCACAAACATTCAACTTCAGCACTCTGAAGCACAACAGCCAAGGATAATCAATCATTCCAGAAGCAGGGAAGAACAAACTGTCCAAGGTCAATGCAATTCAGTTACAGACCTGCAAACTGTGCCCAGGGGGATAGAGTACCCCCTCTAAAAGTTGTCCCTGATACTGAGTTCTTCATGTTCCAATTTCTAGCTTCTCATTCAATCACTTGTTTTGTAACAACTTTCAATGCATACTTCATTAAATCATTGTGTGTTTTGCAGTACAGAGTACACAGCAGCTCCTGTTGCAAAAAGACTGAGCTAGATCAGAGCTCAAATGGCACACAACCCCTGGGCCAGTGTCTGGGCAATGGTAAACACTATTCCCAGATGCTACAGGAGTAGGAGACATCTTTCAAGTGTACTAACAATTTTTTTACATGGAAAAGGAACAACCACAATACTGATTTTATAAATATATTTCCTTTCCTGCTTGCAGTTATGTATTTTAATAAGAGACCATAAAAAGTCTGCCAGCCCTTAGTACAAATGGTTCAGAAAGTTCCCTCAAATATTCCCTCAAATTTCAGCTATAGTTTCATAGAAAACAGCCTCTAGAAAAATATTTACATTCTTAAGAGCAGAGTACTAGAAGCCACAGCCTAACTTACATATTAGTAAAGCTCCATAAAACCAAAATACTGAGGGCTCTAGCAAATGCTTGCTTCATACAAGTCTAACACTGAACTTAAAAGTTCAAGATGCTGAATCATACACAGAATTCCAGAAGTGTCCGGATACTGTAAAATTACAGTATTGTAAAGATGTATGAAGATCTCAGATACCTGTTCTGGCCTACATTTAATCCCTGTCACAAATAACTTTAATATGTAGAACTGTAGTTTGCAATGCTATTAACATTAAACTGCATTAATTCGTATATTCCAAGACTCTCCCAAAACAGCATTATAGTAAAAAAAAATCAATGCAGAGTTCCTTCAGAACCTCTGCTCTTTTTACAGTTCTTTATTCATAATACTGAATAACAAAATCGAAGTTTTAGATTAAATTTATTGTTTTATTTTATTATTAGTTTATTTATTTTTATTTATTTTATTTATTATCATATTTATTTTAATTAAATATATTATTCCCAGTAAGGTTTGAGGAATGGGAAACATGCAACATTATCCAACAGGAAACATGTAAGTGTTCTGCTGTGACTTCCTTCCCACACACCCACTCCCAGAAACTGCTGTAATGAAAACCAGCCCCAAACCTCTAATGAATGCAGCAAATTTTCAAGCAGTCACCATCAGGAATACAGCACCTATACAGTTTATTGCCACATGGCTCATTATTTGAAAAAAAGAAACCAGCTTTTATCTCTCATGTGAAACTAACCAAACATTTTTTAGATCAGATATGTTTTTCAGAAAAAAAAAAAAAAAAAAAAAAGGGAGGGGGGAGGAAAAAAACTTGCACCAAACCCTTACAAGCCTTTCCTCTACCCCCAGCATACAAGTGCTTATCACACTTCCCTCTTTATTGTGCACATTTGGCACAAACAGTTGGTCAGAGCAGTGGAAATACTTCCAAAGCAGTGGCTTGTTGAAGAACTTGAGACACTGTAAAAGGGAAGCTGGAGCCACTAGATGAGTTAAAACTCTACTTATTACACTGGAACAGAGGTGTCTACCTTTCCAACATGTGGAAATGCACTCCCTTCAGGCTCATTAGGTGTTGGCATCACTAGTTTAAAAAGATTATTCTAATATAAGTTAAAGAATTACTCCAGAGGACATGGTACATATTAAAACTTAGTCCCTGGCTATGCTTGCTAACAGCAAAGAGTAAATTATCATAATCTCTTCAAATAAGTGTACAAACATCAAAAAAGTATATTCACAATACTCCCATGAGTAGGCAAGACCAACATTTCACCAGTCCTATCTTTCAAGGTGAAAATATGTGAGAAGGGGAAAGAAGATGAGAACACCAGAATAAGGTTAGTTTGTATACTTTCAAATTTAATTGCTTGCTAACACTTAGTAAAAAAAAAAAAAAAAGGAATTTTTTTCTATGTGTGAAGAGATTTTGTACCACTCAATAATTTTTAATTGTAGAAAAAGATATTAAGTATTTTTGACAACACCACTGAAGTCATTCAACTCCTTGTGGATGTCTCTTTCAGTTATCTCAACATTTAGCAGATGCCAAAACACCAAAGAGCACATTTACAAGTTAGAAAGAAAGAAACATAAAACAAATCAGAAACCACCACCGTCTAATTTCTACAAAGTTACCATGCAATTACATTTTAATAATGCATTCAGCTTGAATAGCCCTGTATTTTCACACTGTGACAACACCTGGAGAGTAAAACCACAGACCAAGACACAGAAAAGAGGCAAAGGTGATCAGGATATAGAATGTATGCATAACAGATTAAGAAGGAAGTTGCTTACCGAGTGGAAATACAATATACAAGGAAAGGCACAGGCAGTACTTTCTTTCTCACATTCTCACAAGGAGGTATGTACAGCAAGTACAGAAGAGCAGGCTTCAAAAAAAAGTTCTGTACAACAGGCAACCATATCTGGACCTCACTCGTATCTGGACCTCATTGTTGCAGCATTTTGTTGAGGTCAAAGCTGTGCTTCAGCAGAACACCTCTCACAAATCTCACAACAACACATTCCATCGTGACTTTAAAGAAAGAGATCATAGCTAATCTCCACTTTTGACTAAAAACATGGTATCAGTTCTCATATGTCCTAGCATTAGAACATCAGCTTGCAGTCCAGGCTTGCCTTCTTTTGGGCTAGTGGTCAACTGGTTGTATCCAACCTGGAAGCCAGTAAGAAGTGGATTATTGGAGGGACCTGTTCTACCAGCTGTATCAATGATCTGGAGGAGGTGTCAGAGTGCACTCTCATCAGACATCCCCTCAGATGGCAGAGGGGTAACAACACAGTCAAGGACACAACCACCATTCAGAAGGACTTTGGCTACAGGAATCTTCAGAAATTTAGCAACAACAAATGCAAAGTCCTGCATTTACCAATTAAATGCCCCTTACAGAGATACAGGCTGGGGCTGACCAGCTGTGGAGCAGCTCTGGGGTCCTGGTGGGCAGTCACCTGGCAGTGATCCAGCACTCTGGCTGCAGAGAAGTCCAACAGCTTCCTGTATCTGCAAGAGTACAGCCAGAGAATCAAGGAAAGTGATTCTCTCTCTACTCTGCTCTCATGAGACTGCATCTCAAATACTGCAACCAGTTCTGGTCTCCTAAGGCAAGAAAAACATCAACAAACTGGAGCAAGTCCAGGGGAAGCAAGGGGAAGGTCAGCAAGACTGTCGGGAGGTGAAGTGCTTGCCCTGTGAGTAGAGGCTGAGGGACTGGGGCTTGTTGAGTGTGGAGAAGAGGCAGCCTCAGGGGGAGGCACCAGCATCCTGCCCCAGCCTGCAGGGGAGTTTTCAAGAAGGCAGTGTCAGGCTTTTTGCAGCAGGGTGGGAATCGTCATGAGGATGAGCCATGGGACCAGCTAACCTGAGAAGTTGTATTTGAGTAACTCTGATCTCACAACTGACCATGCTTTTTACACATCCAAACCAGGTGTGCACATATATATATTTACCTGTGTATTCACTCCTGCCTTGCCTCTGTTTCTTAGAGCTTAGAATCCCATCACTGTTTATCTTGCCTACAGAAAAATAGCAGCTTTTACTTGCCTATATCACAGCAAATACTGAGGTTCCATAACAATTCAGGTGGCTCTAACCTGACTATCACAGTTCTGCCCTTCCTCTATGCTACACATGCATGTACCAATTTGTGTTGGTACTCATCTGATTCTATAGTAATTCAGTTCAAAGAAATAAACCAGTAGGAGAAACTGAAATTTGTTTTAAACCACCAGATTAGCTGCCTAACCAGTTCACTACTGGTACAAATGCCAATGCAAGAGAGAGAGTGGAATGGTGGATCCCACAGCAGTCTCCTGAAAAAGCTGTCAGCCCACATCTTGGACAGGAGCACTCTGTGCTGGGTTAGGAACTGCTGGAGGCCCCCAGAGAGTGGTGCTGAACGGTGCTGATCCAATTGCCGGCCGCTCACAAGTGGTGTCCCCAGTGCTGGGCCCAGTTCTGTTTAATATCTTCATCGATGATTTAGATGAGGGGATTGAGTCCACAGTTAGCAAATTCACAGACAACACTAAGCTGGGGGGGAGTGTGGATCAGCTGGAAGGCAGGAGGGCTCTGCAGAGGGACCTGGATAGGTTGGGGAGTTGGGCTGATTCCAACGGGATGAGGTTCAACACGGCCAAGTGCCGGGTCCTGCACTTTGGCCACAACAACCCCATGGGGAGCTCCAGGCTGGGCACAGAGTGGCTGGAGAGCAGCCAGACAGAGAGGGACCTGGGGGTTTGGATTGACAGGAAGCTGAACATGAGCCAGCAGTGTGCCCAGGTGGCCAAGGCCAATGGCATCCTGGCCTGTATCAGGAACAGCGTGGACAGCAGGTCCAAGGAGGTGATTCTGCCTCTGTACTCAGCGCTGGTGAGGCCACACCTCGAGTACTGTGTCCAGTTCTGGGCCCCTCAGTTCAGGAAGGAGATTGAGATGCTGGAGCAGGTCCAAAGGAGGGCAACCAGGCTGGTGAAGGGACTCAAGCACAGATCCTATGAGGAGAGGCTGAGGGAGCTGGGGGTGTTCAGTCTGGAGAAGAGGAGGCTCAGGGGAGACCTCATCACTCTCTACAACTCCCTGAAAGGAGGTTGGAGCCAGGGGGGGGTTGGTCTCTTCTCCCAGGCAGCTACCAGTGAGACAAGAGGGCATGGACTTAAGCTCTGCCAGGGGAGGTTTAGGTTCAATACTAGGAAAAAATTCTTTACAGAGAGGGTGATCAGGCACTGGAATGGGCTGCCCAGGGAGGTGGTGGATTCTTCATCCCTGGAGGTTTTTAAGAAGAGACTGATGTGGCACTCAGTGCCATGGTCTGGTAACCACAGTGGTTAAGGTTTGGACTTGATGATCTCAGAGGTCCTGTCCAACCCGTCTGATTCTGTGGAGTTACCTGCAGTCCTAATTTGGATTGGCATGAACTAGTCATGAAACAACAGTTCTTAACAGATGCTGAAACCCTGGTTCTTGATGGAAATCATAGGCAGGGCTGTAATACACAAGTACTACTCAGACTCCTTACAACTAAGTTATTAACACAGACAGGTAAGACTCAGCATGCAAAATTAGAGAGGTGTTTAACTACCCTGATGCAGTTTTTATGGGGTGAAAGTGACCAATTTTTGTAGGCTGAAGGTTTTTTTGGACTAACAATGCTGGTTACAAAGCCCTATATCTGAGAAAAGGGAGAAATTAAAAGAACAGCATTAAACCCTGTTGCATTATGAAATGAAAATGCTTTGGCAATTAGGAAAATTTCTATGAACTGCAATACCTTGATCTACTGGCTACTTGAGTTTCCAAGTAGAACAGTGTAAATCAGTGAAGTGCCCAATCATGCAAAGGATGCACAGTTTCACAGAAGAAGTCAAGTGAGCTTCCCTTGTGCAGGCTCCTTCTACACCCAAGTCATAGACAGCATTGTCAATGCATTCAACAAGGATAGAAGCAAACTTTGCATGTGATTAGTACTTTAGTCACCTGATTTCTGTTATGGTTGCCAAAATAAAACCTAAAAAATATCACGTCTTTCTGTGAGAGGCTTTACTCTGGCCATTTTGACTTTTTTTTTTTTTTTTTAGCCAAAACCAGTTCCTTAATGAGGCTCTATAAAGAGAGAGTTTAAAAATAATTGATAATGACACTGAAAACTACAATACTGTCTCAAATACTGAGCAAAGGCACTTCCATAGAAAAACAACACCTAAGTATAAACAATTGATTAAATGGTAATCTCCCACACTGGATATCTTTTGCACTGGAAATGGCAAGTTGCCATGTAAGGAGTGTTTCAATAAATTCAGCTGACAAAAATGCTGCCATTTCAGAGACTTCTATAATTTCTTATGTAGAGGGTTTTTGAATGGTTACTTCATAAAAATCACTTTAAGTATCTTGCTAGATGTAAAGTATTCATACAGTATGAGTAATGAAGAAATCTCAACATTATCTCACGCAGGGGAAATATGCAGTCACTCCTTGCCAGGATAAGCATTACATCTCCATTTGCCATTTATTATTCTTTTAAACTGAAGAGGGAAGATTGCTCTTAAGAGATAGACCAGATACAAATCTCTACTATCCAATTACTTTATGTAATATCTTTAAACTTCCATTGAGAAGTCTCTTACTATCTCTCATAAATCAATCTACATCACTTGCTTTTGTGAAAAATCTTTAACATTAATATTAATACTTTGAGATACTATTTTTCCTCCAATTCTACATGGTATCTACTAGGTTCCTTTGGGAAATTACTCCATGTATCATTCAAGCTTTTAAAACAAAACATATCTACTTGAGGCTAGACTTCTGACTCTCCTCCTATAAGCTTTAGTAATTTTAAAAAATTTCTGGAAGTATTGGAAAGCTTAAAAGTAGATGTACTGTAATTAAATAGGAGTGAAACTTCTAACCTGGTGAAAATACCATTAGGTTCATGCATGCATTTCAATGCTCTACAGTATAGTAACTAAAATAATAAAAACAAAGAAATTTAACACTAGTCAGAATGTGTATGAGCATGGAGTTTGACCTAATAAGAGGACAGATTTCCAAGCTCATGACAGTCAGTGCAATTCTTTTTTAGCTTATCTGCAGGCACCCAGCATGGATGAAGTTCTATTTTAGAAAGTATGTGAAAAGGTTAGGGAAGAAAGAGAGGATCATGATTATTCACAGTCCAGTAGAAATCTGTTTTCTGCGTTTTGGACTCTGGGGATTCCACAGTTAGTCTAAGAGAAGAAGCTGGAATTTCCTGATCTGGCAGATATAACTTGGGGTGGGGGAAGGATAATTCTCAAAAGAGCTTTCAAATGTGGGCCTGGAATTTTGCTGGACAGAACAACGATTGATTTAAATCAGCCATAAAAAGAGAGATTTTATCTTCTGTCAAGTCTTTGAAATGGTAGCAAAGGAATCATCAGGGCTTCATGCCTGTTTAATCCATTCTTCTACAGTTAGCTCTAAACACTTTTAATGCACTTTTGGACTGATGATTTCATGCTTTCTGTTGTCAGTATACCATGCATCTCTTTTTGTGCCATGCTATGAAGAACGGAACGTCGATAGGCAAAAAGAGTAAAGAGGAAAGATAATGTTTTGCAATAAAATAAAGCATTTGCATTCTTTCCTAAAGGTGATCTGCATAGCCCTTCACTGACTTCTTCTGTTTATGGCAATTTTACCCTCTCCCAACCCAACTCTTGAGTTGCATCAGTTTTTTACACTAAAAAAATAGTGGAGAAACTCTGCTTTTTATTGGAGATGCAGGTGAAAGGACCTAGGTTTTACCTTTTTTGCTGATTTCACTGATTCATGTCAAAGATAGAAAACCATGTCATTTTGCCGATCATATTTTCTCTCTACCTTACTACTCTCTCTGCACTGAAGTAATTGTATTTTGGTCATTTATATTTACAATAAACAGATTGTAACAAGGTCTCTGGTTTGGTTTACATAAACTTATGCAAACAGCAGAGACATCCACCAAATGGTACCACAGCAATTTCTGGGTATCAGCAGAGCAACAGTACTACTCATTTCTTAATATTACACTATTTCAATCATTACTAGCATTTCTGCATCAACACATACATGACATTCTGTCTAGAAGTGATTTTTGTCTTCAAGAATCTAATGATAACAGCAGATATTTTTATTTGGAATCCACAGTTATAAAAACACACTAACCATGAAACACTGCCACATTTAATTTTTTATGACATCTGGATTTATTTGACCACAGCCTGCAGAAGAAATGCATGGCCTTGTACAACAGACAGAGTTTGCCAAGTAAGTGTTGTTGTCTTGGGTTTTCTTAGGTCTTGTTTTGTGGGGGTTTTTTTGTTTTTCTTTTCATGCCCAGACTGTTCTTCCTGTTGTCCCTCTAAAACCAGCTGCTGGGAGATCTGCCAGGAAGCAGCAGTGCTTGGTGACCCTCACTGGCAGCCAAAGAATTAGTCTGGTTGATGGAGCATGGCAATCCACTGTGCCAGCTGAAAAAAAGCAGGCTAGAGCATTTTTTGATCCTTTCACTGGGCTTTGGGATGACAAAAATCTCTTCCTTTCAAAAACCTGACTAGGAAGTTTTATTGGTGTCCAAAGGGCCTTTACTGTACTGAGAGTTGCAATGCTTAGGCCATAACCAGTCATTTATGGGTGGCCCAAGTGCTTGTGAAAGGGTTGCACCCAAGTGTTCTGCAGTATGGATAACTGCTTCACCAAATGGGAACACCCCAAAGTGATCCATGTGCCATGATGTTCTGGCAGTGCTCACAATTAGGCAGAAAGACTGTTCATGTCTGTCAGCAGATCAAAGTGGAACTGAGTACAGCTTGCTCAGCATGCATTGCAGTTACTAGGTGCAGAATGAGGCATGGGGGATGTCTGCAAATTCCCCACTGATACAAGGGCTGAAACACCTCAACCCTGACCTTCAAATGTCTTTGTTCCCTTCTGTTTTGCTTCCTTTAGCTGCTCTGTGCCTCAGAAAAAGAAAGCAGAAGGGGGAAAGCAATTTCCAAGGGCAAAGGTAGCACAAAACACAGCTAAGGCCTTCTGAACTCAGTTCTTGGGGATCTGCAGAAGGCAGGCCTGGCATGTTTGTAGTCCAAGAAACAGAATTAACATGAACTGTACAGAGCAATTCATACCCCTCCTGTCAGTCACTAACAATTCTAGTTGTGCTGTTAAGCTGCCAACTAGCTAATATGTATTGCAGACTTCAGTCTTCAGTGTTGCCTTCTGCTGCCATCACCCTTACCTACCTTTTATTTATCCCATACTATTCACACAGATGAAGTGATATATTTGAACAGACAAGGACTCACTCTTTCCATCACACTCCTATCTTCTGCTTATTCACTCGAGCTATTTTCTGAATGAAAAAAGATCAAATACTAAGAACAGAGGGCACACAGGACACGGCAGCTGAAGCTGGGAACTGCTCTTGATAAAATCCGTGAGGAATTTATGGAGATTACAGATAGCCTTTGATTGGTTAAATATTTCCAGTGATAGGCACACCTCTCATTGCTATCTAGAGGACAACAACTAGATTTCAGAGGAATTTCTACAGCATTGTTTCTTTTTATTAGCCTGCTTTTCCCCGCAGAAAAATTTCAAAATGTTCCATTTCCAAAACTGAAACCTAGATTTTCCTGTAGCCTTTGCTTACAGCAGTTTAAGAAACAGGCCTGGGATTTTCAGGTACTTCTTAAATCTCATTCATTCAGGAAAGAAGTTTTTTCATCAGCACCAAGTCATTCTGAGCCAGGAAAGGGACTGGAATCCTATTCTTTTACATTCCACAGCAGTACTCTGACTAACAAGCACTACAAACTTGCCAGTCTTTTACACTCCTAACAAAGGTCTCTGACAAAAAAAATTAATCAAAAGCGAAAAATGGAACATTTTATATAGATTTAACAACACTGCAACTTCTGGAAATAAATAAAAAAATGCCATTGATTTGAAATACTTCAACCAACTTCAACTGTCACTTTGTCTTATGACAATAATTTTCTCTCTTCTGCCTGTCTTGTTAGTGACAGTCCAATGAAATGTCCACCTGAGGGAAAACACGTAGCACATTACTGACATATTGATATTTTCAATAAAGTATTAAAGCAGTATTGCTTTTGAATGCCACATTTATGTCACTTGGAGCTTTCACTGTAACAAACGTACCTCTTAAATTAAACTGTTTCCAGACTGTCAGCAACTATTCGTACATTAATTACTCATTATAGAATTTATGGCTTCCAGTGGAAGAGTAATGCAAAATAAACAGCATTGTTAGAACTTTTAAAAGAGGCATCTCTATACTTTATCTGGAAATGAAATACTTTTTTTAAACAAGAAAAAAATTAAAGATAGAATTAACGTTCTACCTAAAATTGGAAGAATCTAAGAAACAAAACAAACTATGCAGTACAAAGAAGAATAGAAAATGCTAAGATCATCAAGAACCCCATGTAATTTAAAGGCAACTTCAAGATAGCCCCCAATCAAACCAAATATGTAGCCAGCAGGCCAATTCTTTCAAGTATTAATCCACAGGTAGTAATTTAAAAAACAATCACAGTGGTGAATAAAAGCTGTTATGATCTATGAAGTACAGCAAGGTGCCATTCAGGAGAGTGGTTTTCAATCATCCATCTCTGAAAATGCTTTCTGGAACAAACTTCACTTCCAAAGTCACATTTGAAGAAACACAAAAATCAGAACTGGATGCTGCTAGGACATTTAGGATTAGTAGCTAATATTACAGTGCAAACAAGATAGCCTACACAGAGTTATCTTTCATAAACTCATCATTAGATGTAATACACATTTTACCCATAGAATTCTAAAATTCAAGTTATTAAAAGCACATGCTAGCTCCTGAGTGCTGGAGATCTACTGTGATACCACACAGAGCAGAGCTGGCCTTCAAAGTGAGAAAGTAAGTTCATTTCTATTCTTTTGCTTGTAGGACTGCAGCTGGAGCAAAATGAAGCTTTAGATCACTTTATAGACACAACTAGAGCGGACAGTGGTTGAGTAAATATAATTCTACTGCACTACCAGTTGTAGCTTCCCATTAATTCCTGTTCCAATATGGCACATTCTAGTCTCCTTGTCCTGGAATTCCTTGATTATCATCTATTTTTTTTACACTACAGACACAGGTGTTTGGGATGAAAGACTGTGTGAGGGTATGTTATCCTTTCCTTGAATTTAAATACATTACATCTACACATTGCTTCTCTGAAACTAGTCTTTTTTTGCAAAATATGATGTTTAGTTAATTTAATGTTCTAACATCCGATAAAGCCAGATTTACCCACATAAGCCTGGGTAAATAATCAAGAAAAAGCCAGTTCTAAAATACCAAAATATTTGCTTTTAGTAATAAGCAGGCCTGTATTCTCAAGAAAATATTGTTTTCCATTTTTTAAAGAAAAATGTAATCACATAACAATGTACATAGGAAGGAACATCTGAAGGTCATCTAGTCCAGCATCCTGCCCAACACAGGCCAACTGTGAAATGAGACTGTGTTGCTCTGAGTCATACTCACAACCACCCAGGGCAACCTGTTCTAGTGTTTGCCCACAAATTCCAGTCTATGCTGCCATTTCTTTTTTTATTCTGTCAATCACTGCAATTCCGTTTGCAATTATTTTTAAAGCTCTTCTGGGATACGGCTTATACACCAACCCATCATTTTCAACATAACGAAAAGTATAAATTCCATCTCCATGTTAAAACACTGTGGCTTCTAGTTAAAAAAAAATTTATTGGTTGCCTGCTGTTACTTTGACATTTTCAACATCTGTGTAGAAGACTAAAGTCAGTATTCATTCAATATGCATTCTGTACCTGATTTGTTCTTAGTGTCTACACCATCTAGAAATTTCAGATTGTGCTTTCTCAAGAGGAAGTCTTCAATACAAAAGATAGTTCAAGGAAGATGATCACTTTTCAGTTGTGTAGTAGTACTAAAAGCTTTTGTTGGGATATGACCACTAACTGGACATTTTTTTCATCTTTACTCTTGCTTCTTTTAAGCTTCACTACTCTGGTTCACAGCAAAGCTGCACAAACAGCTATGCAGTACTACTGAAGGGAGGGATGCTAGGCAGAAACAAGTTAGGGAGTGACAGATCTTCAGCCTTTATTACTAGCACAAAATTTTCTTCATGAAATCAAAGCTTCAGTGTCTGCTAGTCTCATTTCTCGCCATCATAAATTCGTCTGAGCACCAGAGGACCCAAAATGAGAAGTGTTATCTGAATACTGGATCATGTGTATTATAACGTGAAGCATTCAGTTCTCTGAAATAAATGCAAAGATGTTTTCACAACGAAATCAAATAACTCAACCAGACAGACAGAACTTAAATACAGTAATGCACTGATTTGTTTCTCTGAAAGAGAACAGTAAACAGAGAACTTGTAAAATTTTGGGTTTGCTTCTTTTTATTTAAAAAATTCAAAAGAAACAGACTGTTAATTATGATATAGATTCTGTGCCCACTCTCTTCTTTTCCAACCCAGTACCCAATTTCCATTACCTGATATATTTGTAGGATATTTCTACAGAAGACCCAAGGGTCTCAACAATACAGATTAAACACCCGTCCCTAAACTGTCTAGCTTGGACCTTGATGAGTTTATCCACAGCAACATGAAATTCATTTACTTATTGATTAGCTCAGAATTCTCTGACTTCACTGTAGGTGTTCTTGAAAAGCTAATAGATTGCCCAATATAGGATGGGGCAGTTGGAAAGATTTTTCCAACCTAGTGTTCCTTGTTTACCCTCATCACCAAGAAAATGTCAGGCTGATTGACAGCCAAAGGAGATACCCTGAGAAGAGAAATTAAAGTAGCACTCTTTGGCTACATTTCAGCTGGGAAAGGTAGTGTTTGGGAGTGCTTCCTATATCCCGAGTTGTTGGACACTATAATAAAGGGAAACTTGGTTAAGGACCAGTCTGGATGCTGACTTCTGCATCTGTTGGGCCACAGCTATGACTGTGGAAATACCTCCATTTAGATGTAACCATTCTTAAGTTGGGATCAAACCCCATCTTTGCATAGGAGCCAATGTAGGAAGGCAAAACTGTAGAAAAGATTAATATAAAGTCTCGCCAACTCTCTTACCAAAAGTATAAAACCAGCTGGTTCAACTTTTGCTAGATATCAGAGTAGTCAGATGATGTGAAGGGTAGAAGAACCACCCAAGAAAAAAGCTCAATCATTCTGCAGTGGAAATACCTCCAACCAGAGTTTGGAATCCAGCACAAATAATACATCTACAAGGAAGAATGCATCAGGTTTCACAAGTTCCTCTGCTTACAATACAGTTTGCTTTTAATACAGCACCTGCACAGAAACTTTCTGTGGAGAGATTATTTCTTTGCATTGGTGTAAAAGACTGAGAAAAAGCAATGCCTTCCTTCAAGCTTGCTGTCATTCCCAGTTTTTGCAAGTATCCACTCATCCTATGTTTAAAGATCAGTACTAAGTTCTTACATAGTTTTTCCTGTAATCAAAATACCCCCATCAGGACATCACCAACACCAAGGCCACATGAAACTCTTGGTGTTATCTGAATGTTACTGTGTTCATTGTCAGTGTACCATCAGCTTTAAACATCAGTGCATGTCTTGAACAGATGGGTATTATTCACACCTAAGGAAAAAGACAGCATTCAGATAAAGTTCTAATACTTGAGAATTTAATTGACCTTTCAAATAAAGTATTATGAAATAGTTATTAATGAGAACTTATTCCAGAAACTACATTAGAAACCTACTACCTCAGTAAGCAATAACAGTACTGCCAGAAGGAGGGTCCTCTGAGAAGCACTGTCACTCCCCAACACCAGATACCTGCAGTAAAAATTTCACAACAACTTCAGGCAGCCAGCTGAAGGTACTTAACTACCTATCATACCTGCCAAATGTATAATAAATTTTTAAAGAGAAAGTGTTAGTTATGGGAATGGTGCTTTTTTTTTTTTTCCCTTCTAAACATTCTTCAGAAGTTTCTAAAATACTGGTTATACTAGGCAACAAGATCACAACCAGAACAAAGATACCTTACAACTTTTTACACGTACAACTTTTCAGCAAAACCTTTACTGGCAAAAAAGAATCAAGTAGGCTTCAAAGAGAATCTTGCCTGCAAAAATAAAATTTTGATGGCTTTCATGTATTCTGAGCAAATGGGATAGCCAGGTTCTGATCACAAATCAGCAACCTGCAACAGCACAGAAGTCCATGGCTCTCATTTGAGGTTATCGTAAGCTATGTTAGCAAGCAAGGCAGAACAACCACCAGAAAAGCAGACAGGAACATGAACAAAAACCAAAAAGCCTAATCCAAATCACAGCAATAACTTGCATTGCTATGAGCACTTCACTTTCATTAATTTAGCTAATACAGCAGGGTAACCAATTAAAAACTCCTTAGCAAACCTCAAACCTCAGTTCATTGAAGTTCTTCTCTCAAAGAACAGACATTAAAACAGAACCCAGGGATTATAAATAACAGAAGGAAAGCTGAAAAGACCATGCGAAGCTTAGAATCTTGAACAAATTATCTGTTCATTGTGTATGTTCCTGTGTATTAAGCCTTACATACTGCAGTAGTAAACCACTGACTACAATAGCCTGACTAAAAGGCTTACAGTGTTTGTGTGCTTTTGCTGCATCACATAATTTCTCAAGTAATTTAAACACTATTTCAAGAATGTCCTTTAGAGGTCTCTGATGATTATTCACACCCATAGAGTTCTACTGTTCACCAGAATGATTGTAAACGTGTTAACAATTCATTTCAAACACTGCAAAACTCACATCATGACAGAAAGATCTCTTTACTCCCTGTCAGATTGCTAGCTCGAATTGTATCCTCTTATGTACAGTCATTTACTACTCAATACTTCAGCAAAATATATTTTAAATATTTAATACTTCCATTCCAAATGATCCTTTTTCTTGCTGGAACCCACTAAAGCACCACCTCAGCCTGCCACTTCTGCACAAAACAATGCTGGCAACTGCAAAAGAATGTGGGAAACACAAAAACTTTGGCAAGATTCCTACAGTCCAGGAACATTAAGATACAGGAACACAGAAGAAAAGACCTCAATTTCTGGGGCTTCTCTACAGGTCTACATTCCAATCCAGTAAATTAGAGGGAAGACTATTATTTACTTCAGAAGGGTGAAATTCAAGTCAGACCCTCAGAGGTCACATCATCTCAGCTGTATCTTGTTTTCTTTATTTCACTCCAATTCTACAGACACTCCAATTCCAGTTTTGACAGTTTCTCACTGTTCACTCTAGAATTTAGTACTGAATAGTTTTGTTCCTTAAACTCATACCATAGCTTATTCTGTAAATCTCTCTGAGAGAAGTTTGTAACACTCCTGACTAAAATCGTTCACCACTGTACAATTCCATCAAAACTAACAAGGGGTGGGTGTGTGTTTAAGTGCAAGTCTTTGAACTAAAATCTCAAGAAAAAAACCCCAAACAAACAAAAACCAACCAAACAAACAAAAAAAACCAAACAAAAAACCCACCCAAACATTTAGGTCATATTCTGCAGATAATAAAGTGTCCATTACTGGGAATGTGACTAAAATCAGTGCAACACATCAGAAAAAAATACAACTATACATAATATTTGCAAGACTATACTTGCAAATTTATCACAAATTTCTGTACAAGGGAGCATGTGTAAAAGACAGCCAATGACAGAATAATCTGAAAAGGACTTGATTTTTCTTTTTGGTAATACATTAGTACACTGAGAACACCTTGTACAAGACTCAGGAATATGGGGGTCAAATACGGTTGGACTGTGGGGTTTGGTACACCTAGGAGTACACCCCCAAGAGCATACAAAAAGCATAACTAAGTCCCATATAGTCAATCACAACCACGACTTAACTTCTGACAAAGTTTTAAAAAGAAATTAAGAACATAAGTAATGTGACATATTCCTACCCAGACATCACTTCCTAAAGAAAATGAGGTACTAAGCTCTTGAATTTATGATTGCTCTTTAAGAAATAACAAAAAATTTAAATTACATTATTTGGTGCTCTACCAAGAAATGATATATTCAAAGATACCTCAAGCTGGGTATTCAGAGTGCAAATAAAGACAGCTAAAATGTTTTAGAATTTAAAACAAACCCCAATTAACAACATGTATTTGACAAGAGAAGTACAAGTACACTTTGAGTGGTGGATAACTTACGGGACAGAAATGTCACTTACAAAACTTCCTTGTGAGGTATCACACGTAACTCAAACAAAACCACCAAAGACTAAATGTAGGTCAAAGAAACTTTATAACCAACAGTAACCAGAGACTATTTTATAGAAGCAAAGCCCATTAGATTCCATCACATGTCCCACTCTCCCCATTGCCTTCCCAAAAGCAAGACAACCATTCAAATGTTCCCTCCCTAGTTCAGCCTCCAGTTGCTCCAGCCTTGGGCAGTATAAACCTTTTGCCATGACAACTGGATCTTCATGGAACAGAAGCCAAAACTATCAGCACCCCCTGCTCAAGCTCTGCATTGGTCAGGCTCAATGGGAACAGCAGCGTACATCTAGAAGTCCTGTGCAGCCAGAACAGCTCATAAACAGGAATCAAATCACAGCATCAGGCTGCAATCATTTGCAAAACAGCATTCAAAAAAACCTTGTTGAAAAATCTGATTCACATCTCTTTCTCTTATATACAGTAACTATTTATTAACCAACTGAATTTTTTCAGCTATTTGTAACAGGAGTTCAGAGTTTTCATGGAGACATTTTGTTAACACTGGTGAAAAGGCTGAAAACTATAAATCTACTATAAATCTATAGACTATAAATCTATTTTTAGCATAATCAAGACAATCTGAACTAAGAATAAAGGCACTAGGATTTGCATAAGAGTGCTCTTTCTCAGATAATCAGGCCATGAGACAGGCATTTCTGGACTATGCTACGGTTTAACAATTGACAGTATTAAACAAAGAAAAAAACCACCCCACTGTTGCCTCACCACAAACAAATGTCTGGCAGCTATCTGCAACCCATCACAGTGAGTGAGCAAGGTTACAATGCCCACTTTTTCAGCTGAAGTGGGCCATACCTCCTCTCCTGGAAGCATCAGACAACCACTTACCAAATCACTCTGTCCTCTGATGACCAGAACTGTCCCAGAGAATGACAGGCAGAAGTAACCAGAATTGTTGTGTGCTCCCCATGAACACACTGTCGTGCCAATATATGACAGGCAACACCTCTGCTTTGGTCAAGCCTTGTTACTGGTAAGATGCTACTAAGCCACACGCCTGCCACATAGCAAAGAGGCAGGCACCATTCACTGGGCATATTCACTGCCACATGGCATCATGTGTTTGCACACAATCTGCAAAGTATCAAGAATTCATCTGCCATGTCATTACAAATACCTGCATCTCTGACAGACATTCTCAGCTCTTCACAGGTCAGATCTGTAAGCCATACAATGTGCTCATCTGGACAAGACTGCAGTTTTAGCACTTAAATGTACTTTAAAAAGAAACAACAGGTATGCAAAAGTATTGTTTCTTCATTAACACACCAAGAAAGTTGCTAATACAAAGAAAGTATTCTATCAGGACTTAGTTAAAATACAGATTCTTCTAGATCTTTTCCTTTTACTGAAAGTAAAAAAAATTGGTATTTGTGAACACTGAAGGCTTGATTATCAGAACAGTTTATTATGAAAGGAATCCCAGTATGATTGCTTTTTGTTTTTTTTAAAAAAAGATTGTAGTTTAATTTAAAAAATTGAGAAACAAGCACAGACATATCAAAGTAGGTCCAACATACAGTACTGTATAGCACACAGCAAGACACTGCAGAAATTTGAGTTTGTTGTCCCAAGACAATGTCTTTACATACCAAACAATTACTTTGAATACAGTATTTATTCAGAGTTGATGAGATAAAGTTCCCTTTCTTCAAGTACAAACAGTATCTAAGTTCAAAGGATAGCATCTGATCTTGTTCTATGAGATGCCAATGATTGTTTCAGTTGGCATAATACGTTCATACCAGACAGACTGCCTCTAGCCCAGATGCCCTAACCAACCAAAAAAAATTCCAAAGCCAAATTAAGGGAGAGAGGAGCAATCTCTCCCCAAAGAAGCCCTTTCATTAGCCTTTTAAAAATAAGAGTCAGATATTGACTTAATCAGGTAGAAACTTCTCCACCACTAACGGTTTTGCATAGAAAAAGCCACTGGGAAGAGTAACATCCAAAATGTGTTATTTAAAAAGACCCAGACCCTACATCCACAAAGCAAAACCCTATAAAATAGTCAAGTAACACAAAAAGGAAACCATAACTACTAGATCACTCACTTTTTCAGCCACTAGCAGTTGATCCAAAAGAAGAAGTCATCTATATGGACAAACCAACTCCCTCAGATAATGACCAATGATTCCAGTTTGCTTCACACAGTAAAATATTCAGTCTTGAATTACATGATCCCTCTGGTGACATTCTTTGCAGCCAAGTCTAGAACAAATTTTATCAATAACTAGAAAACTATGCACCAATGTAAAAACTTCTGCTCCAATTTCATACACAGTAGAAATTCACTATTCATAAGCATATTGTAAACAGTAGCACATTCTCAAAAAATAGTATCTAATTCTGCAGCTGTGCAGTAACAGAATTTATCTTCAGTAAGTGCTTCAAAGTAAAAAAAAAACAAAAGTTAGTAAAAAGTTTGTAAACTCATGAAGGTGTCTGGGTGACAGAAAACATATTTACAATCAAAATTTACAGCTGGTCCACCAAAAAGCAAAGGAACCCAAAGACAGGCACAAGGAAACAACAGAGAAAGCCAACATAAGAAATGGACACCTAAAATGGCAGTTCCAGGGAAGCTAGGATTGATCTGCATCTTGGTTTCTATAGCACCACTCTCCCCTTTTGCTCTTAGCTCTGGACTTGCCTGCTGCCTCATGTCAGAACTGATACCCATTCAGTGACACAAGTTGATCTTGATAGGAAAGAACACCACATCCTATGTGGTAGCAGGATAACGACAGGTAAACAACCATGACAGTCCAGACCTCGGGGCTGTGTTACCTCTATACAGCTCTTTTCCACTTCCCTTGCATGTCACTGTAATAAGAATTTAAACATCCCAGCATAACAGTTGTGCAATCTCAGCAGTTTACACTTGTGCCTCTCTGAAAATGTGTCACCGTGGAAATATTATATCATTTTGGTACGGTTTCAATCTTTTCCATTACTTCCATATGTATTCTTCTAGTTTTTAATAATCTGTGATATAAAACTAATGAAATCTCAAAATATCTGTTAACATTTATGGGGCTGACCTGCTAGAAAGCAGCTCTGTGGAAAAAGAACTGGAAGTCCTGGCAGACAACAGGATGACTGTCAGCCAGCAACACAGCCTTGTAGCCCAGAAGGTCAGTGGCATCCTGGGGTGCATCAAGAAAAATGTGGCAAGCAGGTTGAAGGAGGTTATCCTTCCCCTCTCCTCTGCTGTGGTGAGGCCTCATCTGGAATACTGAATCCAATTCTGTGCTCCCCAGCTCATGAAGGACAAAGAACTACTGGAGAGAGTCCATTGCAGAGCCACTAAGATGATTAAGGGACTGAAGCATCTCCCATATGAGGGAAGGCTCAGGGAGTCTTTGGGCTCATTCAGTCTGGAGAATACTGGGGGGGGTGTGTGTGAAATCTCATCAATGCTTATAAATCTCCAAAGGGCAGGTGCCAGGAAGATGGGACCAGACTCTTTTCAGTAGTGTCCACTGACAGGACAAGAGGCAATGGTCACAAACCAAAACATAAGAAAAAACTTGTTTATTGTAAGGGTAGCAGAGCACTGAACAGACTGCCCAGAGAGGTTGGAGTTTCCATCTCTCAAGGCATTCAAAACCTGCCTGGACTCCATCTTGTGCAACCTACTCTAAGTGAACCTGCTCCAGCAGGAAGGCTAGACTAGATCTCCAGAGGTCCCTTCTAGCCCCTAACATTTTGCAATTCTGTGATATTTTTTTTTTTTCTAAAAAGAAAAAAGTATCAAGAAAAGCAAAACAAGACCTATTTCACAAAATTTAGCTTTTCTCAATATTTTACAAACATTACTAAGTAGAAGCAGAGAAAAACTCTTATCTTATTCTAATAACCTTAATAGCATGTTCAAAGCATAGAATTTTAACCAAGGTTAACTGAGGGAAAACAAGAATCCCTAAAGTCATAAATAATTTGCCCTATTTGATCTCTAGATTGACCATAACCTGTAAAAATTAGTATTTCTTTCACAGGCATTACATCAAAGCAAAAACAGTTCCCCTTCTCTGAAAATTTAAAGTAATTCTGAAGGACTTCTTCATTTAACCACTTTGTACTAAGCATCTCCAGCAAACAGCTCAGCCCCATTTATTAGAGAAAAGGTCTATTTTCCTTCATGACATGAAGGTTGGTGGTGTGCATGATGACTACAGTAACACCATCTTGTAAGTCAAGATAGGTTTGAACCCAAATGGTTGGAGTGGGCAAGTTCTACAGATATTGGTTTAGATAAACCACAGTGTAGATCAGTTGCTCCACTTCCCATACCAGGTCACAGTCCTTGGCTTTAACCAGTGGTAGATACTTTGTCCACACAAGCAAATACTCCACGGCATTTCCTGATTTGTTAACTTCATATGCTCTGAAATGGAAGATATAGTGCAGCCCTATCACTTCCAGAATAATAAAGAATAAAAGCACTATCTCAGAGTTACCATAGGCATTTTCACTAATGCTAGAATCAACAACATGCAGCCCCAAGCAAATGACAGACTGGTTAAAAAACCCACATACACAATCACTAGGTATTTTAACACTGTCTGATGCTATCATAGCTATATTAGCAGTGTAATATTAGAAAACTACTTTACACTGGATAAACAAATTAAGGTGTCAGAAGTTCAGACACAGCTAGTCTCTCATTCCAAGTTCAGTACTTGTATCACGGGTTTTGTTTTGAATAAATACACATCAGTTAAGTAAAAGCAGTTCCCAACCTGTCACTGAAACCAGAATGAGATACCAGACAGTTTCACTGGGAATATGCACATTCCAGAGCAGACAGGGAGACAGGAAAAAATTATGTGGGATTAGGATAACACCCAGCATATATATTACAGGATGAAACAAGGCAGAAAAAGGTATTTTTTGAGAAAAAAAAATCATTGTCCCATATTTCTACAGGAGTATTGCATGCTGTATACCTTTGAGTGTTATCCAGTTTTCCAGAGGACATTGTTTTCCAAAATAGGACGGTGAATATTTCTTACTCAGGTCAGAATTTCATAAGGTGTGTTGAAGCAATCATTTAACAGCTCCATGCCACAAAAACCCCATTCCCTCCTTAGCCACTAACAAGAGAGATGCACGGCAAAATAAAAAGAGAATGAGAAAGGGAACCTTTCAGTGATGGTTTGACATCACATTAATTCTTAGTAAGCAGCAGCCTAAAGGAAGGATTTATCAGGTATTTGCTCTAGTTGTACCTTGAATCAGAAACATTGAGATTTGCACTTAAAACAGAATTAAGATTCCTCCCTTTCAAAATGTAATTACTAACACTTCAATTTAACATCACTCTTCTTCAAAGGACATATGATTCATACTCCTATTTCTTACCTAAATTCTGTTCCCTCCCACACACACAGAAGTTTTAAAATTTCAAATTTTTTTCTATTTTAGCTGAAGTTCTGCAATTGCCATTATCACATAAAACTGTGCTTGTCTCAGACACCAGACACTTCAGATAAAGGCTTATTCTATTCATCTTTCACAACACAGCTTACTTCTATTCAAAAAAAGAATTTATTTAAATGTAGTTTCCAGCCTCTGATGATGCCTCCCACCCTGCTGTTCCCCTTTCTGCTTGCCTCTTATTTTCCACCTTTAACTTTTACCAGCACAGTATCTAACATGCCTCCTATTTCTCTGAGGCTCCACTAACTGCAGTCTTCCTACCACAGACCCTGGAGCTACAGTAGTGCCCAACAGAGAGGATACAAGTCCTTCTGCTAAAGTAATTTCAACCTCAGTATCTTCTCCCCTCACAACCTCTGCTGTTCACAGGACATGAAAAAGCAAGTTGCAGTGAAAAAGGAATTAAGTGCCCTTCTTTTCTAAGGGATAAGGGCATGCTACATTTAATTGCTGCAACCTAATAAAGGTTCTAAATCAGACAAATCTTGCACAAGTTACAGAATCCCATGATAGAAATAGTAGTGTTTTCATCTCCCCAATAATGAAAACAATAGAAACTGCATTCCCTCCCCACAAAGAAAATTCACTCACAAATCTCTTAACTTGTGAAGTTCTGGGGATTTTTTATATCTGATGTTTCTCAAGCACTTTCTTGGTTATAGAGTTAGCAGGTACTCTAAAAGCATTCTACAAAAAGTCTAGTCCAAAGTATTTCAAATGTACAAATATAGTTTAAGCATTCTTCTCCTCAGCGGAAAGAGAAGTCAACAGGGGACAGAAAGAAAAGGATAGTTTTGCTTTCACAGCAGCTCACTCCTTACCACTGACAGGAATGCAGATAAACATTTAAATAAATATCATTTGCAGCTTCAGAATTTGTGATGTGGAACTCATTTAGGCAAGCTATACAAAAAGAAAGATACTTGTTCTGAGTCAGTGGTGATCAGCAGTAGAGCATGGACAATTTACAATGTAGAAACCAAGATATGAGAAGCCTTGCATTCCTGGTGAGAAAGCAAAAGGTCATCCAACTGATGAAGATTTGAGGGTACTGAGATTCCTATCTCCTATGCCACTCCTCTAGTGGTTCCAACTAGGAAAGTAACAAAGTAACAAAGTTTAGTAACTAGGAAAGTAACAAACATGAGGCCTACATAAAATGTGTTGATCTAACACATTTTAACAAAAAAAATTGTTAATATAAAAACTTAAACATCTTCCTTTTCAAATTTCTAACTCTATCTAAAGCCCCTCTAAACCATCTATCAGAAAAAGCACACAGCAACACCTTACTGTGAAGCAGTATCCCAAGAACTTGAGAAAGTGTTTCAAGGAACTTCAAAAGTACGAATTCCTCTAACTCTGTCACGTTTTTATTTGGCTCATCCTCTTCAAACCATAGTTGCCTTTTTATAACTTTGTCAAGTAGTAGCAGGATACAATTGATATTTTGACTATTTCCCTTCTTAAACCAGCTTCAGAAGAACAGTTAAGATCAGTGAGTTGACAGCTTGCTGTAGGTTGGAGGAGTCATAAACAAAGAAATAACATCTATTAGTTTAGCAAGTGGAAATGTTACTACAACTCCTCACATTTCTTGCCCTTATGTTTTTCTTTCTCACACTGTATATCTTAAAGTGCTCTCTCTTTTGGGCCACCAGTCTTAAAAGCAAATGAAGGCAGTATCCTAAGTGTTTGAAGAGACAATTGCTGCTGAAGAGTGCAAAACATTAAAAAAACCCAAAGAACAGAGCAATCCAAATAGCTTCCACAATACTTCTAAAACTTAACAAGCCAAGTCACTCTTGTGCTTACAATGTCTGTGTCAATGGGATTACTCAGATAAATGAAGTGGGCAAAACTGCAAACTGAGTCCCAAGCTCGAAGCTGCCTGCACCACATAAGCAGTAACCTATACACAGGCAATCCGAACAATCTAGAAATACACAGGAGAAAAAGCACCACTATATTAAAGACAAAACAAAAAAACCCACCAAAGCAACAACAACAACAACAAAAAAAAAACAAACCCCAAACCACACATGGGACTTCCCAAGCAGCTTTGGAATGATATTTTCAACTGTCAGCCTATTTCTAGACATGAATGTTCTAAAGCAGTAACAAAGCAGTTCCTAATTGTGCACAAATATACCTGGCACCCCACAGATATATGGCTGACATCTCACAGCACTTATCTTTAGTCTTCTCTTTCTGAAAAAAAACAGTCTTTACTTCCTCAGTCATCACTACAGATTATCAAGTCTTAAGGCTTGAATTCTCTTTCACCAATAATCAAGATATTAATGAAACATTTATCCTAGCCCTACAGGTTTGTGAACACTCCACTGTTACTCTCTTAGCCATCTTCTGTTGAGTGAAGACTCAATTTTTACCAATATGAATACTCAAACTTTTCAGTACTACAGAATATGGAAAAAAAATAGTATACACACGAAGGGCTATTACAACCAGCACATTAAAACACCACATTTTGCTTTATCTCAATCATACCATTCTGTATTCTGCTTTGCAGGCACAAATTAAAAGCCTAAAACTAAACAAAACTTCAAATCCACTATTTCTGAGACAGTAAAACCAGGTTTTTATTGTCTGAGGTAAAAAAAAATCACCTGAGAAGGCCATGAGTAATAATTAACACTGCCCCTGTATGCCTTACCACCTCGCTAATATTTACAAGGTATTTAGAATGTTTTGAAGCACAAAGGAATGCAAATATGAAGTTTGCTAGTACTGGAATTTGCTGTTATAGCAAGTAGGACAGAGAAGTAGGCCTAGCACAGCCCATGATGCTTGTCAAAACCTCCTCTATGCAACTGAGAGCCAGCAAGCTTCATCACAACTACCTTTTCTAATTTCACCAGAGAAATATAAACCAAGGCCTTCATTTATAATTCAGTGCAGCTCGTTCCATAAATTTATAATGTCTTTGAAATGTTTTTCATAATTAGACTGCATTTCTTTGAATAGCAACATTGTATTTCATAATGAACACAAAGTTTTGGTTTTCAGTTACTTTTCAGGGCCACTTTGAACCAAATACGCGTTTTACAATAGGAATCCTGGGCGTCTATCATCCAGCTACTAAAACTGACATTGAAGCCTTCCCAAAGAGCCGGGATCCCTCCCAAGCTGAAAGACCTGCCCTGGTGACTTCTGGGGGAGAAGCCTTTGCGCGGGTTCCTCCGCTCTCTGAACCACTTTCAAAGGAGGTTTGCGCCGTTCAGCAAACACCCCGACTTCGGCTGGCGGGGGGCTGAGAAGATTTGGGCTCGCTGAGGCCTAGCCGAGCACACGAGGCCTCCGGCAGCCCCAGTGCCTTCTGCGCCAGCAGCCGACACC
>JAAWXA010000001.1:18539225-18625437 GCA_038090715.1 Florisuga fusca
ATCTAGATTTGCTCTTGTGATCCGTCCCCCTGGACTGAAATCACCCTAAATTTTGTAGGGATGTAACCAAGGAGGATTTGGGGCTCACACACTCCCTCTGCTGGCTCCCTGCAAGCCACTAATTAAAATTATTCTCACTTGAACTTTTCCCAGCAAAACAAATAATTATGATTCATTTCAAAACCAAGGCAAAACCACAGGCTTGCCAGCAAACCAGAATGAGCCCTAAACAAGCAAATAACAGGCTTGGAGATGGCAAAAGAGAGGAATTTTCAAGCAAACGTGCAGATGTTTCCCCTGGTGTAACCCACACCAGCCGAGGACAAAGAGTTTGTGCTGAGGGGATTTTGGTACCAAACCTGCCCGGGGGATGATCCATCAGCAACAACTCCTGGTGGGTAACACTGAGAGGCCACAGACCATGGCACAGACTCATGGTCACCTCCCTCCTTCCTCTCCTTCCTCTCCTTTCTTTCATCTAGTTATCTATTCCACTATACCTCTCTTTATCATTCATCTCTATGAATTATTCTTCTGAGACAATTTACACTTACTAAGTACTGCACTTGTTCAGTGCATAACAAGTTCTTTTATTCCACTTCAGAGGCTGCATAGCTGGCAGTTAGGCATTGCAGTAACTAATTTACAGGTATCTAAGTCCTCTTGTTGAATCTTCTTCTAAACAGAAAAAAGTACCGGCAAGATATGATTTTAATTTAGCTAACTGCCAGTCTGGTAGAGTGAAGACCTTAATTATTTCAGTCATTCTGCTTATTTTATTCTGTAACACTTGTATGCCTCCCCAAAACACCTGTATGTTGAGGTCCAGATTCAACTCTCTTGAAGATTTTATTTTACATCTGTTGCATTAAGGTAATGTGCAGTGAAGCTACATACATGCATTAAGACCATGGTCATAACATTAGAGAAAAACTGAGCTGTTCTAACCTCTGGATATACATAAAAGGTCAACCACTTAGGGGAAGCAACAGGATCATTGCCCATTAGAGTGAAACTCGCATTTATTTTCATTGAGAATATTAAGTTTCAGTGAGATGATTAAATTATAAAGTCCAGTCATGTTTTCCATCAGTGTGAAAAAGCACTTTTACTATCCATTTGTGTTTGTGTCCTTTTAAATAGTCTACTGTAATTTTATAAGCTTGCTTATAGGTGACATTCTACAGTGAAAAAGTACGTGGCAGTTGTGGGAGAGGGTAATCTGGGTTTCCTTTCCCTCTTTACAGTTCAATTTGGGTTATCAATAAAACATTTTGTTACACAAGTTGATAAAAAGCTGTAGAAAAAAAGCAGGCCTATACGCCTATACAGCTACTAAGTAATCCACATAAAAGAAAGCATGATCATAATATGAAAACAAAACTCTAACCTCATTTATTTCAGTGCTTCTCCTCAAGTTAATTATGACACCTGGGTAGTACCTAATTCCCAGACTATGTCACCAACAAGGCAGCTGGAACCACATCTTTGTTTATTGGTCAGATGAGGTCCATGTGGATGTGGGTCTGATTTATAACCACTTTTACCAGGGTAAAACTTCTCATAAGAAAACATACATATTTTATTTGCACAAATAGACCAAAGTTGCAGTTCTTATTTTTTTTAGAAATAAATATACTAAAATCACTACATACTTGTCTCATTTCTGTAGGTATGCTTGTATGTGCATATACAGATGTGCTTACACTTAAATATAAACTGTTGTATTTAAGTATTAGGCTCTTCCCTTCCTCCATTCCATTGTTTGAGTGCTTCATTGTGTTTGTATTTATAGTTAAGAGTCTACAGTCCAGAATGCTGGTTTAGAACTACCTAGGGATCACAATACTTGAAACCAGACTGACAAAAAGTAGGTAATATTTTTGTAAATAAGTACCAGACCTTTATATTACCAGTGAGAACATTTAGCTTTTTGAGGAATTGCTATTGTACAAAACAGAATCCAATTATTCACTCTGTTTTTGCTCTTTTGCAATTTGGACTGGTAAAAACTTATTTCTGCCACTACCTTTAATATTTTTCCTATGTCTAATATAGGAAAACAGAACAGATCTTCACAGTGATCCCTTTTAGCATAAAATATGCTATAAATTCTAAGTAAAAGTAGTTTTGCAAGTATACCTCCCACATCTCAACTGATAACCTGCCTAGCATTTTGTGCTGACACTGTCAGCTGACAGCATACCACAGATTGTTTGGCTTAATTGCATAAGACAGCATAGTTCAGATGTAAGCATGCTTTATTCAAAACACAGAAGGGTGCAAGGGTGCATCTGAAGGAGTGGCCCAAAACCACAGAACAATGTAGCTATGGCGTGACTTGAGTATTTATCAGTAAGTATGATAAATAACAAGATAATGCTCAACAAGAGGGAGCTAATTGTTCTTCTCTTTTGCTTTATGTATGCATGTTTGGCTGATCTGGAGAAGTTCACATTATAAGTACTACATGGTTAAGGGACTGAGTTAAAGAGAATTTAATTATTTTGTGTCCTTTCTACTTAATCTAGAAGGTAGATCTACTTAATCTAGATTTCCATCTAGAAGGAAAAATGCCCATGTGAACATTTGAGACACGGGTGTGGAAGTGGCTGAATCCAAAAAGGGAATCTGCAAAGGCAAATGGTTGTGCCCTGTCACAAAACACCATATAGATAAGGTGCTTAGGGACATGGCTTAGTAGTGGAGTAGTAGAGCTAGGTTAGTAGAGTTAAAGGTTGAACTATATCATCCTACAGCTCTTTTCCAACCTGGGAGGTTCTATGAGTCTGTGAACAAGTAGCATACCTTACTGCAGCCTGTACTGGTATCATTAATCTCCTGATGCTCTCTGAAACAGTAAATCTGTGCCTGGAGCTAACTGTGATCAAAAAAGGCATATTTGTACCCTCTCCTTCCATAACTAGGGATTCCCTTAACTTGATGATTCACTACAGTGACATCATTTCAATTCTATCTACCTTAAACTTTTAATCAGGCTAACAATCAGTTAAAATAGTTCTGTGCACTAATTTTCAGATTTGTGGGAGCAGAATTATGTTCTGTTAACTCAGATTCATACTGGTGATATTTCTGTGGACAAAGAAAATGAAGATGGAGAATTTTGGTTGTTCAAATACCCCTTGGCTGAAGAGGTCCAAATTATCCTCTGAGGCATATTCCTGCAGAATTTATTGAGTGTTGATATGTTGTCCTCATGTTGCATCTTCCATAGAAACAAATTTGCTGTATTTTTTAAGATCATCTCTGATACTTGGACATACAAATTTAACTTTCCTACATTCCATCATATCTGTGGAATTGTGGTGTCTATTCACTGCTGTCTGATGGATTTGGAGGATTGCAAAAGCACATTTTGTCAGCCAAGAAGGTTCCCAAGAGCCTGTTCCTCTTTCTGCATGTCAGACTGAAGTAGCAGGTAATAAAGGATTTCTACACATCTACAGGGAGAGAGGAAGTAAGAATTTTCTCAATAATAGCTTCTTTGGTGGACAGCAACAATTAATTTCTTCAAGTATTTAAGATACTCTGTCAAGTAGTATACAAATGTTCAGGTTTACAGAGATAATGCATTTACAAGTCCCTGTCAACTGGTGCAAGCAGTAAGTCCTCCCACAACAGTAAGAAAGGACTTAATGTGCATCTTCATTGGTGTATCTAAGGAAGGCAACAGACGAAATACATAAAGGAATGTACTTAATTACATTCTGAAGTACATTTCTTTTCTGTGTCATCCATGTACTTTCTGAAACACAGTGCAGTAAATTAAGTAGACTGGACTAATGGAGTATGTAACACCTGCATTACAAAAAAATGATCTGGCTGATGGAGGGGCTTAGGGAACCTGTCTTCTAACAAATGAAAAATCTTACTTGAAACACGAAACATGTATGAACCTGCCAGACTATAATATGAAAAAAAAAAAGCACTTCTTTTTTTTCATCCACTCTTCATCTCTTCACTAAAAATATACACTGTCTTTGCATGAGTGCAAAGTACTTTGGTGTCTTTCCTGGCCAACCACAAAGGAACCTCAATGCTGTCTTACTGTTAACTGAGACTAAAAATCATGCTGCAAAAGTAAAATCAGAATCTGCACAAATATATAAGATTCAGTACTGCTAGAGATGTTTCTGAATTTTTATTCTAGCCAGCTTATACAAAACCTAGAATCCTAATGTAGGCACTTGTTTTGAGGACTGAAAAATTCAAAGAACAAAGAATGATACTGCTGTGTTCACTTTGCAGGAGACATAAAATATGTGTTAAGTGACTTGATGGACAAAAAAATACCTAAATGAAATAGGGTAGGGATTAGAGCATAGGATATTTTCAGCTCCTGAGCTGAATCTGTTAAACTGCATTGTGTCATTTCAGTAAGAGGTTTCAGAAATACTTGGGGTAAGTTTTGTTATCAAAAGGAAAATAAAGAAAACCCACTTTTTATTGAGTATATCTCATTCACAGGTAAAATGTGGCGTATAAAAGTTATCAATTCCATGTGGTCAAGCATATGTTATGAAATGCTTGTGTTCACATATGAAACACATGGTAATATTTCAGCTGCTCTCTCCTTTGAATTTCTTGGGGTAAAACACAACCAAAGCATACATTTTAGTTAGCTGTACTTATGGGCTCATAAATGAAGTACACTAATAAAGATACAGCCTCCAGCAGCATAAAAGTTGGAACACTGAACAGTAATTCAAAGAAAATAATTTGAAGTTAGGCAAAGTCTGCATAACTGGAGTAGTAAGACAATCCTGAGACTGAAATGTCAGAGCTGTTGCTGATAATCAGCTGTTCTGTAAATGGGTGTATGTAAAGCCAAAGGCTATACAGTTGGTGCTTACATCAAAGGAATCACAGTATAGTTGAGGTTGGAAGGGGCCTCTGGAGGTCCTCTTGTTCAGTCCCCTTGGTTAAGCAGGGCCACCTTAAGACAGTTGCCCAGGACCATGTCCAGACAGTTTTTTAATATCTCTGAGGGTGGACATTCCACAAGGTCTCAAGGCAATCTGCTCCAGGGCTTGGCCACCCTCACAGAAAGATGCTTCCTGATGTTCAGAGGGAACCCTCTTGTTTGATTTTGTGCCTGTTGCCTCTAGTCCCGTTGTTGTACATGACTGAAAAGAACCTGTCTCCATCTTTGGAGCTTCCCTTCAGTTATTTACATATATTTATGAGACAAACCTGAGCCTGAAGCCCCAGCTCTCTCAGCCTTTCCTCATTTGTGAGGTCCTTCAATTCCCTAATCAGCCTTGGTTCTTTTTCCTTTGTTGGACTCTCTAGTATGTCATATTCATGTCTGCTGTATGGGGAAGCCCAGAACTGGACCCAGAATACTTGTTGTGGCTCAGATCACCTGGGATAGCAAAGACCACCTCAGATGACCAAGGTGAGGTGACCTCTGCTCTACTGTTCCAGGATGCTGGTTGCTGCCTTTGCTGCAAAGGGACTTTGCTGGCTCATGGTCAGCTTTTTGTCCACCAGGACCCTCAGCTACAAAGCTGCTTTGCAGCCAGTTGGCCTGGAGCATGTGGCAGGTTATTCCCACCCAGCTGAAAGACATTGCATTTCTCTATGTTGAACTTCATTAGATTCCTGGTTGCCCATTTTTCCACATCTTTAAAGAGCACAAAAGCAGGCCACATAATTCAAACATACCAAAGCAAAGAAGCTACTACACTGCAAACTGGCATTTTGAACTTTATGCCAGAGGTACACTGCAAGTAAGCAGATGGGTTTTTGGAATCAGTGCTGCTTTCCCTTTAGTATCACCAGGCAATCAGAACAAGAGATAAACCTCCTCAAGACTGTGGTCTCTGCAGCCTTCAATGGTGTTGTGGATGTCATTGCTCACAGAAGACCTTGGTTCTTCTATGAAGGCATTAATACATGTTTGTACAATGCAGTATGCCACCTTCAGCAACAGAAACAAAAGTGATATTTTATATAAAGAAGAAAAATGGTGCTTTCAGACACTAGCTCAGAACTTCTCTGATTGGTTAACCATTGATACCTTTTTTTTTCCCCAGAACATAAGAAATGTGAAAGATGTATGGTACTTGCATGCAGCAGCCTGCTTCCCACTCCAGGAACTCAGAAGCAATTAGTTTTGGCTTTTTTTCAGTTTGCAGAATTAGGCCTTTCAACCTGAGGAAAGAAAGTAAGCTCTGATTTTTAAAATATACTAAAACAAGATTTGGTTTTTCTAGAGCTTCCATCTAGTTTCACCCTATATACGTAAACCAATATTCACAGTAATTTTTGATATATCACTGATGTGGGTGGGAGCAGAGAAGGTAGTATCACCTTTTTCTGTGGCAGGTACTCACCTTTTCCTTCCCACCTCCTTTCATCTTACACCTCCTCCATCTGATGCTCCCATTTCTCTGCAGCCACCTGCTGTGATCTGCCAGAGCCCAGGCTGCAGCAGGTCTATCACTAATGGACAGCTGGTGTGTCTCCACGCTCCCCAGTGTGTGCTGTCATACGTATCAGCCACGCTGCTTCCTTCTCCAAAGCATTCCACATCCTCACTCCCTGGAACAGCCTTGTCAATGGCTGTAGTCACCTCTATATCTGTTGCTGTTAACAGCCAGCAAAGGACCGTGCTGCTGGCAGAGATATCTGCTGCTAGAGGCAATGGCTGGAGTGTCCACCCAAACTATCTCATTCTTGTGACACAGAAAAAATGGAGTCAAAACCAAAACAGGAGTGCTCACCCCTGGATTCTGCTTGTGAACAGCTCTGAGTGGAGGTGAATGTGCAGCATGTCCTTGGGTGGCCTCAAAACAGCACCAGTAACCACACGAGCAGCTCCATCCAGTGAGAGTTTGAAGAAGCAGTTACTGGAGATGGAGAGCCATTGTCACCCTTGGAATCAGCGTGTGTTCTACACTAGTTCCTGGGAAGGGCCATGCTGAAGTTACACATAACATCAGGAGTCACAGGCTCTTGAGATGCTGTTAAGAGAAAGCAAAGATCTGACCAACTAAATACATATTTTTTTAAAGTTTTGGGTGTTTTTCATAGATCATGAGCAAGCTCACACAAGGTTTTTTTTGCTTCTTTTGGTAAAAGGAGGCAAAGAGATACACAGGGACAGAGACGAAGGTAAAGAATTGTTAATGAAAAGAGGCTTTCTTGGATCAAGTAAATCCTTGAAGGAAATCATGTTTCAGGAAAAATCTGAAAATATTTTCAGAAGCACATATATACAATTTTTTTGTCTGTAAGACCACATGAAATATTAATGCTTTTCTGTATATATCATTAAGAGATCTTCTTTGATGTATCAACATAAATTACGAAAAGCTAAAATTAGAGAAAACTTGTCTGCTGTAGTGAGCCTGTAATGCTACTCCTGCCCTTTAGCCTTTAAGGCAAGAAAGAAAAAGTCATGTACCTTGCCTTTTAATGCAGTGGAAGCCTTTTGCCAGTCATTTTGTTTAATCTCCCTTCTCAGTATTCCACATCTGTGCAATACACTTCTCCAGCAATCTCATTTTAATAACATATTCTAATCCATTAAACTCACTCTGGTAAGATCGCAGTGAACCATGACATTTCCAAATCAAAGTAAAATCAAAGGCCTTAAACTAGGCTGCAGAGCTAAAATTCTCTTTCATATCCCTTCACTTTATTTACAAAGGATTCATATGTTCAAATATAGCAAATCATCATGACAGAATAATTATGATGTCTTGTCATGTCATATTTTTTGAAACAATGTCAAATACTGAACCGAAGGACCTGCAGCAAACTAATAGCAAAAACCCCTAAAGCCAAACAATGATGGATGAAGGACAACTCGTAATGAGTTCAACAAAACTGTTTTCTCTGCTGCTTTACCTGATAGCTGATATTTCTGCAGCACCAAGTGAAGTTCTGTTAGTCTAATGATTTAAATCCTTAACATGATCCCCTATTCCAAATGACATGTAGCTGCACACAGGGCAGTGTCAGGGTATGACAGGACTTAAACTCTGCAAAGCCCTGCTTTTTCTGACCAACACTGGGTTATAATCTGTATGCATTGCTACACATGATTTCTCAGATGTGAGATTGTCTCAATGTGTAGCTAGCCTTACTTACATTTTTAATCTGCATGCCTGAATGAGCAAATTGTTCTGGGACAAGTCACAGGAGCCAACTTTCTTGAAAGCAAACCAGTAGCAGGGAGGAAGAAAACTACATTGCTAAAGTAAATAAGGATACAGGAATATCAAACTAAACAGAAAAAAAAATAAGGTTGCCTTCAAAGGTTGCCTAGGAGATGAATCTTTGTAACTGTTGAATTTTTATTTGAAGAAAGTCAAGTAGGTGATTTTTGCATCCCCTTAAAATACTGGATTTTTGTTTTAGTGCTGTGTACACAGGAGAATTAAGCATAGCTATAGAAAAGAGGCAAACATTTCCCTATCAGAATTCTTTACTCTTGTATTTAATCAGATACGTTTAAATCTCATCTTGCATAAGTGGAAACGACTATTTCTGTTTTGCAAATGCACATAATATGATCAAATACTGTCTTAATCTCCTCTTTGGTATGTTTTCACTATAGTGCTCACTTTCTAGTCCCTTAATCATTTTCATTTCTCCAAATAATGATTTTTCTTCAGTTTAAAATATCAGAAACAGAACTAACTCCCCAGCAACAGTCACACTGATACCAAATACAGGGATATGGGGCATCTCTCTTCTACTATAGTTTCCACAGATTTTTTGCCATAGATTGGATTAACTCCTTCTGATACAGCACTTCACTGGGACTAGTGAGTATCCCTCCATGGCAGGCATTCCCAAGGCTAAGGCCACCGTTCTCTAGAGATGATCTGCACTCTTGTTTCACAGATAGATGATTTTATATTTTTTGTATTGAAGCCCATACTGTTTACTTTTGGCCATCCTATGCCAAAGCTCTAACGCCTGTCCCAGTGTCATCACACCTATTTTTTCACAATTTACTGTCAAAACAGGAAGTATTTTATCAGCGTAATTTATTAATACTTAATGTGCTTTTTCCCCAGCTACAAGATGGAAGTATTTCTTGAGCATGTCTACCTTTTCTGCATTATTTCTAATTCTGTTGTTACCATCTGTGAATGGACCAGTACCACTGGTGATACTAGAATGTGAAAAGCTAAACTATACAAAGTCAGAATACAAGACTGAAGGCAGATGTCTTTTTGGGCTCTGATGCAATCAAAATAATTCTTTGGAAGTTGATATACATTTTAAGGTTTTTCAAGCATGGTTTTGTGTAACCTTTATCTTATCATAATCCATTTTTATTTAATCATGTAGCATTAAAAATAAAAAGGGATTTTTTTTCAATTGTTATAATTTTTGGTATAATCTTAAAATCCATAAACTCTCTCCAGAAAAGCCATACAATTTCCTATATATTTCATTTATTTAAATAAGGCCTAATAGTGCTAATAATAACAAGAAACATTCAAGACCTGCTCAAGACTACTGCTCTTACTTTATGTTATTGATACTTGCTTTCACAGTCTGTATTTTTAGACTAACTACAAAATATTTTTGACTATTTGTTTATTAGTTAGTCTGGAATGATTTTTTTAAGGGTATAACAATTAGGTTTTAGACTACCAGGTTTCAAGAGGTTGTCCAACCTTTCTAATACTGCAGTTTATATGAGATGTCTCAGCACCCCATCGAGGTGAGACTTAAAACTTTCCAAAGTTGGGGGAATCTACCACGTCCCCTGGGAGACCATTCCAGTACTTGATTGTCCTCATGGTGGAAACTTGTGCCCTTTACCCCTTGTCTTATCCATGGGACTCCTTGTAAACAGGGAGTCTCCATCTTCTGTGTAGGCACCTTTCAAGTACTGGAACTTCATAATAAGGTCTCCCTTAAGCCTTCTCTTCTCAAAGCTGGAAAAACCCAGTTTTCTCAGCCTCTCCTTGTATGGCAGGTGCTCCAGTCCTCTGGTCATCCTTGTGGCCCTTTGCTGGACCCTCTCCAGCCTGTCTGCATTCTTCTCTGTAGAGCGGGGACCAAAATTGGACACAATACTCCAGGTATAGTCTGATAAGCGCCGATTAGAGCCTGAGGATGACTTCTTTGTTTCTGCTGGTGATGCCCTTGTTGATGCAGCCAAGCATCCTGTTGCTTTCTTTGCTGCTGCAGCTACAGCACACTGTTTGCTCATGCTGAGCCTGTTATCCACCAAGACCCTCTGGTCCCTTTCCACAAGGCTGCTCTCTAGCCAAGTGGATCCCAGTCTGAGCTGTGCTCCTGGGCTACGTGTTCCCAGGTGCAAGAGCATGTACTTCTCTACATTGAACTTCATAAAGCTCCTGCTAGCGCACTCCTTCAGTCTGTCTAAGTCATCCTGGATGGTGGCTCTCTCTTCTGGGGTGTCAGTCTCTTCACTCATCTTGGTATTGTCAGCAAACTTCATCAGGGTGCTCTTGATCCCAGCATCCCGGTCACTTAGGAAGATGTTAAACAGCATGAGACCCAATATTGATCCCTGGGGACTCCACTTGTGACTGGTTGCCAGCTGGAGGAAGAACTATTTACTGTCACCCTCTGGGGTGTTTGTCAGCCAGTTCCCCACCCGCTTCACAGACCACTTGTTGAGGCCATAATGATGCAGTTTCTCCAGGAGGAAGCTGTACAGGACTGTATCAAAAGTCTTGGAAAAGTTTAGGTAGACAGTCTCCACCACTCACCCTGCATCAACCAAGCAGGTCACTTTTGAAGAAGAAAATTAAGTCTGTCAGGCACGATTTGCCTCTGATAAATCCATGTTGGCTTTTCCCAATCGTGTTTCAATTGACTTGTGATAGTCCCCAGGAGGATTCACTCCATGACTTTTCCAGGGACTGAAGTGAGGCTAATGGGTCTATAACTGCCTAGGTCCTCCTTTGAACCCTTCTTAAAATTGAGGTGACATTAGCTTTCCCCCAGTCTTCAGGGATGTCTCCTGATGTCCATGACTTCTCAAAGATTATGGAGGGCAGCTTCTCAAAGACATCAGCCAGCTCCCCCAGCTCTCTAGGGTGGATGGCATCTGGACCCATCAGTCTGTACAGGTCAAGCTCCTGTAATAGTTGATACACCAACTCTTCCTTCACTGGTGGCAGGTCGGCATCTGCATCAACTTGGACTTTTGTTCCCATGGCCTGGGACCTAACAGCACTGGTAAAGACAGGGGTGAAACAGGTGTTGAGAACGTCTGCCTTTGCAGCATTTTTGGTGACTAGTTCACCTCTTCTATTTAACAGTGGGCCAATATTATTCCTCTCTTTCTCCTTGTTGTTAATATATCTGAAGAACCCTTTATTGAAGTTTTTGACATCTCTGGCTAAATTTAGCTCGCACTGAGGTTTTGCTTTCCTAACTGCTCCTCTGAATACCCTGGTAATGCCCTTGTAATTTTCAACTGTTAATCTTCTGCTTTTCAACCTCTGATGCATTTCCCTTTTGGTTCTGAGCAGAAGTTAAGCTCACAATTAAGCCATGGAGGTTGGTTGCTCTCTACTTCCCTTGCCTTTAGAGGAGATGAACTGGTTTGGCCTAACTAGGAGAGTGTTCTTGAATAACTCCCAGCACTCACTAGCTCCTTTACCCTGCATGGAATCTTCCCCTGGGATCACTTCCTACTGAGCCCTTAGCAAGCTAAGTTTGCTCTTCTAAAATAGAAAACCTTTGTTCTTGAATTAACCTTCATCATGCCCAGCAGCATCCCAAACTCTACAGTATTATGTTTGTACAAGGTGAATTTCCAGCTCAGAGAAGCACACAAAAAAAACTTCTGGGTTTAGAGAAGTTTGTTAATCTTGAGTTTCTTCTGCTAAGGACCCCTTTGACATTTTAACTAGTCTCCTGAACACTGCTCTCTGCCCATCTCTTCCTAGGCAGCTCTTCCTGTTCCCAGCCCTGAACCTTGCCCCCTTTCCAAAAAATCTCAGTCATCATTCCTTCAGGGACAGCCTGAAAATACAATACAGTTATAAAAGTTTATCACTTGTGCTGCTCTGACTCCATCTGCCTGGAAGAGCTATAGTAAGAGCACAGAAGTGGACATAACCCCTTGCTGTAGCATATAAACTTCTGGACATTTTCCTGCCTATGAAATTGTGATTTATCGCTCAAATTAATGACCACATACTACCACCTCCCCTGGGGGTGTTTGAGCTGCTGGTCTGTGACATGCAAAAGCAGCAGACTGCTTTGGTTTGTTTAGGAGGACTCCCTCCTTCTGGGAGCACTAGGGACAGCAAGAAGTATTTTTTCTCATGTGTTGTGGAAACGGGCAGCTTCTTCCTTGGCTACCAGGCATGGCTTCACTGCGTGGGGCTGGCTGGTTGCACCAACATCCTCCTACCACCAACACAGTTTTAAGTATGGGGGATACTGGCATGCCTCTTCTCTCTCTGTAAAGCAGCTTAATAGGATTTTTATTTTTGCTCAAGGTTTCCTCTTTTCCACAGCCACAGGCAGATATTCCAACAGGTATTCAGCATATCAAAATATACTTTCAAACTTCTGTTCAAACCACTAGTCTAGGCACTTGAGAAGTACTGATTACCATCTGATAATTTTGAAGTGACAATGATATTACTCTGGAAGGCTCTAAAAGCAAGTTTATGCCCAAAGTGTGTGTAGGAAAGGGATGAATCAGAACCAATTATGTTAATACATAAATTACTATACTCTTATTAATAAATAACCATGTTCCTATTGTTATAGCCAGGTTTATATGGTTAATTCCAGAGGGGAAACAAGTGTCACAAACAGGTGAGCAAAAGGCAGAATTAAACTATGTGATTCTAAAGATCCATTGTGTTTCAGAAGGCTTGAGGCACTTTCAGAATTGAATCTTTTTAACTGCCTGTGATTAAAAGATTCAAACCTGTTTTCATGCTTAGATTTCAAGATAACATGAAGGTAGCAGATCACATATGTGTAGATACAGTAGAGCATCTGAAAGAGCTGAAGCTTGTAAATTAGCAGAAACTTGGAAGCTTAGCAAAAAACAACTTCAAGTTAAATAGCAAAAATAATGGTATGTGCATAAATATGTAATTTGGCAATATGTTAGGGTTTGCTATGCTCTGATAAGAATGATACCTTTAATTTCTTGCTGCATCTGATGATTTATCTTAGAAACGTATCCACGATTTTTTTCACCAATATTACAAAAACTGTGCCTCAAATAAAAATATTGTTGTAATGGGACAAAACTTTAGATAATATATGCAGAAGTTCCAGTAGCATCCAGGAGTTCATATTTTGCAGCCATTTTCATTAGGGAAAACCTTTATTAACAGTTAGTATTTTTTTCCTCAGCAAAGCCCTTTCAAAACATTTGCTAATTAAAACCTTTATATCTTTTAGACAGCAAAAGTGCCTTTTCCAACCTGCAACAGCTATGTAACTTATTAGCGGTTTAGTAATAAAGTCAGATAAACCTGTGATTTAATAATTAGCATTTATAGAATGCTTTCTGCCTTCAAAGCACTTTGCAAACAGTAACTAATTCTTGCAACTCTAATGCTGAGAAGCAAGTATATTCATAAGCATTTACCTGTGGTTTGAGGAAGAAATCAGAAATACAAATTTATTCACAAAGATGAAAAAATTCTCAGAGCAGAAACTGAAACTAAATTATGCTCCTCATCCTCTTGCAGACTCCATTCACTTGGCTCTTTCACTGATTTTCTCTGTAGAGATCCAGCCAGGCCTGGCAAAGCAAAGGAAAGCTTTGGATGCTGAGCAAAGGGAGGCCCCTCCATCCTCCCTTTCCCCAGCGGTTGTTGGGCACCCCAGGAGCATGGGTGGCAGCTCACCTGGCAGGTTTGCCTGTTCATGCTGGCCACGGGCCTCTGAGCATGGCACCAGGTGGGGGCTGCCAGACCCCATGCCACACATGGGTCACATCCCAGAAAGCAGGCAGGTGGGGCTGGGAGCAGGGAAGGGGGGACTCGGAGCAGCCTCAGCAGCAGGCCATGGCAGGGGAGCCCAGAGTTAGACTTCATAGGTCTCTCCCAGGGATGCTCCTCTGGGCTCTCTCACCTCCCTAATGAACTCTCCCCACTCTGGTCTACCTGGTGTTTTCTTTCCCTGGACACACCACAATCTGAGCACAAAGTTAAAAAAGAAGTAGTATTCTCCTGCCAACAGCTTTCTATATTTCTGCTTTGAGAGCAGCTTGCTGCATTAATTAATCTTGTAAAAGAGGAAGATTGGTAGTTCCCTTTCTTTTCTGTGGGATTACTTATCTATTGCCTACAACACAGCTTTCCTCTCTAATGCAACCCATCTAGCTACAACATTACAACATTATACTGTACTTTAGCCACATGCTGTGTATTTTAGCACACCTGCATACGTGTGGCTGCAAATGGAATGAAGGGCGTATGAGCTGCAAGAAAGCTGTGCCATGGCCTTCATAGCTTCAGAGGACAATGAGGAGTCATTTGCAGTGTTCTGACTCAGCAAAGCAAGTAAACTCTATTGACTCACGGACTTTAGGAAATAGCCTAAAGTTAAGATGCCTTTTTTTTTTTTTTTTAACATCAAATAAAGGCCGTTAACAATATTTCAATAGTAATGGCTTATTTTCAGTGAATTTAAGAATTCCATCAGGTCCAAAGGCCCAATTATTTCCTAGTCTTTGTTTTTGCTGAATGTTGGGATTTAATACTACTGTGGATGTTTTTGTGTATTTTTGTAAATGTATTTTTGTTTGAGTGATGAAACAGTAAACCAGAAATTAATGGTATCATTGCTGCGTATCACTTTCTCTTCAACCAATGCTTAAAAAATCCAAGATAGGATATTTTATTTGTATCTCAACTGAGTCAAGTTTTCATATGCCATGGTGTCTTCTTCAAGCAAGAGAAACAGAGTGAAACAGAGAGATAACTGCTAATGCACACTTCATCATTACATTCAAATAAACAATAAATTAGATAATGTAAGAGGTTTGTAAAGACTAGAGAATTAGGGACTAAGCATTTCTTGGTGATCAGCTATTTGTTAAGGAATTAAGAGTAACTTTTTTTGATTCTGTTTCTGTAAGCCGGAACTGTCAGGCAGAGACTACCAGAAAACAGAGTGGTGCTGTGTTTTGTATTTGGTGTGCTGAGCACTATTTCGTTATGGAGATGAACAGATATTTTTTTTTAATTCGCTATTTTATTGTATTTATAATTAGATGTCTGGAAAAAAAGTTCTCTTTTAGCATCTGCAGTGATGCATTGATTCTTTCATTACGGCAAATACACATGACCCCCGGTGTTCAACTGTAAACAATAATAGTTACTGGCTTCATTAGGAAGCTAGCAGATGGCTTATAAGTTCTCATGGTAGCTTTTATCCATTTGAGCCTTGCAGTGTGCAAGTGTTTGTCTTTTAAACAGGATAAAACACTCTAAAAGGGACTCTGTGCTTTGTTTTTATTAGTAGCGATTCATTTGTGTTGCTGATTTGAATCCGAATACCTGAATGCACTGTCAGTTTTTCCTGGTTGCAGGTAAAATACTATATGGGCCTTCCCTCTGCTTCTGTGGCATTTTTGGTACCAGAAAAAAATGAGGTCAAATACCATTTCTGGTGACAGAGCTGTATTTCTCTTTGTAGTACTCATGTAATAAACCCAAGCCCACTTCCCTTCCCTTCCCTTCCCTTCCCTTCCCTTCCCTTCCCTCCCCAAATCAAGTAGTGCCCCCTTTCAGCAGAGGGGCTGCACTGCCTCTAATTTACACCTGGACCACAGAAATCATCAGTGCCATTTGTCATCCTAAAACATTATTTACACAGCCAAGTTTTTGTGTAGAATTTTGGAATACCTGATCAATAACAGATCACTTACTGTCATCACTAGTCTGGTGCCAGGAGTATGACAAACTTCAGGATGCTTCCCAGATAGGCTGGAGGCAGTTGCAACGACTGGCAAACTTAACTGCTGTATTTATCACCTAACTGGGCAGGGCTGTCCGAAGACCAGTTAATCTTCAGTGCCATTTGGTAGAGCACAATAGCTCTGTCAAAGCAGAACAGTTTTATTTCAGTGTGAGTCTCTTGGTGGCTTTTCTTGTACTTCTAATACAGCCCAGGCTCTCATTACTCTTTTCGTGTATTTTGCTTTGGGATACATGTACAATTCATATAGCTGGAAACAAGACAAGTTATCAAGAAATAGAAGCAGGGATCGTATATCAAACATGGTGTTAAAAAACTTTCAGTCCTCTTTGAAAACATGGACACATGGTAGTGCAAACTCCGTCAGTGTTGCACCAGTGTGTTCTGCACACAGAAGAGACAATAGATAGATCATAGTTTGTGTTTATTCAATATTGGTTCCTAATGGTTTCTTCACTCTGTGGCATAAACATTTCACGGGTTGATTTTTACCATACAAATGCCTCTCATCAGATAGAAATTAACCATTTGTTTTAGAAAGGACCATCAAAGATTAGGACATTTTTTCAAGGAAAAGTGTTTTTTTGAGAGCTTCAATGAACCTGACTGCCTGGGCTGGGTGTTTCCCTATGGTACAGTAAGGGCATGAGTATCAAATTAGAGGGCTTTTCTGAGTGATGAGTGAGCTAGTAAATCTTTGGAATTTCATACTGTATTTTCATGTTCTGTATTCAGTTTTAAATTTCAAAATTACTTTTGTTTGGAGGGACATCAGTATCTCCTGCAAGAGATAATGGAATTTTGCTTTCAGAGCTTGTGTTTTCAGGCTTATTATGTATGTTTGTTTGTTTTATTAAAAATCATATTTGCATAAAAAGCTTTCTTTCTTCTAAACACATCTGCTCTTGCTTCTACCTCACCTGGAGATGTAACCCTTTGCATGTGACATCTTCAATGAAGAATAAGCAGCAGGAGCAGATGAGCTTTCAAGAAATAAAAATCCTATTTTCATGTAAATGTCCTAGTAATTAAAAAGGATGGGAGGAAAGAAGAGGCAACTTAATATGCAATACCTTCAAATTTAATCTGAAGTGTAATAGTTTTAAACTTTTCCAAAAGAACTCGCAGGCTCTTTAAGTAGTTTAGTTGTGAGAACAGTAGTAATTGCCATTCAGATTAATGGATTAGTTTTTCTTTTCAAAAGACACCTTTAAAATAAATTTGGGGCTAACAGTAAGAAGTTTTACAGGTTTTTTTCCCCTGAGGTTTGAAATAAAGTCAATTAACTCCTAGGTAAACTGAACTTCCATTCAAGTCTGTGGATGAAGTATTGCTGTACTCTGAAAAAGCCAATGTAAGGCCTACTACAAGCCACACATGAGTTCCAGTATGGAAAGTATGCCAAGCTGTATCTTCAGCATTTACTGTTGTTCATTAACCATCTCACCTTTCCCAAAGGAAACATTCTACAGAAAAACAAAGATCCTTTTTACTGTTTTACTATTTCTTATTAATCACTTCAAAGCTTACAAAATCAGGGAGGGGGAAATACTTTGTGATACTAATATAGCCTACAATTCTGTCCTTTTTAAACCTCTGCAGAAATTGCAAGAGATTTAACTTACACCTACCTGCTCTACTGTACTCTAGTCCTATTATCTATTTCCATTAAAATAGAGATCTTGAGCATTCTCAGTTCTCATGACACATAAAGAGAGTGACAAGCACACAACATGCAGTTAAAATAAAGAAATTGCCAAAGCATTTCTTAGTTCTGCTCAGTTTTAAAGTTGAAAGGTTGCAGAGTTGAAATGCATAAACAACTTCTGCCATTTTATCCCGTGCTATTTAAATTGATTACTCAGTATATAGAAGTAGTCACAGCACCCAAATGATAGGTGCACCCTTATTGATTAGAAATAAGTTTATTTCTGATGGATTTGGAAATGCTGGATATTGCATATACATACACACATCCATATATAAACAATGAAGAGCTGCATAATTTAGATCCCACAGAATAAAGGAAGTAGTGGGGTATTGATGATTTATTGATTACAACTTACATTTAGATGAGGAGATTCAGCAGCTGATAAATAATGTAAATATTTCAAAATTCTGACAGTGATAATCTAAAGGGAATATTGTGATTTGCAGTAATACTTGGAAAAATTCATTCACTAATGCTTGCAACTAAAATTTCTTGTGCAGCAGGCTGAGGTGCAGCCCATGGACTTCACGAGGACTTGATAATGCCCTATCTGCACTGTCTCATTCTTTCTTCCTTTGTGGATTGTTTTGGGGTTTTAGTGGGTTGGTTTTTTGGTTTTTTTTTTCCTAGAGGAGAAAAGTAGACCACAAGAATAAAGCAAGGCAGCTTTATTGAAAACCATTATTGTAAATTACATGAACAGGCCGCACAACTACGTCTCAGTGCTTCAAATTTCAGTGGAATTAAGAAACAGAGGAGGCCAATAGAGGTATAGCAGCCTGTACTCTATTAATTTGTTCCTGATAAGATTGCTCAAATATTTTAGCTTCGCTTTCATGCAAACTGATGGAACTTCATACTTCAGCCTTCTATATACCCGTTGTTTGAGTTTCTTGTGACAATGAACAATTAAAGCTAACTGAAAGCAGCTATATTTTTGTAATTGATTTAGCAGCTGACTGATTGTCTCTCAACATTAACGATTCCCCTGTGCTCAGAAAATAATGTTGTTAGTTGATGCCTGAAGCCGTATTATTTTTACTACAAACATCATGGAAGAAACATCATTTTTCTCAATTATGTTTTGAGGGGATAAAACAGATTGTTCAGAGAAGTGGAGAATATAAAACACAATTTTCAAGACCCCTATATAGAACATAGCCGATGACCATTTATTTATAAATGAGCTACCAGTAAGTACTTTGATATGTTAATCCTTCTCTGTATAACAACAAAAAGCAAGGAAATCACAGGAAATCCTTCCTTTACAGTGAAGTGGTAAGATTGCTTCCATTTCTGCTTTTACCCTCATTTCATTTTCATATCTTCAGTCACTACATGCCTATTAAATACATTATTATATTTCTTCCAACGTATTAGAAAGACTTAGAAGAAATTTCTGGCTGTCCTGAAAGCTTAGTAATAGAAACAATTAAATGTAAAATTGTCCAGAACAGGATCCCAAGAAACTATTCTTGAATGCATTAAGCCTATTTCTATTCATCATTGTACTCATGAAGAGTAGGAATAATACCACTGATGCCAGTCCTGCTAACAGCAGATTGCTCTTTTTTGCATATTCTACCAAAAAAGGTCATTAGTACTGCAAAACTGAGCATTCAGAAGTTAAAAACTGACAATATTATGAAAGGAAGCGTTAGGAAATTGCTTTAAGGAGAGAGAATAGGGATAATCTGCATCTTAATGTGTGGATACAAAATCTGGAAATCTACTAAAGATGGATAGCTGAATGTCTTTGAGGAAATATTCTTTATGAAAAGTATTCCATATGGAGTATAGATCTAAGATGCATCAGAGAGTTTGACAGCACCATCATGCAGCAAGGTGATGAAAATATCTGAGATATTTTAAGAATTAATCAAGAAGAGCCATAGACTAAGGCAAGAGAATCATAAAAGAAAACCATGAAATATTTCCATACTGACATAGAAAGATTTAGTAGCACAGAGGATCTAGGAAGACCAATACAGAACAAGCCAGCACAGCAGAGATTAGTCCATCCCAGTGCTGTGAGAGTGATTCAGATGGGGCAAGCTGAAGGTTGATTTTCTTCTCAGTACCTTGATCCCCATCACAAAACCTCTGAGAAAGATCCCCAGCAATCACTGCTTTCCATCCTGTTTTCCCCATAGCCATCTGACATCAGTAGGAAGATAGTGAAGGTTAGAACTCATGGTGAAAAAAGACCTGGCGTAGCATAGCATGGCATAGCATAGCATGGCATAGCATAGCATAGCATAGCATAGCATAGCATAGCATAGCATAGCATAGCATAGCATGGCATGGCATGGCATAGCATAGCATAGCATAGCATAGCATAGCATAGCACAGCACACCATGCAGGTAGATATTATCCTGATAGAGTCTGACAAAGAAGCAGCTCTGTCAAGCTATAACCTTACATTCTTCATCCTGTAGCTTTCTGTTAACTTGGCTTGAGATTGCAGAATATTTAGTATTATATATTAGTCTCAGTTCTTCAGACTTCAAATCTATGAAAAAGCAATATGGAGAGCTGAGAATGCATTTTATGTGTCCAGAACTGACTGTTTTTCTCAGAAGATGAGTAACAGGTTAGAGCATTTGTAGAGGTGTGGGTTTCATACTGCTTTGCTGTAATCTAGGTAAGTGAAATATGAATAACATAACAAGATCACTATCTAGTGCAGTTCAACAAAGACAACTGCCCAAGAGCAAGCATTGGTCCCGGATGCAAAGATACAACAATACAAAATCAGTCCCTAATTATGAACTGAGCTGGCTGCTTAGGGTTCTGTATTTTCGGTCAGAGTAGACTTAGTGCCTCTGTGAGCTCTTGAAGTAGCATCACTTATTTCTTTGCTTCAGCTTCAGCCAAAGGATTATTTGTAAGCTGCTGTTCTCAAAAGAATAAGCCATCTTGACACTAATGAGTATGGTCAGATGCCACAGAGTGTTCCTTGTACTTGTTGTTTTAATCTTGTCTATCTGGTTCTCCTAAAGGATAAAGTTTGGAAACTGAAAAGGCAGCTGGGAGACTGAAGCTCTTTGTGTCTTACATAAATTGAGGATTTAGTAGCAATAGAACTGTTTCCACTCACTGTTCTTGAGTGTGCCCCTTCAGGGAGAGGGCAATTCACACTGCAACCCTCCAAGTGCCAAGCATATAACAGCACTGATTAATTCAGCATATACTGCACTAGTTAGCACAGCAAAAAAGAACATCACTTAATATATGCACTTCTGAAATCTAGTGAACTACATCCCTGTTTATTTCCAGAAGTATCATGGCAGTCTTCCAACTAGTACTGTCCTCTGCCTGTATACCTCCTTCTGATTTTCTGAGAATAACTGGAAGATTCATTTTGCAATTCTGTCAGTCACTAATGTGTCTGCTGCCATAATTACCAGTTCCCTGCTCAAAGACAGCCAAACAGGTAAACTGATGGAAAGAACTGTTAATCCTTGTCTTCCTGGGACAGATTGAAACTAATATGCTAGTTTTCAATTCTTTTCACACTCCTTTGTACTATGAGTCTGAATTTAGCATCCATCTTATGCATATATTTTTTTGTCTGTTCTAGCTGTTGCCAGATATTGAATGGCTAATTGTATTTATGTGATATTTTACATTCTTACCAAACTGAAAATAATTTGATATAATAATTTATCTAATTACCTGATATTTCAAACGTTGTATTGAATACAGTTAGATCTTTTACATGCTCACTACAGCCCATAATTTAGGATATAATACCTGTTATTTTTAAAAGTTCCTTAAGCTTACTTTTATGAATTTTAATGACATACACGTGCACTTTTTATTCCAATAATTTTGAACTGTATTTTCCTCTTTTCTTTTACTGACCAGCTGTTACCTGTATTCCTAACACATCAAATTGGATGCTTTGAAGTTCTATTAGTTTTCCAGTTCGTTAGTAGGACAAAAATGAGGATCTAATGCTAAGCTCTGTGGCACTGCATTTTTCATCTTCCTTTTACACTTATGGTCATTCCTTGACTCTGGAAGTATGCCAGTTCTTTATCCAGTTGAGTATTACTTCCTTACCTTCCTACCATATTCATCAATAGCATTTTTGGTACTGGATCAAAATCTTCCTTGGAATCCAAGTGAATAATGTATACTTCTTTACTTTTGTCTATTTTTATTGTCATGTGCTCAAAGGAATTAAGCTAGTTTGTTATGCATGATTTCCATTTTGGTAATCTTCACACCCAAATATTAAAAGTTCTATTTGCATGGCAGGTCTGGGCAGTTTACCAAAATAGAAATGTTCCTCTTGTATTTTTAGATACCTGTCACAATGCCATAAGCATTATTTAACATTTTGCTGACAATAAAGCAATACATTTGGTACTGTACCCAATGCAAAAATACATTTTCACCTTACAGAAAGAAACCACAGCCTAATAGGGAACAAAGTAGATTCCATCAAGACTTGAAAATGTCATGAAACATATATTTTACACGCAAAAGTCTGCCAATCAACTTTTTACATCAGTTACATTTTCATAAAGTACCCTGGGGTGCGACTCTGTAGCGATGTGAAGACAACAAAGGAAATATGAGTCTGCAAAAATGTCACAAACACATTAAATCTGAAAAGTACCCATTAACTTTGATGGAAGAAGAATTACTGTTCCAACCTATTAGGCTGTTATATATTTAGGACTGGAATTCCTTTAAAATTCCTTGCCACTCAAATCCCTATGAATTCAACAACGTTTTATGGTGAAAAAAAGTCTGATTTGAGACTCTTGCCATATGCTGTTCTTTTGACTTCCCTGAAATTTTTGTGGGCATGTTAAAGGCAATACAGACTTTTGTTAATAATACTTTTTTTTTTCTTCCTTACATATGTAATTTTTTTAGTGATTTATCACTTGATACAGATTTTAAATAATGACAAAAAGGAAACAGAAAAATGTGAGTATCTTCTCTTACAGCCGCATGAAATCAGAAGAACAAAGCTGGAGTTTGTGACTCTCCATGCAGAGTGAACATAAATGAGTCCCATTTGCAAAGTGTGGTCCTATGAACTTGACCACTACAGCCAACTTCACAAACTTCAGACTCCATCTGAGAGGACTGGTTCTAGAGCCATGCCTGTGACATATTGCTTGTACCACACAGGCTGACACGTCCCATCGTTGCTTCTTGAGGTGTTCTGGCCCCTGGTGATTGTTCATCATCCCAGTTACCTCTTGGTCCATGCGAGCCCAAAGGCTCCTGAACCACACCTGATAGATTGTAACTATAGCACCAAATAGTGAAGCGACAGAGTTGGCATCTCCTTCTACATAACCAGGGGATAGAATTCCCAGCATATTCTCTGTCCCTGACTTCCAAGATGAGACATTGTTTGTAGTATATGTTTAGGGACCTTACCAGTCTCTGGAACTTCAGCAGTTCTTCACAACACACCCTTGTGCCTCTAGCCATTAATTTTATGCTATCAGCAGCACACACTGTCTTCACATTTAGGGATCCCATTTTGAAGTAATTTATTCTGAAGAATGTATCTCAGGCAAACCCCTGTGAATCTCCAGCTGTGACCTCCTCTCCTGTGAATACTGACCATTTACTGTTCTCTTTTTTTATCTTTTCAGTAACTATTTATCCATGCAAGAAGCTTCCCTTTTATGCCCTCATTGTTCAGATGCATTGAGGGTCCTGGAGCTTGATGCCCTCGAAGAACATCTTAAGGCTCTCCAGTCCAATGGAGTTCCAGTTCTTACTCTTACTCCCAGCACCTCTGTCAGCATTGTATCAGGTCAAACCTTCAGGATAACCTAGCCATTGCTCAAGTTTAAATGCACCAAAAAGAGTAATGTAGCGGATACTCGTTTGGAATCTACCTGTGATAAGTCCTTTCTGCTTTTCTATATATTTTTTTTCATGTTGAACCAAGAAGCACAGTCTTTTCAGCCACCTTTTCTGACCCTTGTCAAAGGCTAACACTAGGCTTAGGCTGAGGCCTCATAGCATGCTTATGGCCCCTTGTATAACATTGTCCCTGAGAACCTCTGGATACCTGCTCTGTATTTCCTTAGAGTCTTTTTTTCCTACCTTCAGCCTCATCAGCCCCTGTAAGCTTTCTGCATTTTCAAACCTTAGCCCTAGCCTTTAGGACTAGCCCTAACCTGAGACTGGATGTATATTACATTCAAATCCTGCCATGAGCTAAATGGATCATTCTTAAAGAGAAGATAAGAATGGAGGGTTAGTCTCATTAATGTTTTGACAATCGAATGGCACAGATTAATACAGAAATAATACTATTAATGTACAGAAATTTTAACGATATGGTATAAATTGTAGTATATAAAATCCTTTGTATTTATTCAGTTTCTCCAGTGCTCTGATCTCTTTCTGTATGTCCTGCTGAGTCCTAAGGTCAATAATTTCCATCTTCCTTAAAAAGACATTCAGAAATGAATGTGTTGTAAGACATTGGCCTTCTGTGTCCCTTTCTGGAAAGATTTGATGTCCACAGTAGGACTTTCTTTTCCCTCTGTTTTGGGATCTGCTTGGGTTTTCTAACTACAGTCTGCATCCTTCTCATTGCTAGAGTCTGAAATTTGTCCCACAGCCTCCCACAGCCCTTTTCAATGTCAAGAAGCAGTGTTACAGTGGATAGTCAGGCTTTAAGAATATAAAGCATCCACAGACCAAGTCAAACCCAGTTAGGCAATACCTACCTAGACAATTGTCATACACTGACAAAAAAACCCCAACAACAAACCAAAATAAATCAGCTCAAGTCAAGATAAGCCCAGACAGCTCCTGAGACCCTGCACTGTCAGGTCACTACAGAGTCTTTTTTACAGGATTGACAAAATAACTTTTACTGAGCTGCTTCTGAATGCCCTGCAAAGAGCAGCAGTGAATAGTGTCTTATTTTACCAGTAAGAGGTCTTTGCTTTGCTGGGCCTTTTCCTCCATCTGGAAACAAATGCCACACTCTTTCCAACTAATTTTCCTCAGTCTTGCTCAAGGATAATTTCAGGGCAGACTGAACACCCTTGGGTTGCTCTTCCATAATGTTCTCCATCTTGACTTGCAGAAAACGGCTCTACATTAACCCTTACATCAATCTACAGCCCCCCCTGTCCTTCCTTGCACTTCCTCAGTGGTATTTTTTTCATTCTCACCTTTCCTTTAGACAGCCAATTTACCAAACCCTAATTCTAACCTGAACCCAAGACTTTTGGAGATCAAAGTAGACTTTATCAATGTCATCATCCCCCTATTATCTATGTCCTTTTTTTCTCCTTTGAAAAACTTTTATCAGAATTGGAAAGCAGTGTTTTCCTCAACAGAATGCTAACTCTTCCCAAACAAATCAGATCTGTTCAGTTGTCCCCTAATTTTCCTTATCATGGTTTCTAATAATTTGCCCAGTGCACTTCAGTCTTACATTCCTACCATTCCCTGGACTTTCTTGAAACTTTTTAAGGAACTGATGTCACATCTGCTGCCTTCCAGGAGCACAGCAATTTTAAGCAATAGGTCACACCTGTATGTAAGTAATTCAGCTCTTTCTCCATGGAGTCCCTTGAGAAATTCACAGTTACTACTATATAGTCCTGGAAATTTTCACTTTATCTATTTATTCCATAACATATTCTACAGTAATTTCTATTTCAGACTAATCTTCAAGTGGGTCCCCCATCAAGAGAAGGGTTCTGGTTTGTAATCTTCCCAGTTCCTTCCCCAGAAAACATCAGTGCAAAGGGCTCACTTAGCTTCTCTGGAACTACCTTGTCCTCTCTGAGTACTCTTTTATGCACTGAAAACCAACTGGCCTTAGAGATTCTGTCAGACAACCTGCTCCTGACTTGTTTTGAAGAAAAGGATTACTAGTTTAGGTTCCTTTTTTAGTTATTCTTCAGATGCCTTTTTGATCTGCCTTATTATGATTCTACATTTAACCTCCCAGAGTTTGTAACTTTCTTCTTGTGTCATTTGAACATGACTTTAGTTAATCTTCAAAAATGTATTTTTGCTTCTAACAACCTCACTTACCCTGCTGGTTAGTTACACCAGCTTCCTTTTGCCCTTTCTGAAGTCTTTTTTGAGAGAAACTCTGTATTCTGCAATATCCTTAAATGGGTTTCTTGTGCCAGTACAGAGTAGAAACTCTGAGGTGCATTTTGCTTTTAACAAACTTCCTCTTTCTTACGTCATTATTATTTTTGAATTGTAAGAAAACTGTAGGGAAAGAAGTACATGGGTGTAAGTCCCTAGCTACTGCTTGACCAAGATCTAGTTTAGATGCTGCTGAAGGTGATTCCTGGCAGGGTTCCATTCCTCAGAGCTGGGTCTGCAGAGAACAAAGAAATGAAAATGTGGGAAGATATGGGGAGATACACACATGTACTTTTTACAGCTTTCTGTGTTCCTAACTGCCCTTCCATTTTCCCTTACTTCTATGGATAATTAATTCACCCACCTGCCCTGTGCGTCTCTCCTTTACTACCACTATTGGTTTGGGTCTCATTTCTGTTTTTGTGGCACTCTTACCGATGTCTTGGGACCATGGCAGTGGGGAGTAACTGGATTTCTCTGACATCATGTCTGGAATGACAATGGTAATCAGGGTGATGCTTTGCACAGTAAGGCTATAACTAGTAGTGTGTGCCTCAAGCTTCCCTGCTAAAGCAGCATGGACAACTCTTCATGGTTCAGTGACCCAGCTGTTTCAGGAGTCTTGCACCGATGGGTCAGCAGAACCCAAGGGAATGGCTCAGTACCGAGGCCTCTATCCAGCAGTCAGGTGTGACAACTGCAGTGAGCAATCACAAGACTGAACAGAAGGAAGGTGGAGGACTGTGATCAACTTCACCTGAAGGATCTTGTGTGCCTTGGGTAACTCAGACACCAGTCAGGCTCATAGGAAGGCCCATTGCTCAGAGCTGCTTCTCTCAAGCATACCATACCTCTGGGTACAGAGGAACTGACCATCTGGTCTGGAAAGTCTGTGTCATAAATAACACTGTTCAAATATGGCATTCAAAATCAATGACTTTTCAAAATGATAATAAAGTAACAACAATAATATTAGAAGAAGAAGAATAAATAGTAATAATTAATAATATTAAAATAGTGATAATAATAAAAATAATAAGCTCTCCTCTCACTTCCTTTCTATGGTATTTTTCAGACTTGTGTTCTAAGGTTCTTACTGCTCATGTTTCTCTGCAACCAAGTTTAGAAGACTTTTGAAGAAGAGCTTACAAAAAGCAAAGGATTTCAGCTTTCAGCTTTCAGCTGAAATTAGAAAAGTTAGAACTTTTGTCCATGCCATGGCACTTTCCAAATGATAGAAACCAGTGAGAAAATGGGAAGCTTGGGTCTTGCCTACCACTTTAAAAATATCATCAAATGTGAAATAAACATTTAGGATTAAGCTATTCTGACATACTCTAAATTTCGGATCAAAGAGATAAGCTTGTCACATTGGGGTCCCATAGACATTGAGGAGATAAGATTCCTGAGGCTTTGATCATCTTTGCTTGATCCTGAGTCATTCAGTGGTTTATATCCCTGGAATATATAGTCATGGTTTCAGGATGTTCCTCCTTAAGTATGCATGGATAGTGCAGAAAGTGGAGGATTTTAAACTCCTTTGTATGATCACAAATAAAGATTAAGATCTTGCATAGAATAAGTATTTTTTTATTATTATTTATTTGTCCTCTAGCAGTGAGGCACCACTATTATGGGTGGGATTTCTCCCTTACCAGTACACTTGCATTTCCAGCATTATCCATTTGGAACTACAGCTGTCTTATCTATCTTTGTGCTGTGCATTAGTATTTGCCAGCAGGTAATCACGAGTACAAGAGAAACTCTGTGCAAGCAGTTGTTACTTCTGACAGGGTTTACTTGGTCCTACTACTGTTGAATTATCAGGAGAATAGAGCAGAAAAACATTTTCAAAAAACCCTGTTTGATGCCAAGTGGAAAGATAAGACTGCCTCCATCAAGAAACCTTTCTTTACTGGATACCTGATGAGCTACAACTATCTAAATAAAAATAGCTTTATTAGTATTTCTTACAGCCTCAGGCTTTGAGAATAAAAGCATTAGCTCTTACAGACCATAGTACATCTCACATAACCTGAAGCTCATTTCATCAGTTATCATCTTTCACTTGTCAGCTCAGAAAAATTGACAAACTCAATCCAATGTCTGTTATTGACTGCAAAAGCTGCTATTTTCCTGGTAATTATCTTAGTTCATGCCACAAATCTGAATTCAAATGCATAATTCAAATTCTTTTGAAGTTATATGAGTCTTAGCTGTTTCATTCCTCTGCATTATGCTTGGCAAATTTAGGTCCTATTTAACATTTCTAATGAAATTAATGATGAAATTATACTTGTTAATCTGTTCCATAAATACATAATTTTGGAGTATGAATTTACTCATGGAAGCATATTGTCATCTCCACATAAGCAAGAGACATGAATCATCTCCCTTCCCCTATAAATTTAAATTTGATTTTAGTTACTTTGTGATTTTAGAGGCTTTCAAATTCACTTAGTTCCCTATTAAAAAGTAGTACAATTTACTTTTCATCTACAAAGTCCAAAAAACCTGTTAACTCACATTTTCACACTAGCAGTTACTGGCTCAACTTTTAAATAAACCATCAACTCTCAGAAGATCAAAGATAAAATCTGATCAGGATTTTCTTTTAAAAAATCAGGACTGGTAATTGTGAAAGCACCATAAAAATAAGAGCTTTGGTAAACTAATATTATAGTTAGTAATGGAGAGAGCAATGGAAATGAATGTTTGATAAATTGCACTTTGAAGTTTATCTGGTGTTGCATTTCTTTGCAAAACTGAAAGTTAAATTATTTTCTTATTAAAAATTATGATTTTCTAAATTTGGAATCAGAATAATGTCAGAGAGGCTGTTCTGACATTAAAAGACTGAAAAAGTCTTCTTTTTAAAAAAAAAATATGTAAAATGTAGAAATACAGCATTCTAAACACAGTAAACAGTAGCCACTATATAAAGTTAAATTTATTTGGATGAGAATTAGATTTTAAATGTACCTTGACCTTGAAAAGTAGGCTTATAAAGTGTGGAAGTGTTCAAAGATTCCTGCAAATAGGTGACATAGTTGGCATGTTGAAAAATAATAGAATGATCAGCTTAGACTAGGACAAAGCATAAGACTGTAAAAAACTGTCAGTGTTAGTATAGTCTATATATATGTTATTATAAATTTTAAAATTATTGGTAAATTATAAGTTATAACTAATTTTTAAATTTCTAGCTTAAAAAAAAAGCTCTGAAGAGAGATTTTAACTCAATAGAATTTTTACTTTGCCTCTGTAGTTGGCATGTGGTATTAATTGTAAACGCTTGGATATTAATGATTATTTTTCTCCTGATTTATAAAAAGTTAAGCAATGTAAAGGAGAATAACCTGAAATGGGTCAGAGTTCCAGGTAATTTTTTGAAGCTGATTTCTGCAAATGAGTCACTAAGGATCTTATCTTGGAAGCATAGGAAGTACCACAGACTACACAAATCTAAGACTCCATCATGCTACTGTCTGCCTGGTGAAGTGAACGTAGCCATTGAATGAGATACATTAATGAAATAAAACATCCATGTGTGTAATTTCTTCCCATGATGTAGGCAATTTATGTTTGTTCTGTATTCTGAATCATGAGAGCTGATGTCCCTCATACATTTTAATATTTTTCTAACATAAACCTTGCTATTCTTATTATTCATATAAAAGCATAATCTTTTTTTTTTAAGGCCCTGTTTAGCTCTTGTCTCTAATATGTCTTTCAGACAAGAGTTAACAGGTTAATTATGTATCAAGAAAATATTTCCTTTTATCATTATTATGTGTGTCATTTTGTTTGTCAGTGTTTTGTATTATGAAAAGGGGTAAATGAAGACAAATGTTTTACCTAATCATAAACATTATAATGTTTGTTAGGGCAGTATATCATCTTATCTTCATTTTCCTCTAACATGGCAGCATCTAATTGCCTTCAGCCCCTTCCATTGTACTGTTTCTCCTGCTGAATGCTTTCAAATCCTGGTAACAAGAGTAGTGGATACAGTATTCAATAGATGCTGATGGAAACGTCTCATCCTACAGTGCTTCCAAATAGCACAGAAAGCGCAAGTATCTGTTTAGTTTTATTTTTAATAATGTTGTTTAGAAAATAAGAATTTCACAAGTCTTGGCCAACTAATCTATTTCTTGGGATTCTTCTCAGGTTTATGTGCACTCGTCCACTAGAGAGCAGGCTGAGACCAACAAACCCATTTTGTTCTTGTCATAAACTGACTTTGAACCCAGGTGTCTTAATGTAAATCGTTAGTACATTAAAGCAATGCACCTTCTAGCTTCTGCTGTGAGTTAATATACTGCTATCAGACTTGATGGATATAGCTCGTGAAGCTTGGTGACCTAAGGTGGTGATAATAGAGTATTCTGGAACCTGGATAACATTCTGTTCTGTCACTATGGTTTTCTTGCTCTGGTGACATCTACTAATTTGTACTGCTTTAAAGGAAATTTCTGTATCCAGCTTTTTTAGCCACAGTCTCAGTTTCCTTACACTCCTCTTACTCTTCTCTGTCAGACTGAATTTCTTTCAGAGACAAAATACTGCTCGATATTGATTTCATTGTGCTAGCTAATTTCAGGTTCTTGTACTGAGATCAGCTGAAGTGTCGTTCAAAATCTGGAAGAATTTTGTAACACAAAATACACAAACAAAATACATTCACTCCCAATAGGAATCATCTTTTGTCTAATCCTGTAAAAAAATGTCGAAGTCAATTTAATAGGCATGGAAACATTTTAATCCTAAATAGTTGAAGTAACAAGAGTCGCCAGCTTTCACAAAGCCTCTGACAAAGATTTTTGGCCTCTTTCTTATTTTGCTTGAGTAAGACATTAATCTTCTGGGGAAAAATGCTCAACCCAGAGGGCATACATACCAACGGAGAGATTTTGAGTTCTCCCTGTTACTGTCTCTGTAGAACTAACTGAATCTAACTGAACTAACTGTAGAACTAACTGATTAGAAGTAATAGTGAGCGTTTTACTTTACTTTCCTGTAAAATAAGAGTATCACATTTCAATTCCCTTTTGCTTCCTTAGTTTTGGGAAAAAAAAAAAAGTACATTCGTTACTTACTTTCTTTGTCTTCCTAGGCTGTTGTGAAGGCTGGCTTCAAAAGACAATTTTTCTTCAGTACCTTGGACCCTAATAATATTCTGAAAAATACAAATTGGAAATATCTAACCAATGCCAACCAACGCCCGTCTTCCCTTTCCACAATCTGTAGCTCGTCTGCCTTTGAATTCCTTAATGATTCCTGTTTCAAAGATTGCATACACCTCTTTGCCTTCTTGACCTAATTGTCTATTTTCTATAGCACAAAGTTGCTGTGACTCTATGCTGGAATTCCCCATTTACCATATGAAGTATGCCACCCCGTCTTTGCCACCCAAGTCGATGTCTTCCTAGTGTGAAGATGCTTTTATTTACATGGGTTTAAAGTTGCAGTAGCATAAAAATTACAGATACAACCTGAAAGATAAAAAATAATCTTAGTAGGAGCAAATGCTCCTCTTGGGTTATTTCAGCCTGAATAACTCATGTTTGTTTGATGTAAACAACTAAAAGCATAATCTCATAATAGGAAAGTGCCAGGAAATCTTGAAAAGGAATCATACTGACAACTCTGCTTATGAAATAAATTAAGTTTACTACGAATTATATTTCCCCTTGTATCTAGAGAGGGAACACAGACTTCCTGCTCTTCGAAGCTGGGATGTCAAATGTATTTCCTGACAGCTCAGTTTTCATTATTGATAAGTTAAAGTAGCATGGCTGTTAGCTGCTCTTCTGTAATTAGTTATTAGTCTTCCTTAGTAGGAAGAGATTTAAAGATGTCACATATAATAGTGGCACCTGAGGTCCCTCTGCACTGCTGCCACTAGGATGTTACAAAAAGAAGGCTTTATTCCTCCTGCTTCACAGTTTTCTTGGAGAAGTTACTGAGGAACACCACTCATCACTGGTGTCTATTTGAGTCATTGACCACAACTCTCTGAGTGCGACCAGCCATCCAATTCTTTATCCACTGAGTAGTCCATTCATTGTAGCCATATCTTTCCAATTTTTAGAGACCAGGATGTCACGCAGGAGTGTCAAATGCTTTGCACAAATGATGTCAGTTTCTTTGCCCTTGTCCACAGATGCTGTGACCCCACTGCAAAAGGACACCTAATTTTTCAGGCACAATTTGCCATTGGTGAAGCCATGTCAGTTGCCACCATCTGCCTCCACATTTTCCTTGTGCCCTAGCATAGCTTTCAGGAGGAACACTCCATGATCTTGCCAGGCACAGAGGTGAGACTGACTGGCCTGTAACTCCCCAGGTCTTCATTTATTTCCTTTTTAAAAATGAGGGGTTATGTCTTCCCTTTTCCAGTCAGTGGGAGCCTCACCAGACTGCCACACCTTTTAAAATATGATGGAAAATGGCTTTTCAACTTTATCTGTTAATTCCCTCAGGAGCTAGGGATGGGTCTCATCAGGACCCATGGACTTGTGCACTTTCGTGTTCTTTAAATGGTCGTGAGCCTGCTCTTTTCCTAGTGTGTGGATCTTCCTTTTCCCAGTCCCTGCCTTTGCCTTCTGAGTTTTGGGTGGTGTGGCCAGAAGTTAAGACTGAGGAAAAAAAAGTTGATGAGTACCTCATCTTCCTCCATATTCCATGTAACCATGTTTCCTATTTCCTTCTGGAGAGGGCCTGTATTTTCCCTAGTCTTCTTTTTACCACTGACATACCTGTAGCAGCTTTTTTTTTGTTAACCTTGATGTCTCTTATTTCTACCTATCCTATCCTACCCTACCCTACCCTAGCTTCCCTAAACCTGACTTCTGGCTACTTGGACAATGTTTTTGTGCCCCTCCCAGGCTACCTGTCCTTGCTTCTACTCTCTATAGACTTTCTTTTTAGATCTGAGTCCAGGAGCTCCTTGTTCACACATGCAGACCTCCTGGCATTCTCATTTGCATTCCTCTTTGCTGGGATGCATTGCTCCTAGGCTTGGAGGAGGAGGTGATCCTTGAATCTGGACCAGCTTTCTTGGACCCGTCCCCCTTCCAGGGCTTTATCTCATGGTACCCGATCAAGTAGATCCTTGAAAGAGCTCAAAGTCTGCTCTCCTGAAGTCCAGGGTAGTGAGCTTTCTGTGCACCCTCCTTGTTACCCTAAGGATCCTAAATTCCACCATTTCATGGTAACTGCAGCCAAGAACTGCCCTTAAGCTTCACATTGTCCACCAGCCTATCCTTGTTGGTGAGAACAAGGTCCAGCATAGCACCTTTTCTTGTTGGTTCCTCTACTACTTGAAGAAGTCAGTTATCATCTATGTATTACAAGAACCTCCTGGACTGCTGGTGCCTTGCTTTCCTGTCCCTCCAGCAGCTGTCAGGGTGGTTGAAATCCCTCATGAAAAGTAAAGCTTGTGAACACCAAGCTGCTCCTGTCTGTCAATAGAGAATTGCATACTCCGTGTCCTGGCAAACAGCAAACTTTACTCCCTGAGTAACAGCTTCCACACATGCTACATTTAGGAAAAGTCTTGCTTACCAACAAAAATAAGGGAGTCTGTTTGCAAGCAGCAAGAAAGTGGGGAGAAGGTCTGAAACCTGGTGTTTCCCCAAACTCAACTTAGTTTGCTTTTATCAAAATGGACAAAAGTTGGAAGATGTGAAAAATTAATACACAGTAAGCTAAAAATAAAAGCATCTTGACAGATGGTTATATATTTATCATGTTTTTCAAATTTCTATCACTGCTCATTAATATCAGGGTCTAAAATATTTGTAATCAGCTCTGATTGTTTACTGACATCTCTACAGCAAGGTCATGAGAATCCATGCTCAGGTCTTTCACCTGGGAAATGACAGACAAACAAAATAAAACCTATAAAACACTACCTGAGAAACCCCATGCTTCTCAAACATCCTCCTCCTGTGGAATTAAAGATGAATGTTTAAGGACAGGAGTAGAGTGTCAGACACCAAATGAAAATAAAATCAGATTATATGAGTGCATTCTTGTCTTAACAGGGGCTTTGATTGAGAGCACTCCAGTTCTGTCACAGAGATCTGAATGGTCCTAAATCAGATGATGGGTCCAAATAAGCTTTGAGGTCACAGCATTAAAACAATGTTAATGGAGAGGAGGATTCAGAAAGCAGATTCAGAGAAGGAAGCTTCTGCTTTTGAACAGCAGGCAGCTGCCAGAGAAGTCTGACGGAACCTACCAGGCAGCAGGACTTTGCTCCACACTTGTATCAAGGCAAGTTACCTCTCCTCAGCACAACTTTATGTTTAGACCACAAGGTCCTGGCCTAAAGCTCACCTAATCCAGGTGTGACTTTCTCTAGATGTCTCTAACATCATAAACTACTTTTGATGTGGCCATGAAGAAAAATGCTATCATGTCTGGTACCACCTCCATAGCACATTGTCAGAAGTGCAGTCACAAGCTGGCCACAAGAGAAGTTTGTGTATAATTAAAAACAAACAACCCAAAACCAAAACAATGACACAAACAAACAAACAAACAAAAAAACCCAGCCAACCAACCAACCAAAGAGGAAAAACACAAAATGTAGATAGGTTTCCAGAAAATGTGTAATTTGGCAACACTATAGGAGTCTACTACCTGAAATTCTACTAAAAGTTTTCCTTCTCAGGCCATGTATCACTATTGTATTATTAGAAATGCTGAATATTTTTGAGGAAGAAAAAGAAGAGTCAATAACCTTTGCAAAAATTTTAAAAAATTTTATATTGATGGACTTAACAGATGGAGATTTAAGAGTAGTTTCAAATTATTACAGAAACTTACTTCCTAAGCGTGACAACATCATTTAAGCTTTGCTTTCAAAAACAATATCATTCTTATGCAATTTTATATAAACATGGAAACTGCACTTCAAAATTAAACACCTCAGTAATTCATAATATAAGTGATTCATAATATAAATTTTGCAGTGTGTATTTTTTTATTCTATTATGGAAGAGAAAGGGAAAGGAGCAAGAATCTTAGTTTGGTTTCTTTTCGAGAAATGGGGACTCTATTATTTTGAATTTGGTTCTGACTGATTTATAGATATTATCTGGAAAACGTGTTAAATTCAAAGGAAGGGAATAGTTTGTAGGAATTCCTCATCAGTGTTCACAGAAAACCCGTAATTTACTGTGTATGATCAGCATACAAGCACTGCTTTTTTAGAGATTGATAGTTGTGATGGTTTGTCCTCAGAATTTTATTTATGAAAAATAACAACTTTGGCATGGTAATTGTAGCACTATTAATTTTAATTCGTATTTCAGGAGTGCAGAAACACATATGCTGATAGTAGGAAACTTTTTAAACTGAATTACACTATTTTTCTCTCCAGATTATTAAAAGAGTGCTCTTTAACTCTCTTCATGATCAGCCATAATCAGGCCTTTTGTTTCACCTTCAGGCTTATGCTTTCCTGAGTGATGCTACTTTATTTAAATTTCTTTTATTTTCCTTGCATCCAAATTGATCCTTTTCATTCATTAGCCAACTGTACATGAACATTTGTTGTCCATATGAAATTGTGATAATAGAAGTCTTGCAAACAGAAATAGTATGTTTTCCCTGTCTTGAGGGATGGAACACTTGTCAGTTGAAAAAAAACAGGCTGCTTTTGCCAAGTTTTGTGGTTATAACTGAATAGGATTATCTGTGAAATTAAGTAACATTTTTATACTTGATGTTTTGTTTTGTTTTTAAGAGCTAGCAGATACAGCATTCTAAATATAAAAACATATTAGCAGTGCATTCCTCTGTTTTGATCACTGCAGACTCTTTTGGCATAGCATCAAAAATAACTATGAGTATGGCAGGGTCCTTGACTTAGTAATCTTCTTACACACGTTGGGGTACTAACTTACCTGGCATAGTAACTCTTGCAGTTTCCCATGCATATCATAGAATCATGGGATTGTCTGGGTTGGAAGGGACCTCAGAGATCATCAAGTCCAACCCTTGACCCACTACCACTGTAATATGGTTGGTAAGGGGGAACTGTAAAGACAGCTCCTGGGATAGGACTATGTGCCCAGTTGCCCCCAAATGTTCTTTTTTTCCCCTGACCTGAAGCATCCTCCTAGCTGAAGATTTCTGACCAGGGTGCAGAAAAACATTATTATCTCAGCCTTATCTGTTGACCATATTCAGGTCAATGGTGCAGCACACACGCACCGTGAGCTGAGTGGCTCACGCGATTAAATCCCTCTCAGGGTTGCTCTCAAAACCAAGTGTTTTCCTTTTGCCCATCACTGCTCTCACCGACTTTGTTGTACCTGTCGCTGCCCGAGACGTACATGTCACACATGTACAGCTGTGTTTGGGCAGTTTTCACCTGATGTCCTGCGGCCCTGCGGAGATGCATCCCTACCCTGCTGCCCTGTGAGCACTGTCCTGAGGGCAGCCCTGCAGCAACCCGCCAGCCGGCTGGGGCAGCTCCTCACAGGAGGAAGACAAACACACGATACTAAACTTTAATGTTCATTATTACACCACTCATTTTGCACTGTAAGGGGATGTATGTTTTGGTCATTGGTTTGTTTTGGTTTTTTCAGGTATCTGAACATCTCGGGAGACTTAGAGAACCTGATAGCAGCTGGAGTTGTTAATAAACTGTAACTCATTTTCCACATCAATTTGTGGAATTTCAGATCCAGAGATCAGAAAACCAATTTTTAGACATTTAAATGCTAATGTCAAGCTTTAATAAGTAGCATTTACCTCAAGAGCGTGAGATGGGTGAAAATTTTCACAGCAGTGTCAAAGCTTAACATTTGAAGCAGCACTTAACCAGAAAAATGAAAACTACAGGAGCACATATTAAAATAACTCCTGTAAAGTACCGCGGAGGCTCACAGCCTGCCCATGGTCAGCTAGATCAGTTTTCGGACACAGGAGATGTACTAAGAGCCCACCGCCCTCCCCCGACCTGTCCGGGTCTTGCCGGCTGCGTCAACCCCCCGACCGCTCAGCCCCGGGCCGCGATTCGAGATGGCGGCGGGGTACCCTNAGCCAAGGCCTTGGCTTCTGCTCAATCAGAAATTGTTTTATACCCATTTCACACTCTTGGTTTCTTGGTGCACTGAGTTGAGGGAATTATCTTGTCAAACATGGTGATGTTAAGTAGAAGTAATTGAGTAAGGGATTTTTTAAATGCTCTCTTTGATGCTAGCCTTCTGCTCATTTTTCAGATATACTTGTCTCCCTATGAAGTTAGTACTCTGAGGGACCTCCACTTGTATATGATTCTGTATTTATGAGGAAAGTAAATTGTACCTTTTGTTGTGTGTTGAATAAAAGGGTTGCTAGGGAATAATTTAACAAAAGGAGATCTCACCATCTTAGTTCTGAAAGCTGTTGTCTTTCTGGAGCCTTCCCCAGAATGTTTTATTTGACGTAGTTCTGCATTGTGTGGTGTGTGCCTCTTCAAAGGCATCGGGGCCGCTTCGGGATGAACGGCATCGCTCCCCGCACCCGCCGCGGGCACCGTCCGGCTGCTTTCGGGGAGGCCGGTGCCTTCGGCAGCCGCGCCGCAGGTCACGTCCTGGCTGGGGGCTCTGTGCAGGGCAGGGTAGAACGGGAGAGGCAGCGGGACCCTCGCCCCGCACCTGGCGCTTTGTGGCTGTCGGGCTTCGCCGTGTAGGAGGGGGTCCCCCGTCGTGGGGTCTCGGGCAGCGCTGGCTGGAGCCGTGCGGAGGTTAAAGTTGGGGGGGAGGCCTTTCTCGAAGCCTCTGAAGGCCCTGAAACACTGAACAGGCTGCCCAGGGGAGTTGCGATGCCACCTCCCTGAGTGGTCAAGGCCCGACTGGATGGGGCTCTGAGCAACCTGGTCTGGTGGGAGGTGTCCCTGCCCATGCAGGGGTTCAGAACTAGATGATCTTTAAAGTCCCTCCGAACCCAAACCATTCTGTGAATTTTCAATGCGTAGACTATCATTTTTCTCTAAGAAAAGTTGATTTTTCTCTTTATCGCTGTTTCAAAATCATATCTCAGAAGGGTACTCACCATATCTCAGTACCTGTATGAGGGGAAGAATGACAAACTTACAGTAGAGGAAATGCTGTGTTCATTTTTTATAATAGTGATCATAAGTAAAATTGTGAGACTTGAGAAGCTGGTATTGAAAGCCATCACGAAGACATACTCGTGGAGCTTTTGGGGAACAACCGTATTGCTGAAGATGATTAATTTTTATTTTTAATACATGCTTATTTTCTTTTAACCTTAAATTATGTGAGCTGAATGACAAAATATTGATAGTTGATGTTTAGTAGCTTACTTGATGGGGAAAAAACAACAGTACAGTCAGAATATAATATACATAACATCAAGAGGAAAAAAAAATCAAAAAAAGAGGGAGATGTCTGATGCCTATTAGTTATCCAGTTGTACTATATTATCTAGTTGACCATCATAATTGTCCTATGAAAATATTTGAGGTCATATATTCTGTTTTAGGATTCTCAACCACGTTTTTCATTCAGATAAGACTTTTTAGTGGCTGAGTGAAATGTCTTCCTTTTTCAGATGGTGTAACAGCTTACTGGAAGCCTAGATGGATGAAAAAGAACTTAAAAGGGAGGCACTATTGTCATAATTGCAGCATCTTTTCCTCTGTTTTCCTTTGAAATACTATCTATGCAGACTTTTCTACAGACTACTAATCACTCTAGAATTTAAGGAAATTTTTTTCCATTTCCTCTTGTGTTATGTTCATGGCTTTCACTTCCCATTATTTGTATTTTTCAGTTCTTAAGAGTTTTCACAAGGCCTTAATTGCCTGTTTTGCAGCTAGCTGTAATATTTTCTAGAGTATCTAGCTTTCTTGCAATTCTAGAACTTGCAAATGAGTGGAAGGAAGATGATCAGCAGCCCCAAATCCATAAACTTAATTTTTAATATGCTTGACTGCTAGCCAAGGCCTTGGCTTCTGCTCAATCAGAAATTGTTTTATACCCATTTCACACTCTTGGTTTCTTGGTGCACTGAGTTGAGGGAATTATCTTGTCAAACATGGTGATGTTAAGTAGAAGTAATTGAGTAAGGGATTTTTAAAATGCTCTCTTTGATGCTAGCCTTCTGCTCATTTTTCAGATATACTTGTCTCCCTATGAAGTTAGTACTCTGAGGGACCTCCACTTGTATATGATTCTGTATTTATGAGGAAAGTAAATTGTACCTTTTGTTGTGTGTTGAATAAAAGGGTTGCTAGGGAATAATTTAACAAAAGGAGATCTCACCATCTTAGTTCTGAAAGCTGTTGTCTTTCTGGAGCCTTCCCCAGAATGTTTTATTTGACGTAGTTCTGCATTGTGTGGTGTGTGCCTCTTCAAAGGCATCGTTGTGACTGTCACGTAGTTGGGAATGTATTAAACTGTTCATTTAAATTCCACTGGTGGTATGAATTTTGTAAATCTGCTTTTGTGAGATATTTTAAATAATCAGTTAAAATAGCTGAAGCACTTTCTTGGCATTTTAGTTAACCTGTTGAAGTTCAGTTTGACACAGAAATATGAGGGTATGTCTTTAATTTCTTATTTCTGCTGTGAGTTTCTTGCTCTTTGGACAGTTTAATTTCTTAGTAGGATATAGCTGTAGCTCTTCAGTTGTAATTATTCAAGCCAGTTTGGGAACTCTCAGAAGCTCATGCTTGATTTGTGTATTTGACAACTGACAGTTCTGGGCACTATTTACAATGTTGAAGTGTGAGAGGTGTGATGGTTACCCTGAGAACATATGTTTCTCCCTTCTTATGTTGAGATGATGGCCTTAAAGATGATCCTCATCCAGACTAAGAGCCAGCTGACAGTTGCTAACTTGTAGTGTGCCATATATGAACTATTCAAAACCAGCAATATATCTTTGATAAAAAGCACCCTGCAGGTTTTTAAAGCACAATTTTATCATGTGCTGGCATTGTCTTCACTCAAGTAGTGTAACCTCTTTATGACAAAGTACTTGCAAGGTTCTAAATATGGTTTTGGTCGTAAAAATAATAATTAACAAAATACATGTCTTCTAATGCATTTTTGCCTTTCGGAAGTGCAGGTGCTAGTGTTGCTAGAAGAATTCTTGCTTCTAGCAACCTATAGTGTATTTTTCTTTGTGGCTGTACATCACTAGAAGGGTATCTCAGTCTTAAGCTGTCGTCCTTGATAAGAAAAGCCTAAGAAGAAAAGTACTGTGCCTTGTCTTTTGATAGTCTAATTACTGTATTTGAGACGTGCCATTTTCAAGTGTTTTCAAGTGTAGCAGTGATAGGTGAGTGTTGTTGTTTGATCATTTCTTTGAAATTTGCAAAACTTAAATATGCTGGGAGGGGGGAAAGAAAGAGGGAGATGTTTGGGTTTTTTTCTTCTCGTTTAGCTGAAAAGCACAGAAATTTCCCTGTTGTGTCTTACACTGTCAGAGCAGTCTTTTAGCCATAAGCAGGCAAGAGAAAATGATTCATCATTTTTTTTACCTCCCACCTTCTCCCAAATACAGCCCCTCCAGTGCAGGTAAAGCGACCTTTTGTGACATTGTTATGCATTATATTTAAGGAAAAAGGTCTTGAACTCATCTCTTCTCAGTTTTTAGAAGGCTTTCATAGGACATAATCTCAAGAGAAATTTAGCAAGGTACTATCAGAATGGCCTCAGAATTTTGCAGCTGAGTGTTGTAACTAAAGGCACCATGGCAGTAACTGTGTGGGCAGAAGCAAATAACTGCACAGGAAGCTACCAAATAGAAATCTAGCAAGCACTTGTCATATGCAGAAGTACAAAAGACCTTGGATTAGAGGCTTGCAGTTAGCACAGTCATCATAAAAAAGATTGTTTTGTTTGGGTGAAAAGAATGCCAGTACATGATATACCTGAATCTTAGAGATACACAAGTTGATATCTGTAAAGGATAAATTGCTCTGATTCTGAATAGCTTCATGCTCTGAATATCTCAGCCTTCTTATCTTAGGCTTGGATGCCTTTCCTCTGAAAGGAAATGTTGCATATATAAGTTCCTGGAAAGCACCAAGCACTTGATGGTTTTACTGTTAAAATAGTAGTGAATGTGTGCGCTTTGAGCAACCTGGTTGAGTGGAAGGTGTCCCTGCCCATGCAGGGGGCCTGGAACAAGATGATATTCAATGTTTTTTCCAACCCAAACTATTCTGTGACTCTTAGCCAGATTCTGATCCAGGTTACTTAAAACTTCTGCATATTAAAAGAACACAATTTGTAATAACTCTAGCTATGTGTTGTTTGCTGATGGCTCTTTTTTTTCTCCATAAACTAGTTTTGGCAATGAAACGTCCTGCAAAAAACGAGAGGATTATTTGGAATGGCCTGAATATTTTATGGCAGTAGCTTTTTTGTCAGCACAAAGAAGCAAGGATCCCAGTTCTCAGGTAAGAAACCAATGTATAAGAATAATGTAACTTAATCTATATTGCACATTGCATTAGATGCACATGTAGCACTTTCAGGGATTTCTTATTAAAAGTTATTTCAGCATGTAGCTATTAAATTTTTAACACGGTCAGCACCTTTTGTTACAGAAATTCTCTTATGGGGCCTGACCTCGTGTATAATTCTGTGTGTACATTTGCAGCTTGGAGTTTTTTATCTGAAGGTTAAAATAAAACAAGCATTTTCTCTCCTTTTTCCAGTAAATAGTATTAGAGGCAGATACAACTACTGAAAGTTATAGAATATAATTTTTTTTAAGACACAGCATTTTACAAGTTTTTTTTCCTCACATTTAAGAGTATAAAATTTCCTTTCTCTTTGTTCTTGAATTGACTGGAGTTTTCTTCTTATTTACTCCTTTCCCCTCTGCATCACTGTCTGCTGCCACTCTTTGCTTCTTACATGTGCCTCTGTTGAACAGCAGTTTGAGGCAACTGATACATATTTCCTGAAACATACTGTTCTGTAGGACCCGGTTGTTCTCTTAGAATTCTTTGCGTGGAAAAGCTTGGGAAGCAAATCCCAGAAAAGCCATAGAGTAAAACGCATGTTAACTGTCTGTTCCATGACTGGCTTCTGCACATTATGGCTCTTAGTTCTTTGAAGGTGATTCACTTGGGGCCAAATTATTTTTACCAAGAGTTATTGGTAAACACGTAGTGTGAATTAAAATCAGTACTGTTGTCATTTCAATAAATCTACAATATGGGCAGAAAACATAAAAATGGGACACTTCATCATTCTATAAGAAGGGTCCCCGTGCCAGCTTGAACTGAAGTAATAAAGGATGGGAGTTAAAAGGTCTGGTATCTTGGTGCACATTGGTCAACACTGCCACTGTCCTGTGCCACCTTCCATATCTTTTCTTTTTGCTGCTGTTGGAAAAGCTAGCATGAGGAGTTTAACTGTCAGAAAACTTATATTTAATAGAGTTAATTCAGTATCTGTTCTGCTCCTGGAACTAGGTGCACTTCAAATTTGGACAAGGAACAGTGCTGGCAGTCTGGGATGGAGACTGCATGACCAGACAGAAGGGTAGCAGGGTTAGGTACAATTGTAGCCTTGCTGGCTAGGTGGTGTGAGTTAATACTAAGTGAAGCTTGCATTACTTAAATGAAAAATGACTGACTTTTCAGTTCTCATCTTTCTTGTTGATCATTTTGCATGCTGTTGGTACTATATAGATCTGATTTTATTTAGGTTGGTGCCTGCATTGTAAATTCAGAAAACAAGATTGTTGGAATTGGATACAATGGAATGCCTAATGGCTGCAGCGATGATGTGCTACCCTGGACAAGAACAGCAGCACATAGACTAGACACAAAATATCCTTATGGTAAGGCTTCTTGTGGCTGACAGGTCAGACTTGTGACATCTGTGTATTCAAAAGTTCAGCTGGTAAAATATTGATCAGTTTTCCTTCCACTCACCTGATTTTGTTAAAGTGCCCGAATGCAGTACCTCAGCATAAAAATCTCAGTTCTGACAAGACATGAAAATCATCTTTATGAAGGACTGACTTCCTGGTAAAGTATGTTCATAAATGATTTAGCTATTTTGGGTTGTGTAGTGAAAACATGTAAATGTAATGCAGCTCATTAGGACACAGTTGGCAGTGTATGCAGATGATTGCTGCTTCCGTGTCTTCATCTCTACAGAAATTACAGAGATTATGTAAATGCAGAAGAAATAATTGAGTATAAAATCCAGGCATAAAAATTGTAAACTCCAGTGGTTGTGGGAAATCCCAGTGGTAAGATGTTGGTGGCAAAGACAATATATATGACAAAGGAGGTGAATTTTTTTGTGTGTCAAAATACATGATTGCATTCTGTCATTCCACACCATTCTTGCCTCATCTGGCGTGCAGTGGGTCTACCCTGCTATGGATGAAGTATTATTTCAGCCTCTGATTTGATTCACTTTTACTAAATGGGCAAAAGGAATGAAGAACAAGGAAGGTTTCACAGTTAACACAGCTGAGTGCTACTTTGGATCCTGTCTTTGCAGCAGGCATACTTATGCCTTCTGCAAGCCTGCTTTGAAGGGTTCTCTGTGTACCTTGGTGCACCTGTCAACAGGGCTGCACAGTTACTCTGTTGGGCCAGCCATGGCTTGCAGGAGCAAAGGAGACGACTTGCTGAGCTACCTCAGGCTTCATGCCATAAGTGTGCAGGACATGAAGTCACTTGAGAGCTGCCCTGTGGCCTTGGTTACGACTGATAACGAAGCAGGGAGGGGAGCCTATGCTCTCTGTAGCCCCCTTCATCCTTCTGCTTCCACACCAACTCCTGGTGCACCTCTGTAGGTTGAAACCAGTGCAACAGAAACTACGGGCACAGGAAAAATGGGGTTCAGAAGCACCTTCATCCTGTGGTGCATCTCAGCCTGGTCCTGGGCTCAGGAGTGGCAGGGGAAAGAATCACAAAACTGAACAAGAGCCCTGAGAAATTTTCCCTCCTCCCTGCGTGGATGAGGAGGAACGAGTGTGCAGCTTTTGCAGAGACACTGACTGTTTTCCAGTGTACAGTATTTATCTCTGCATGCTAATTCCATTTTTTACTTGTGATTTCTAACAACTGGTCTGATACCATTCATGGATAAGATTTGCATGAATGTTCCCTGTGTTCACCCAGAGCTCTCTCTAAAAACTAACATTACATTTTCTGGTTTTCCATAGCACTGAAGCAAAAGATGATACACAGTGGTTCAGCACATAATTCATCAGTTTCATATTTGAGTTCTTAAAACCCTGGTACTTTGTTCTTGTTCACTTTAGCAATTTATTATAAAACCTCTAATGTTAACTCTTAAGCTTGAGACAGTTTCATATTATTTTCCTAAGGGATGTATCCTCAATGCTAGGGCCAGCTCCTGTCAAATTTTAAGTCTGCTCTAAAGCACTGAAGCACTAGTTTTACATAGTGACATACTGTAATGGTACAGCTGGGTATGACTGCTCTTTATTTATAGCATGTAGAAACAAGTGTTAGCCTGTTTATTATAAAGTACTGAAAACAGCATATTGATTTTGTTTGAATCCTTATGCTGCTGTAAGGTATCCATTCTGAACTAAGATCAGTGTGGGTGCTCTCCAGGATCTGAGTAAGTTCCAGGTACTCAAATCTAAGCTGACCAATTTAAACTGAAAATGCTTTATGAATTTGTGAGGAATCTCTGTACAAAATGACCTCAGCATTTTTTTAAGCTAACTCTGACTCCAAAAGATGTGGAATAAAGTAAAAAATCTGTTTCATAATGTTTAAAAAATGCACTAACCAACCTAACAGCCTGGAGAGATGTTAATTTCTCAGAGCTGGTCTAACTACTGCCCTTCCCCCCAAGAATCTCAGTCTTCACCTCATTAAAAAAAATCACAACTTTGTAACATAATGTGTCTGCTGTGATGATTAAACGACCTATTTTGTAATTCATGGATCATTGAAACTCTAGCAGTTTCTTATTAATCTTGATAGCACAGTTGACAGACCAGACAAGTATATATAAAAAAATCTTTGGCTTTAAAAAGTTCTGGTGGATGCTAAGAGACACACAGAATTCTTACTAAAATCTCATTAAACTGTCATGTTTTGCTTTACGCTTTTGCTAATCATCACAGCGTTTGTGTAAATTGAACTTCTTATCCTTGCTTTTTCCTGAGCTTCTTCAGAGATGGCACAATGGTGCATTCCATTACCTTATCATGGGAATCCTCACGTTTTCATCACTAGAGCTGCAATGTAGCTTATTAGGTAAAGCTGATAATTGTGCATGTACCACCACACTAACTTGGAATATGTCTTCTAGAGCTACTTCATAGAATCATAAAGGTTGGAAAAGACATTCAAGATCATCAAGTCCAACTCTAATCCAACTGTCACAACCACTAAACTATATCATATATCTGTAGTGTTAGAGAGAAGGGCTGGGGGTGGATATGAGTGCTGACCTACTGGTTTTATGTACCGTTGTAGGTTAAGCATGAACATAAGCTCACTTCCCATCTGTTTTAGACCACTCTGACTGGTTTTCTCCAGAGCAAAGCCTGAGTATTGCTTTGTGAATGGCTCACTCAAAGCCTGCTCCGGAGGGCAGGGTGGAAAAAAGGCTGCAAGAAAACTGTCATCCTGTATAGATATAGACCTATAATGCACAGCCTGCTGAGATGGTATGCTTAACCCTCCTCCCTCAGGCTGTACTGGGGGATATGCAATGCATACTTTGTTTCATGCTGTGAAAATACCACTCTGGTGGGCTGCCAAAAAGTCATCTCACTCCTTTATGCACTTTCAACTGTGACACACAAAATGAATGTGTGGTGCCATGGGACTCTTGAGATCTGGAGCCTTGAGGAAAGCCAGGGCCAGGTGCTGGTACTGCTGCTGGAGCAAGAGCTCTGAGTAAGAGGAACACTAAACAGTCTCTGCCAGTTTTCCTTGGGGCCAAGGTCAGTCACTGGCTCTGTCTGTGTTTAGAAGCATAGACATAGCAGGGGATTGGACCCAGAGGCTATCTTTGCAGAAGTGTGTTAGATGATCCTGTAACAAATTTTTGAGCTCCAGCAGAACAGATGGATGCATTGACCCCACAGCTCTGATCAGACTCACTGTTTCATGGCTAGAAAACATCAATTTTCCACCCTGAATTTATCTGTGCTTAGTTTATACATTCTTGTGTGTGTCAGCGTTGTTCTTTTAGCTTTTTTTACTCAGTGTGATTAACCCTTACTCCTTTCCCCTCCTCCCCTCTGCACTTCATGGTAACAGTAATCTTTTGAACTTTTGTTACAATGCTGAACAAATCCTGTCACTCTTAAATTTTACTGTGTCTTGAAGCTGGTTGGTTTGAAATCCACCACTGTCTCAGTTATCTATGTCTGCTGCAATATATACTGTACATATCTAATCTGCATCCTCAAGTGTCAGTTCTCCTTAGATAATTGTTAAAGAAAGGGTCATCCTTGATTCAAAAAATTGTATTTATCCATATCTTAAGTGTAACTTCAGCTCCTACTGAAGAAAAGCATGAAAATAGTGCTCATTTTACCTTAGAGTCTACAAATGTTTGTGGGACATTTGGATGTTACAAGCATGGTGATGTGAATCACCAGTATTGATTCCTTTTGAGAGTTGAAGCAGATTAAAACTTTATATTTCTAGTGATGGTATATGTTTTAACAGTTCAGTAGGACAGCCTTGTTGCATCAGAAAGCACTGGGTGTTTTACAGAATACTGTTTTTTACAGCATAAAGTCAAACTTTTCTTGTTAAGTTGGAGCTGACTTTTTCCAGGCTGCCAGTCAGTGACAGGAGTGGGACTGTTTCTACACATATGAAAAAAATGGAAGGCCAGTTTTGATCACCTACTTCACTAAGATGTTACTAAAAGCTCTTCCTGAAGCACTGTGTTCAGTACCATGTGCAGGAGGTTCTTAATAATTAGAAAAAATCCTGGCTTTTTAAGTCAAAGTGAGTGCCCTCTGTTTCTATTAGATGAATCCAAGGGTTTTAGATGAATCCAAGGAATTGATGATGCTCAGTTTCTTCTTCCCTGATCATTTTAAATGCTGCATTTTCCTCCTATTAACGCAAGTCTTCCCACTAGTGCTAGTTACTGTGCTCCTGTTACGGCCTCTGTCTCCACTATAAACTAAGAACATCCATTTGACAACCAGTCTCTAATTAAGAGAGTTTTAAATTAAAATGACTGGCAAATTTAGAAGCCCAGGAGCAATAAAGAAAATAATGAGTAAACATGCTTACAAATATTTGTACAGGTTCAGATACAATAAAATATGTGCTGTGGCAAAAAGTATGCTCTAATTGAATAGTACCTGCTGTGTAAAATAAACTGTTATCAACATTTCCTCATGTTAGGATTATGAGCATTTTGTCAATTTTTTAGAGGGATAAACACTTAAATATTCAGGCAAATGTTACTTTTGTAGAAGCTTTTGTTTTGATAACACAAGAACTTGGTAAGACATGAGGAAGAAGTGCTTCTCTCTCTCTAATTGCCAGTGCAAAGCTCAGGCTTCAGCTGGAAGTGGAATCTGTAGGAGAGTCTCCACCTACAGCCACTCACTATCTTGTCCTCTATGGATTTTTGTCTAATTCTGGTGCCATACATCAAATCTCTAGAAAGTTTGGAGATCCAGAAACACCAAGAATAGTTTCTATTTTTCTGCTTGACCACTAAAAAATGCTTCTGTGTTCTGGTGAGAGTGGAACAAACAGGGGAGTATGAGAGGAACGGGGAAATGGAGTGGATTAGCTAATGCTTCTCACATTTTGAGAGGGGCTTCTCTGGCCTGCCCTGAGCAGGTTTTGTGATGTTCATGAATTGACTGTGTGTTTCCCATCTTCACTTCTCAGTTTCCCTTTGTCATGTGAGAAGGCCATGAGGGCTGGGGCAATTCCCTTTTTCTGACTGCAGTCTGAAGAGGCTGGGACTGCAGTAAAATCCAGTGGTGTTACCCTTGCCCTGACCACAACTGCTTTTTCTCCAGCACACTGAGAGAGTAAAAAAGCAGCAGGGTTGGCTCAGGGCACTGTCAGCCCAACATTGGTGTCCTGCCTTCCCCTGATGCAGTGACCAGCAACCATCCCTGTGCTTTCATGAAACTTGAAAAAGATTGATGCCATTCTACAAATTCTGTATCCATCAACCACTGTCCCCAGTGGTTGTCACTATAGACCCCATTCCTTTAATAAATAATTTGATCTTTTCTGTGATCTTGCTATGTCCAGCAAGTAAAGGATAACTGGTAGGTGGAGCTTGGACAAAAATGAGATGGATAAAGAATGAGCACAAAAAGGTGAAGATTATTCCTAAAGTCTGAGAAGAAACAGGCAAAATTACATAAATCCCTGTACCCATTTTTGTGCTTGGTTTATGTTGAAGAACACTGTGTTGTTACCATGTATCTGTATTGGAAACCTGTAGTATTTGTCAGGTTGGCTAATATGGCAGTATAAAAACTTAGCATATAATGGTTTGGGCTGTAAGTGACCTCAGAGGTCATCTAGTTCCAACCACCTTGCACGTCCCACTAGACCAGGTTGCTCAGAGTCCCATCCAGCCTGGCCTTGAACACTTCCAGGGAGAGGCCATCCACAACTGCCCTGGGCAAACTGTGCCAGTGTCTTGCCACCCTCACAGTCAAGAGTTTCTTCCTAATGTCTAGCCTAAATCTACCATGTTCAAGATTAAAGCCATTAACTACCACCTGTCCTATCACTACAAGGCCTTGTAAAAAGTCCCTCCCCATATTTCCTATAGGCCCCCTTCAGCTGGAAGGCTGCTGTAAGCTTTCCCTAGAGCCTTCTCCAGGTTTAACAACCACACAATTTTCTCAGCCTGTTTTCATAGGAGAGGTGCTCCAGCCCTCTGATCATCTTCGTGGCCCTCCTCTGGATTTGCTTCAACAGCTCTATGCCCTTCCTCTGTTGTGGGCCTCAGAACTGGACACAGTACTCCAGGTGGAGTCTCACGAGAGCAGAGTAGAGGAGGAGAATCACCTCCCTTGACCTGCTGGCCATGCTAGTTTTGATGCAGTCCAGGATATGGCTGGCTTTCTGGGAAATAATCACACATTGCCAGCTCATGTTGAGCTTCTCATCAACCAGCACCCCCAAGCAAGGCTGCTCTCAGTACATTCTCCACCCAACCTGTATTTGTGCTTGGGATTGCCCTGACCCATGTGCAGGACCTTGCACTTGGCTTTATTGAGCTTAATGATGTTGGTACGGGCCCACCTCTCAAGCCTATCCAGGTCCCTCTGGATGGCATCCCTTCCCTCCAGCCTGTCGGCCACACCACACAGCATGGTATCATCAGCAAACTTTCTGAGCGTGCACTTGATTCCACTGATGAAGATGTTAAGCAGCACTGATCCCAGCTCTTGAGAAATGCCACTTATTACTGATGTCCGTGTTAATCAAAAATTCAAAACTTGCTGCGTGACAGTCTGTGTGCATTGAGATGTATTCTTTTCAAACGTAACACCATATTTAGTGCATAACTCCTTAGCATTCCCAGTCTGACTCAGTTACTAATTAATCACATAGAAAAGTCACTCTTCAGCTCCTTCTTTGTTCACTTGTTAAAAACTGACATGTTAATGCTTATCGGTACTCCAAGCTCTTCATCAAGCACGTTTGGATTAAGAAATGTTATGACGAGTCCTGTGGTTCTTACGAAATCACTACTCAGAACACTTGCAGTAGGTGGGAAGAATACTTCTGACTCTGGAAGCCACTAAGAGTGTGTTTGTGTTAAGTGGTTAGTCCTGAAAAATTACCATTAATAGGGGAAGTAGGGGTCTCTTATTTAGAGGTGAGCTTAAGGATGAGTGCTACTTCCTACATGCAACACAAAGCAATATGCAGTGAGAAGAAACACCAGCAATTCATTCTACCAGTAACGAAGCCGTCATTCCTCTGCCTTTTTTTTTTCCCTCTCATGAATATAGTAGCAGGTGGTGCGAATGTCAGAGCACACTGGCTTCTCATTGCATGGTTATTTCTTCAGCTAATGAAGTCTTTTGAGAATACTTTTCAAGCCACTTTTCCAGAATGGAAACCAGTGTTGCAGACTTAGTATTATGTCAGCTATATGTGGGGTTTTTTTTCTTTTTAAGCAAAAACACTGGGGCCACCCATAGCATATTGTAAAAATTATTAGCTTGACCTGTCCATTTAAATGTGCAGTTTCAGAGTTTGGAACACTGTGCACCTGTGAAAAGTTAACTTAGGTTCTTATTTCCTGACAACAATATGTAAATATGGGTAGAAACTCTGAACAGGTTAGGAAACTTCATAGTGCCCCAAATGTAAATTGCTTAGTTATTAACAAGAAGGATTTGGGGCTCCTGGAATTATTTTCTTTCTCTCACTCATGCTCTGTTCAAAGCTGAGCTGGTCTGTAAGGAAAAGATAATAGACTATCTCATCTATAAACTGGTTAACAATCAAAGAAGGGAATATGAGGAAGATGGAATGAAAAGAGATGGAGCAAATGCTAAAAATTTTTGTCTGATGCTGATACCTTCTAAAGGACCATCATCTAGCATAACATAATATCTCTTACAGGAGCCAGTAGCAGATGTCTAGGGAGATGTATAAAACAAAGATACGCATAATGGTATTTTCCCAGAATAGTCTTCCAAGTTCCAACAACTGAGCCAAAATGGTTTTGTGTTTTAATAGCTTAGTAGACTGAAAAAAAAAAAAAAAAGAAATATTGGAAGGAAAAATATGACCTCTGAAATCAAAGCAAATTTCTAGTCCTTTCCTACTTTCTGCAGTAAGTACAGTAAGAAGCACTCAGGCTACAGTGTTCATGAAAAAAGTACCTGGTTTTGGTTTTGAAAGGAAAACCTACAGAGTTTGCTGGAGACCCCACTATATTTTGTCCTGGAACGATTAGTCTCTGTTTCTTCCTTATTACTGTCTCAGTCTTCTTTCCACACTGGAAAGTCATAACTGTTTTTCACTTCAGATTATTTTAAGATGATCAGGAGCTAAAAATTCATCTTTCCTCCCTCCAGCTGATTATCTTCCGTAAGTTATTTTTGGCCTGAGTTGTTTTTGTTTTGGAAGAGGTTTGTTGTTGAAAGTTTGCAGATGTCTTCAGGAAGAGCCTTTCTTTCTCATCAGTGCAGGAAGGATACCTGTTGCAGTTTATAATGAAACTTTTTCTGGTTTTATGGCTGAAGAGCTGTGAGTTTTAGTGAAGGAAAAATACTTACTCAAGGATTTAGGGATTTTTTTTTAGTTCTTTGAGCCTTTGCAAACATGCCGTCATCCTCTTTATAAGGAGGCCTTCCATATTTTAGATTGCTGCCTAGAGTGTAAGTATATTGTTCAAAGAAACCTAAAAGTGATGTTTCTGCCCTGTTGGCATAACCCAGTTCCAGTTGTGAAAATAATTATACTCTATTTCACCCTGTAACCCCAGAAAAATAGCTCTCTGACAGTTTATGGCGAGGGATACAGAAGATTAGTGCAACTCAATAGTGTACTTGGAGTTAAATGTATTTTCTGGATTTTTTGATTATTTAGGTTCATATAATTGAAAAGCTTGTACACTAAATGGCAGTGTGACCTGCTTACAGTTGAATGGAAACAATAATAGTAATAGGAATCTGAACATGGTGGTGCTTGGCGACTTTTTATTAATTTCCTATTTTTGTGTTAGTTTCTGGCTTTAGTTTATATGACAATGTATGTGGACAGCATGGTCATGGTGGTGCTGGGAACTGCTTGTAGAAGTTGATACTGAGCTTTCTTTATTAAGCGTTTGGTCATTTGTGACTTGTCTTCATGGGAAAGCTTGTGTGCTGCAAGTTAGGCTGTAAATTTATAGTGCATTAGCTGTTTTACAGAAAATTCCATGTAGACATTGAGCACATACAGAAAAAATTTCCATTCAGCAAGGGTTCCTGCCTGTTTAAGGTTCTGCACTCAAGTTATTTTTTGTGTGGTGAGATCACTTACCCAGAGGTCAGTCCATAGCAGCAAGTATGCTTTCAGCTTGTGCCCATAACTTTGCCTGGTTTAATTCTCTCATGTATTTGCGGGGAGAAGAATATACTTTTTTTTTTTCTTCTTTTTTTTTTCTAATCCATTCTTCAAAACAAGCAGTAGAAAACCTCTGAATGTTGTCTTCACATGCAGGTCTCTAGATGAGCTCAAACCCCCACCACACTTCAGTTCCTGTTTATGAAGTAAGTCAGGGCAGCAAGCAGTTTCTTAGTAGGTAGATAGATAAATTATGCAACTGGCTGTCATTCCGAGGAGTAAACAGGAAGTTCTGGCTGAGATGATAATGCTTTTTTTCAGATTCATGGTGGATGACACAGAAACTGCGCTTCTCTCACTTGCACTGGTAACACATCAGATAATTTGCTGATGGGTACAGGATGAAAACTCAGACCCCAAGGGGCGATCTGTCCAGAGGGAGCTGTGGTGTCAGGGTGGAACAAGGCAGGGTAGCCTGTTGCTACCTGGCCTAGCAGATCCTTGGAGAAATGGCGGACTCTGTTTTCCCGCTTGGGAAGTCTGGCACCTTTTAATGAGCTGTAAACTCACTTTAATTCTAAAGCTGGGACATTTTTATGGTTGAGTGTGTCTTGTGTATTCTTGGGTGGGAGAACTATGCAGCAGCGCTGAGCTGTTCCGAGACCCAGAGGACGGAGCTGCTCAGTTCTACTTGGCAATTCTCTTGCCTTTAAGAGTGCACAGCGCGCTCTTATAACCGTGAGACTCTTCCTATCTTGCGCATGTAAACACATAAATGAGCTGTTTTACACTGGCAATTAGATACTCTAGAGAGTTGTGAAGCTGTGAGATATTGCTTCACTTAGGGTGGTTGCAACTACTTGGCCCACAGCCCACGGCTTTGTTGCCTGCAATAGGTGTGAACAAGTGGCAATGCTAATGCGCTTAATGGTATCATTACTAATCGGCAGCCTGGTCAGAACAATTGACCTTCACTGATCTTGGTATTTCTGTTTCTCTTTCTTCCTCTGCCCTTTATGACAAGCTGTGCAAGGTGTTTGCCTTTGAAAGGACGTAAGCAGCTATATTGTAACATTTTAATTTTAGTGTGACTGATATATTTTAATGAATGGTATTATGAATTGTTGTTTTTTTTTCTTTTAAAATCAGTGTGCCATGCCGAATTGAACGCCATCATGAACAAAAACTCAGCTGATGTGAAAGGCTGCAGCATGTATGTTGCCTTATTTCCATGTAATGAATGTGCAAAGCTCATCATCCAGGCAGGTAAGGAGTAGTGCCAGCTTGATTTGTCAGGGTTGCAGTGCTGCCGGCTCATTGGTATCTTATCGCGGATGTATTTGATGTTAAATTGCTGCTGTTAGATCTGAATTAATTGCACCGTCAACTTCATAAGATGCTACTTGTGGGGTTTTTTTGCATCTGAATGGTGCCAAATTTTTCCAGCGCTAATTGCATCTTCTGTGATTCTAAGCGTGCTTCTAATTTAGGTTTGTAACTTCTTAGACCAGGAGCTGCCAAAGAACAACACAGACTTTGCATATAATTACTGTCAATTTTACTGTGCTCTGACATGTTGAATAGAGTAGGGCAGAAAGAAATAAACTTCTGCATGACAAAAGGCCTGTTGGGAGCATATACATGAAATTTTAATTTGAATGTGATGCATGGTAGATATTTGAAGATTTTAAAATATCTTTGCTCATAAATGTCATCAGACTTCTATGAGCCTACTTTAATTATGTCTTTCATTACAATTGTTATAAATCTGTGCCACTGCAGCAAGTGTGCTGCCCTAAATATGTCGCCTTTTTTCAGACTGGGCATATCTGCTGTAGGCTTCAGTTCTGTTATGATCCCTGCTTAAGGTAGCATGTATTTTGCTCAGTGAGTGAAGTCTTGCAGTCCTTGCATGGACTGCTTTTCCCCCACCGCTGATGGCTGTGGGAATCTAGCAAGAAAGTAGCAAACTGAGCACTTCATTTTGGTCAGTAATGTTTGAAAACAAGAAAGGTGAAGGGGGAAAGATGGTGGTATGCTGTATTTGTGCTAGATTTCTTTTATTTGCAAAACCAAAATCAAATGATCTTCAGGGTAGATTGGCTGCTTGTTCTCAATGTGGTCACTCACCCTTATGCACTTAGGTCATCATTAAATTGCAATGTATTCATATTTATGTTTGGTAAATACACTATGATAAATTCTCTTAGGTCAGCCTTTACACTTCTCTCCTGCTTAATTAATCTAGGCATAGGTCATTCAACAATTTGAAACAGCATGCACTTATGACTGTATTTTTGTACCTGCTACTGGGAGCTATTCAGAAAAAAAAATGGGAAAAGCATCATTCTGTAGCATTTGGAAGGGATTGGTTTGGATTTGGAGTTTAAGTTCTTTGGGGAGAGTTATATCTATATTAGAGAGGTAGAAAAGTAAGTTTTCAATTACATTGTAAAAAATGCTTAATTTCTAGTCTGCCTTATCTGTTCATTTTGCCTGCAAGTTTTTGTTATGTTTTCTGAGTTAAACTTAGGTGAAACTGGAGAAAAACATTTTCCAACATTTTGGAAAGAACTGTCTTCCAAAACAGCTCTACCTTACATAGCGTTATTCTCAAGTACAGTTTATAGTATTTTGGGAAGTAGAGGTGTACCAAGGGGTTCTAGGGCATGTGGGGGTGTGCTGCCTTTTCTGATTTTGTGTCACATTTTTTAGATTACTTTTTTTTTTTTTTTTTAAGCAGTGTAATTCTAACATTTTTTCTATATGACCTTTTTAGGCATAAAGGAAGTTATTTTTATGTCTGACAAGTATCATGACACTACAGAAATGACAGCTGCACGACGGATGTTTGATTTAGCAGGTATTACATACAGGTAAGAAAACTTTGGATTAACTTCATTTTTATTTTGGGAAGGAAAAAATTGGCATTTGAAAGGCCAACTTTGGGGCAAAAGTTTTTCTCCTTTGCACCATGGAGAGTTTTATTCTTTGATAGTGCTTCTAAATTACTTGCTCGTGTGCCTGCAAAAGATTCTGGATTGACAAACCATTGCACCATTGTCTTGTGTATGGTTAAATATCAATTTCATAACGTTTGTACAAGAAAACGGTCCATTTGGAATACTCCATTTGGAATACTGGGCTGCAAGTGAAAATGCAAATGTTACATGGTCAACTCAGGAGAGTCATCACTGACCCTGCTTCAATCAGGAGGTTAGACTAGATGATCTCCTGAAGTCCCTTACAACCTGAATTCTTATAAGTCAGACTGAAATGTCAGGTTGTATTGGTTTGGTTTGGTTTTTTTGTGGATTACCTGATCCTTATTGAAACTTCCATATCTTTCTGTTGCAGTCAGTTTAGGAAGGTGTCAGACCAGCCACCCATAATTAATACTTGGTGCCTGTAGCTGTCCAGTTTTCTTTGGTTGGCTATTCTTGTGAGAAGAGGATAAAACTTAGTATATTTGCCTTAAAGTAATGAGAATCTGAAAAAGAGTGGGGTTTTTAAAGACACTGACAGAGATGCCTAAAGACAATCTGTTCAACAGCTAAGTTGATAGCAGTAGCATGCTGTTGGAGAGGCTAATTATGCAGTCAGGGAGGCTTTGCAGCTCTAAAAAGTTTTACAATATTAATATAAAGGCTTCTAAGAATTTGCAAACATAACGATTCTGACAGGTAAAATTTTAGGATGAAAGGTACCTACTGGGCTAAGAAATGTGCATGAAAAAAACCACAGCAGTCCTCCACAGAATCACAGAATGTCAGGTTGGAAGGGACCTCTGAAGATCATCAAGTCCAACCCCCCTCCCACAGCAGGACCACTTGAAATTCAGTCTTGGTCCTTCAGTGGGTTTCCTGCCTACCAAGACTATTGGACTAAGAAGCATAAATCATTCTCTTGCAAGTCAAATCTTATGACATCTGCAGGGTGATAAATGTTTCTTGCATTACAAATTGCTATTCTGGACAAAGCATTCCAAGTTTCTGTGGTCAGCAGCATGTGTTTGACTGTGTTGACTGTTATTAATTCTTGTATTGATTATTAAGGATGTAGGTGGTAACTAATGAATCCCTTGAACTGAACCACAGAGTTTAATTAGGCACTAAATCCACACTATTTGCATAATCCTTTGTTTACTGGTACACTGGAAAATATATGCTCAGTCCCCAAATACCTTCCTTGCTAATTGCTGTAGCAGATGCTCTAATCATAATAGAAGGAAACATTTTGTAGCAGTATTAATTTTGCGGTTCTAAAGTTATAATTCTTTAAAATGATTCCCTCTTAACAAGTATGGTTTTGCCCCAGTATGATGCACAACATGATCTGTTCCCATAGCACACAAAGTATTTTAATGTACCAAGGCAACGTTTGAACGTGTTCATTGAAAGCCTGGCAGGAAAAAGTGATAAAAGCATTTATCAAAATAGGTTTCATATATATTTAGATATACATACATATACATATATGTCCATATATAATACCTGTACAGTATATTTTTTATGGAAACATGTACACTTATGTCTTTAAATATATATATAAATATTTGAAATATAAATACATATGAACAAAAATTCCAGCCCTGGTAACATGATGCCACCACCTGCAGCTAAGTTATTAAAAGTCCTTTGACTCCTGAATTTATGAACTGAAATAGCCAAGGAATGTACAGGCTAACCCATCCCATGTGTCTTTTTTGTCTTTCTTGTCCAGGTTGCTCTCAGTGTGGTACACTGTAATTGGCTCCCATAGAGATGTGGATCCAAGGAGAGGGGGTTGTTTTGTTTTGTTTTAATTCCTTCAAAAACTTAGCCGAAGCTAAAGAAAGCAAAATGTTTTAACTACTCACTAACTAATCTGTATTTTTCTGTATTTTAGGGAATTCAAGCCAAAGTGTAACAAGATCGTTATCGACTTTGATTCAATTAACAACAGACCAAGTCAAAAGCTTATGTGAATTAAGTCTCATTAAATCTCTGGAAGAGTGTGATTATCCTTTTCTAAAAAGCTGCTAATGGCTTTCGTCTTGAAGAGACTTGCAACTTTTTAATGGCTTCTGTAGCTAAAGTAGACTCCTAAAAATCCAAGGGATAAAATGTCCCCCTCACTTCATCTTGTCATGTGGAACCGCAATCTACTTAAAATTTTTAATACCTCTATCAAAACTTTATTGCTTAAAAAGTCTAGAGACATGTAGATGAGACAATGTAATGTGTGTAAAGCAAACTGTTCTGATTCTTGCTGTATTCATCACCACGTGCTCCGATAGGCTGTCAGCAGTGATTTAGACTCAGTTAATGGTAGTACTTACCATAACCAGTAGTACAGGGCTGATGTAGGCTGATCTCTGTATTGGATATGAGAATCTAAGTAGTTGATCCTGATAAAGGACAAAAAATGTTATCTGTGCAAATACTGATCTTCCACACATTAGCATAACACTAATATTTCAGAAAGTTACACAGCTGCAAGAATGTGTGATATTCTGCATGTGTTAGCAAACAAATGAAATATTAATTTTTATTTTAATTGCTATCTAACTGTGTCATATGTGGGGAGAGGTGAAGAGAACAAGTTGTGCGAGTAGTCCGTGCCGGACTGAGCTTTACAGGTGATTTCAAGTCCTTATTTTCCTCAAGACTCCAAAGCTGAATGGAGTTGAGGGAGTAAATAATTTAGCTTTCTACCTTTGGGACTCTTACTTGGAGTTATTTTTCCTGTGTAGAAGAAAATTTTTCTAGACAACCCAATGTAGTTCAGTCTTGTAACTGAATGATTTTTTTGTCCTCTGTGAGAATCTGAAGATAGTCAACCCATATCCATATCTGTGCCAAAAGAGGTAATTATGCTGTTAGCTTGTTTCCCAGTGCTGGCATAGTACCTCCATTTTCATAAATGTTGCCTAAAATAATATCCTTTTAAATTTTATCTTTAGATCTGGGAATAGATTTTAGTTCCTTTTCTCTAATTTGATTTTTTAAAATTAAATATGCCTAATGGCTTTGTTTAGATAACACTGGTTGTTGTTTTTTGTTGTTTTTTTTTTTCTTTAAATGTGGTTATACTTCAATGAGCTTTGATTTTCTCTATAAAAGCTTTGTTTCATATTTTGGGACATTATGTAATTTGGCTTCATACCAGTTTTATTAAAGTCTTATTAAAATTCACTACATTGAGATAGACTCATTATTATATTATTAAGCCATGTGCTTGGCTCCAGAGTGGTGCTGGTTCTGCAATCATATGCTAAGAATATTTTGTGCATTTGTGATATTACATAAAGTACAATGTTCATAAACCATTTGGCTACTAAAGGGAGCATTGTAATTTATTATGTGTCCATTTTTAAAGTAATTTCTGACTTTCTCTTTTTTTCCACGTGTTTTCCACCATTTTTCACCACAAAATTGGTGCATGGCTTACTGCCTGAAGAATTTTGCACTTATGTGGAGGGAGGGTGTTGTGAAACCTGAAAAATTACTTTAATAAAATGTCACTAAAACAGCTTATGCACATCTTTCTCTTTGACCTGAATTAATATAGGTCTTGAGCATGGGACAGAGGGGAGAGAAGAAAAATAATTTTTGGTCTTGGCAGCAAAATTGCTGTTTTCTTCATAGGTAATTGCTGGTAATTGTAATTGTGTTTAATTTAAACATACCCAGGTCTTGGGTAATGGGAATGTCTAATGTGCATAAAAACTTGGGAGTTTTTTGTCCCAATATCCAGGTGGTTTTAGGAATGTATTGTTTTTATAATGACTTTTTTCCCCCAGGTCTCTCCTGTTTGTGTAACAGAAGACCAGTACTGGAGAACATGACAGGATTTTATATCTCTTCCAGTCAATTTTTGATCTAGTAGAGCTACATATACAAGTTTTCAGAGTAACTGTCAAGTCAACTCAGGCCCAGTGAGTGGACTCCCTGATTTCCAGGGCCACATTATGGAAAGTGAAAAAGCAGATGCACAGCTGTTGAGGAAGCACATTCTTAGTTTGAGAGTAATGTTTTGGAGCAAACCTTAAAGAAGGTTTGACCCTTACTTTGTGTGCATGCCTAGAAATTTGTATGCTTCTGGCTTTTGTTTGTTTGTTTGTTTTAATATTTTGGGAGATTGTGTTTTGACTTCCAAGTAAAAGAAAATTACTACAGGAAACAGTGAAAACAGGTAAATTTAATAAACTATGTTTCTGCTCCTGAAGTTCAAGATGAATAGAACTATTTGGTCTGAAATGTCTGCTGGAGGGCATTGAGTCTTACCCCTTCCTGAAAGCACTGTTGACTTAGAAGTTACATCCACTTGCTGAAGCCTTGTCCAGTTGAGAATCTCCAGGAACAGGGATTCTGCAGCCTTTCTGGGTCATCCATTCCAATACCTGACCCACCTTCACTGCATGCTTTTCTTTTTTCTTCAGTCAGAGTTTCCATTGCTACAGCTTATGTTTGTTGCCTCTCAGCCTTTTGTTATAGATGTTTAAAAAGTCTGTCTGCCTTCTCTATAACCACCCATTAGGAAGCTAAAGTTAGCAGTTATGTTCTCTCTATCTTTAACCTTCTCTGGGCTGAACAAATGCCATGCTGTCCTTTCTCATGCATCTTGTGCTCCATCCTCTCACAATCTCAGTGGCCTCTTACTGTCAGTCTCATACCAGGGAGCACAAAGATGAAACTACTCCAGATGTGAGCTGTGTGGTCTTACACAGGCTGATTAGAGGAGCAGGAATAACCATGTCTGTTGACCTGCTGCTGCACTCTTTGTAGTGCAGCCTGTTATGTGGATAACCTTCTCTGTTGCAAGGGCACTTGACTTCCTTGTTCATCTGGGTTCATTCCTCGGTCCTTCCAAGGTGCCTTCCATGCAGTGGGCACCCAGCCAGCACAGAGTTGCTCTGTTTCTGGTGCAGGAATTCATTGTTTCCATCAAACCATTCCTCCAGTTGTTAGTAATTAGCCATTGGTACAGCTGGACTTTGACCACTGCCCACTCCTCTTTGAGCCTTGTGGCTAACCAGCATGAAACTTCACAGGTCCTGCCATTGCCACCAGCATCACTTCCACGGTGAACACCCCTCCATCCTGCCAGGGGACTGCAGGCTGAGGCTTCATTAGTAATTGCTTGAAAAATCCCCAGTACAGGAAGCTGAAAGGAGAATCTGGGGAACACTTTGGTAATTGTTTCAGGAGCGTTAACTAGAGGTAAAAATCACATTCAAATAAAATGCTGAGATCCCTTCCAGTTCAATGTAACTTAAAGGTTAAATCTAAATCCTGCCATGTTCTAGATTTTCCCTCTAAATATTACTCTGTTTCCCTGTCAAAGCACCCAAGGAACTGTCAGTCTTATTTACATAAATTTCATATAAGAAAGGGTGGTTTCACAGGCTGGCATACTGAATGATAGCATAATCTCCATCTTTGAAGCTTTGACCACTAACAGAGATTTCATTGCTTTGTATATTAGGAATATTTTCACAAAGATAACAAAAAGTATGCTGTGACCGATACAGTTGTTCTTATTTCCAAAACAGCCTATGATGAAATTGGCAATAAAAGCTCTTCTGGTGCATCACTCAAACTGAGAGCTCTATATACACAGTCACAGCAGTTGCAGTAGTTCGACCTCTACCAAAAAGAATCTTGCAGGGATTTTGAGCTGTGGAGGCCAAAACAAACATTTTTACTTGCCACTCTTGGCTTTTCTCTCTGAAGCTGTGTGATGGGACTCTTCATGCAAGTGAGGTGGGATATGGGACAGAGCCCTGACCTGATGGCCCTGAAGCAGCAGTTGCAGGGGCTGGGTCTGGCCTGGGGCCCTGGGATAAGTTTTTGAGGTGCAGCTGAGGCTGTGGGGAGCAGGGAGCCTGGAACCTGCTGTCGAGCAGCCTGAGACTCATGAAGGAGCAGCAAGCAGTACTCTAGTAATCCAGCAGGGTTAGCTTGGGTTTCTGCTGCACTGGGAGGACTTAAGGATGAAGTACAGAAGTGACCACAGCTGAAAGGCCGTTTATTTGCATCTGTTTCTTCAGGGTTGTAGGTAAGAAAAGGATTTATATAATAGAAGGCTGAAAGTGTGAGGTACCAACTCTTTCTACTTAGTACTGCCAGCTCAAAGTGTTTATTCCACTAAAGCCTCTTTTAGCAGATTTCTCTTTTCCTTTTGTTTAAAAGCTAGGCCTATCTAATGTAAGACGCTCTCTGATTTGAGAACGGAGGGGTAAAACTTGCGTCAACTGCAGAGTCCGTATCTGCTCCGTGTCCTCAGCCTTGAGAGCCATTGAAAGGCATGCTGTGGAAAAGCACTAAGCAGAGATGACTGTCTAAGAAACCTTACCTGAAACCTTTAAATCCACATTCCCCACCTTTTACACTTGAGTCACCTCTTTACTTTCTCAGACTTGAAGGAAGTGGCAAGGGGAGAAGGGAGAGGAGGATTTGTGAACTGTCTCTGCAGCATTCAGAATAACCATCTTCCCAGCATTTACAGCTCAGTTAAACACCAGCAAAAGTTTTAATGAAGCATGTGGTTAATCAGGCTATGGAAGAGTAGAGCATTTGATTTTATTTTGCTGGAGTAGGAGTTTAATTGATGCCTATTGCTGCTCATCTTCAGGAGCACTTTATGTTTTCCAAAAGCTGTATCTGGGCTTTGAAGCCCTTCCCTGCTGAGGTGTCTTGGGCAGCTCCATGCCTGTGAGGCACCAGATAATTGTGGTGGGAGGGCAGCTGCCAGTCTGAGCAACCAACAAAAGGGCACCATCACTCTGTGAACTGTGCAGCAGAAGGGCAACAATTAAAATGGAGATATACCTGACAGGGTACAGGAATTGCAGTTATTTGTTTTGTGTGTCTACCTGTTGTTTTTTAAAAAGAATTAAGGAGCAGGGGAATAGGAAACTGCTGCTTCTCTCTTGTATGGCTTAAGGTTTGTGCTGGACAATCTGGCCTCTATTACCTCATTCTCTCTAATCCAAATACAAGGCAAAAAAAAAAACCAAAAAACAAGCTCGATGTGTTGGATTTTTAGTTGTTGACATTACTTACAGTGCTCTTAACAAACGGTGCCCTAAGGAGAATGAGAATAATGTGCTCCAGCAGCAAAATATGCATAATAAAGAAGCAATTGCCTACGGTTTCCTGGGATTTCTCACTCCGTGCTCTCTACCTCCCTATTCCTTCATTGTTTCAAACTAATGTGTATTTCAATTCTGCCATGCAAATATTCAGAAGAGCTCCCTGCACTAAAGGAGAGGAAACAAAATGTATTCAAATTACTGCTTCAGTGGCATAAGTTGTGTCTTGGTTTGCTGGAGTGTTGGGTTCATTCTTTAGTTAGCTGTGTAACTTTGCTGTTGCTGCTTGTTGGCTCACAGTGAAGTCTTTTATTTGGCGTATCTTGTGAGCAGCGTTCTTTTTCTCCACTGTTCAATCAACTCTGCTAATCAGAATGTTGCTGGGTAAACAGGACTGATTAAAATTTTTAATTTTGTGTTGCAGACAATATGGCACTTTAGTATTTGTACTGTTATTGAAGATACTACTAATAATGCATCTAATGTTTTCTGGTTTGTTTTTCATATTTATTTCTTGAAGTGCTGACAAATTTTGCTGAAGAGGTTCACATTCAGTTGCCAGGATTTTGTATTACATGTATTCCCTTTTTCAAGGGTGACTGTACTTAATTGTATTGGGTGGGGGGTATTCTATTTGTTCTTTCTGGTTTTAAATCTTATGGGGAAGAAATGTTTCTGTGATGACTGAGGACATGGCACTGGAAGAAATGGCCATATAATGAATGCCTTAGTCTATATGAAACTCACTGCTGGTTTTGTTGCTTGTCCAGCTTCCAGAGGAGAAAACCAGAAGCTAGTTAGGTGTTGGAAGTACCTTAAAAGAATGTTGGCTGGTGACCGGAGACTTGACCTGAGGAGAAGGACAGGGGAGACTGCAAAGCCCATGAAAGCAAAGCAAATTTATGATGGGATGTTGAAGTCTGTGGATGAAAGAAGGAGAGAAGGGAGTGTGTGTTTGCATCAGAGGCCTGTTACCTGTCAGGCCCTTCAAAGCCAAAGGAAGCTGTCTGGAAACAGGGCGGGAAGGAACATCACTGTGATTTGGAGACAAAAATGGAGTAAGAAGGAGTGTGGAGAGCTCAAGTGTGTCAGACAACCCTTTTCTAAACTTAAAGAGCTTTTCCAAGTGCTAGGGAACAGGTATGGCAAAAATCTGTTGTTCTCCTGGATTAACTGGAGAAACGATCTTTTGAAACTGATTTGCTTTGTAAGTGCTTCTAGTGTGCCTGGCCACGAGGAGGTCACTACATAGCACCCACATGTTTAATTTATGGGTGTACCCTGAAATCACTGAGTAGGCTTGATGCAGCTGGACTACAGCCTCTGCTCCAGGTAGTCCCATGGACAACCTGCAAGGGGTATCCCATTGAATCAGCTTCTCTGCTGCAGAAGTAACACTTTCCAACAGCTTTCAGTGGCTCCCAATGGTTTCCACATGTATGTTTTGACTGCTGTCTCCTCTTCTCCGCTGTTCACTTTCATCCTCTTACTGTCTCTTCCTGCAGACCATATCATCTTTCCACCATCTCTTTCACTCCAGGGATTTGTATAGATGCAAGCAGATGGCAGAAATGGCATGAAGCAGCTTTGAACATCAGTCACCCAGCAGGGCTGTGGGTCTCTACTCTTTCCACACACCCTCCCCCCCCCGAAAACTGGAGCCTTGCTGCCTGCCCAGGGTCATGTTGTGTAGAGCAGAGTGAGAGCCATTGTGAGCATCTCCATTTAAGGGACACTTTTCCTCTTCTAGGGCAGTATTGTGGCTTGGTTCGGATGAATTGCTCTGGAAATGGGATATCTCTACTGCTCTTCCCCTTGTGAAGTGGCTCATGCTAGCTCATGTCCCTGGCTGGAAATGCTGCTGTGTGAGCATGGGTGAGCCAGGCCAATGCCCAGCAGAATGCACGTCCCTGGGGTTGGGTTTTTGGACTGCCTAGGACTGATTTAAGCCTGCAGGAAAGGTCACTGGTGTCTCGGATGGTTGTTGCTGTGAAGCATAATAAAACACTACTTTCATACATTTGGTTTGAGCAAAACCATAACAGATTGATTGAACTTCTGGCCAGTTCCTTTCCTGTTGATCATAGCTTGGAGTGCAAGAAGAGCTGTAATCATCCTTTGCAGTGAGCCAGGTAGCCAGTATTAGTAAGTGTGTGTATTCCCCTTGCAGCTAAGGTGACTACAGTACTACAGATTTCTTGTTCATGACAGAATGTAAAATGTGCTTAACTATCCTTTAAGTCAGTGGGGCTAAAGTTGACGATGTGCTCACATCCTTTTTTTGACCTGAGGTCTAGAAAGGGATGGAGCCTGATGTCCCTGTTGGCATTCAAATAACACCTTCCTGTCAAAATCTGCAAAAACACAGCTCTACAGCTTGGTTAGAAATATTCTGATTTGAGATTTTACCCTCAAGTGAAGGCTAAGCATTACCTGAATTGATTTTAAATTCCCTTTTAGCTGAGACTGATGTAACTAAGGTATTCTTCTACATATCCCATGGGGTAAGAGGTAAAAATAGACAAGAGGAGAGCAAAGGAGAACTGTTTCAGGTCACATTCTTCTCTAATGAGTAACGTCCTATGAAAGTCAAAATAACTGTGTGGTACTGGAGCTTCTCCGTATTTCTTTTATTTTGTAAGGTTAAGGCACGACTACCAGCATCAGGCATGCAGAGCTGACTTCACCTCAGGCAGAGAAGGAATATCTAATAAGATGAATGGATGTCTCTGAGAATCTGGGGTTCAAGAGAGAGCAGGTTATGAGCTCACACACCCAAATGTGTTTTCTTTCTAAGAATCAATCTCCAAAAGAGAGGGCAGATTCTGCTAACATCTGGGAGATTTACTGCCTTTCCCTTTTATTTTTTTCTCTCAGAAATCTTCTGGTCTTGGTGCTTAAAACTACGTGGCAGGAATGTTTGAGTTTCCTCACCCGTGGCATTTATGCTGACTACAGAGTCCTTTCCAAGGTTCATGCCTATACACATGTAGCAGACACCTCTTTCCTCCTCATCTGCTGTGCTGCCCAGGAATACAGGCAGATTGGTTAGAAACATTCAGATGTGAGCAGGGAGAGCTGCAAAAAGCATGTCAGCTTATGTGGGTTGTCTGTTCTGATTTGAAAAAAATCTGTTGAAGGATGCAGCAGGGGAGACAGGCTGTGGACAGGAGCTTAGAAGGTCAACATCTAAAAAGGGAAGCCTCTCAAAAGACCCAGGAGTTGTATTTAAGGAAAGCAGATTGATCTCTGTGATGTCAGGCAATGAGACTTGACAGATGAGCAAAGTTTAAAAGAAAAAAAAAAAAAGTTTGTATCTACTCCATAGATAATGTTAAGGCTACTGAGGAGCAGTGAACAAATGGAAAATACCTACTTTGAGCCTTGCCCTGTGTGTTGCAGGGTATGCATACCTTGTATTTCAGTTTCAGGGAGGCTTCAAAATTGCAGGACACTGCCTGCCCTGGGGTCTGAGCATCAGCCTGTGTCACCCCAGCCTGATACTTGCACTGAACCTTCTGTACCAGGAGTACAAAAATCTTAAATTGCTCTCCCTCTGGCTGTACTGAGGGTTAACATCCATTTCCTCTTAGCCAGTGAATGGGCTCAAAAGGCAGGAGCCTGCAAGCTACAGGGAGAGTTTCTTGTGTTTGCCCCTCGGTGTGCTGCCTGAGCTTGGGATAAATAAAAGCAAACATAGGGGGGCCTTTGAGGGGCTCAGTGACTTTAGCTGCTGGCTGAGAACTTTGATTTTGCTTGCCAAGTATAACTAAGGAGTGACTTGGGAGATGCTGGGGGAGATGCTATTAGGGCTTGGAGCAACACAGCGAGTGAGATGCTCTGGTGCTCCCCAGTGCCACGTTCTCACTATCCTTGGTTCAGGGCTTTGCCTCAGTGGCTGTTGCTCTCCTAAGGGGCCTCTCTCTGTAGCTCTGCTCCCAGCCCTGCCTTTGACTCTGGCCAAGTTTCTTGATCTCACTGTGTGCTTGTGTTTCCCTCCCTGCAAAACAGTAATTTTTCCCTGTCTTTGAGATGCTGCAAAGAGGTACCATAAATACTGGTGAGGGCTTTATAGTTATGACTATCTTCCTACATCTTTATAGGTTGTGCACATTGTCATTACATCAAAATAAGGCAAGGACTTGCCAGTGAGTCACATCAGGGTTCCCTGGATGAACGGGACTCCTGTTCTCTCTTCCTACTCTTCTGTTTCCTTCTGGACATTTGTCTTCTAAATTGAAATCCCTGGGTCATAGCCTGATCAAGCTTATCTGAAAATAATTTTTGTATAGTTACAAAATGAGAAAGCTTGCTCATCTGAAAACTATTATTAAAAATAGCTTTAAACCAAAAATAACATATTCTTCAAATGATTTTTACAAGACATGGGTATCAAAATTTACATCAGACTGTGAAGTAATTCAGTCTTGTACAGTTTTGCTGGCACATTGCATTAATTTGCTCTGCCTACCTGACAAAACAAATACATTTTGAAAGTTGAGGCTTTCTTTGTTATTTCTTTCCTCCTTACTAGATAGATCTTTATTATGATTCTTTGATGCTAGTCATTTTACTGAAAGTTTTACCTTGCCAAGTATAATACTTAAGTATAATACTTAAATTTATGAATAAGCAAGTTTTAAAGTTTAGCTTTAAAATGTGCAAGTTAAAATGGCTTTTATTTTTGTCACCCTTTAAAGTTCTTAGTGTTATCATTGAGTAGCAGATAATATCTGCAAGACTGAATAAGTTGGGGCACTTTTGCCAAGAAGGCTTGAAAGGGGGAGGGACTGAATAGATTATTTGTGTGGGTGATGAATTGATCAGATCAGACTTTAGGTTTTGCTTATGGAGTTGCCAAAAAGCAGAGCCAAAGAATAGAACAGTTGATATCTCTCTTATTCCTTATCCTTTAGTCAGGTGCATGTAGCATCACATACAATTGGTATCCATGGAAATTATATCATAGCAGGAGCAGCTGATGAACTCTGGGGAAATAAAGATCCCATTTTCATGCAAATATTCTAAATAGCAAAGAGGTGAGGAAGATAAATGATTGATAAATAGAATTATTTCCGTCTTAGAATATATTTCAGTATTTTCCTTGAGGCAGCAGTAACTTTTTGAAATTGTGTTCTTACTGAACACAAACTTTCCTAGGTCAGTGTGTGTGTATGCAAGTTATGAGAGAAAGCAAAGTTTAAAATAATGCATTGATTTTGTGATGAAATAGTCTAGATACTCCTTGTGTAATTTAACTTTATTGTCAAAATACAATCCAATAACTTCAGAAAGAGCAGACACCTTTCATTTAAAAGCTAGATTGAGGTAGAAATAAGTTGCTTGCTGGGGGCTGGACATTGGTGTAATATTCAATAAATCACTAAAATCCTGTTTTTCTGCTCTTAAATGAGAGCAGCACAGTATTCAGAAGACTGATCTTTCTGTAGTATTTGTATTTCCAGTTTTAGAATTTACCTGCACTGAACTGAACACTTACTTTCTGTCCTGCTGCCAGCCCATTTTAATGCAAGCTTCTGAAGTGGGATGGTGAAATTGTCTGTGTTTTTGCACAGGAAAAAGTGTAGAATAATTTCCTGAAACGAGCTTCCTGATTCTGCTGAAAGCCATGAATGGAAACTTTGGAGAAACAGAGGTTATTGTAACACCTTGGATAGCAATAGTGTGAAAGTTATAATCAAGAAATGCAGTCTCTTGACAAAGAATCCTACAGATACTCTTTTGCCACACAGAGCCCCCCTTTTTTTTTTTAATGTTAATCAAGATCATCAAATCCCTTCCGTTGCCACTTTATAAGAATGCTTCTAGAACAGAAGCACACACCAGTTGTGTGAGCTTGCTCTCCTCTTAGGTCTCTGAGGCAAGACCTTAATAAAAGTTTTGCACTAGTCACATACATTAACCAGATCTAATTTTAAAAAAAATAAAGAAGAATTTATAGAACAAAATTACTGCCTCACGTAAATCTCTGGTAACCTCTGTACTGGGGTTACTGACTCTTCAGTTACTAATACAGAAAGCACAGTGACACTGTTGCTGAAAATAAAGCTACTGCATGAACATGAAGGGACTGATGCCAGTCATTAGAGCTGATGGGGTTTTGAGTCATTTGGTAGGCAAGACCTTCATTAGAGGAGCTGTCTGGAACATTGGAACTGTCTCTAATCTAATCAAATGCACACATGCTCCATTTAGCTGGGTACTCTTAACAGGGATCAGTATTGTATTCTTTAAATCAGTGCTAAAACCCCCTGATTTGATGAACAAATATATAACAGCATATTATGAGGACTGTCTTCTTGTGAACTCAGGCAGTTACCGTTTGGTTTATGTCCTGCATCACAGATGGTTGTCTCTAGATTGCTGTTTGGTGTAGAATGTATTTAATATGTACCTTAGCCACCTGAAGGTAAAGATATGCACAGCTGATCCTCAGTAGGAAAAGGAGGCAAGGAGGGAAAGAGGGTTGTTCCATCTCATTCAGTGTTTCCCTCATGTTTTAGATTCTGGACAAATCAATTTCTAATGTTTACTACATGAGACTGGTGTGGCTGAAGTGTGATAGTTTCTCTTATCAGTTGTGTCTGAAGAAGGTATCACATCCAGCTGTGTTAGACTTCCCAGCATGATTGAGGAGTTCCTTGGGCTGACTAGGTCTTGCTCCAGAATCACACAGGCAATTGCTTTTAAGACTGGTTCCATTGCAAGACTTTCTTAACCACTCTTCTGCCATTATTCACCTGGATACAAGAGAGGAAAGAAAACTACTACATCTAAGGAAAAAAATGATTTTAAACACATGAAGTCCTTGAGAGAGAGTATTAAGTAGTGTTAAGAGTTAGTCAGTAGTGCAGGAGATACAGTAGCTCAAAAAATGATCATGACTTTTGGACCATGTCTCTCATGGAGAAGAGAGAGGTTTTTCTTCCTCACAGGACTGTTCTGCTGGGTATTTTGCACATGCTTAGGTGCTAGGGTCCTGCCTAGAGCAGCTTCTGCTTCGAGTAACACAGAGGGTGTAACAATAATTAGGAACCTGGGGATGAGGGGAAAACTTGAAAAAGGGAAAACACTTAAATTGTGCCTAAGGTGGCACTGAGGTGTTTCTAAATGTTTGAAGTTACAGTGCAGGACTACTTATTTCAAAATATTGTAACTATTGACAGTTTGTTCCAATAAAGGATGCAAATGAAATATCTGGAGGACTTGTGTTCTGATAGCATCACTGCAGCCTCTAACAGCAGCAACACAGATTTGGGGACCAAAATGTTGTAGAACAAAAATCTCTGAAGTTTGATTTGCGTTCCAAAGTACAAGATCCTAAAGGTCTTACTCTTTTTATCCTCTTCTTTTTTTTATCCTTTTTTCTGCTGCAGCTCAGTGGAGTGATGTACTATACCTATATTCTAGTATCTATCAGGTGTGGGCTGATAAAACAGAATATGTAGGCAACAGTATTTGCTTAGGAGGGATTTTATTTCACACCATACTGGCTTGTCCCTGCTACAGTGAACATGTTATCAGGGTTTCCACTGCAATCCACATCTTCAAGAGTCTGTAATTTGTTGCAATGAAAACGTCCAGCCTGAAATTTCCCTCCTGTCATGTGAGCTCAGCACAGAGCAGTTGTACATTTAAAATACTTATTTTAAATGCTTTCTAAACTAGACTACCAGAACAACTGCTGATGTTTGTACCTGTAAGTGTTTTTTCTGAAGAAGTGTTTGACAGCATGGTGCTTGTGACTCATGGTGGGAAGAGGCAGCCTCATGGCACAGGGATGCCAAATGTTACCTGTGTGATACAGGTCAGAACTATTGAGTATTTAATAAAACAGCTAAATTGCCCCAATTGCTTTGACAATAAAGTGTCTGCCAAGCCTGCCAACTAAATAATTAATTTCCAGAACATATTTGGCTCTTGTGGCTGGCAGCCACCTTTGTTTCATGGACCATAACGGGTTGGCACTGTTAGGCTAGGACAGAAGCCTTTAAATTGAGATTAACGGGCACATGAACTTTTAGCACATAAATAATCTTCATTCTTTAAAAGGCTGTCTGTGTATTTACAGAATGAAACACCACAGTATGCTCTTCTAGCCCTGCCTCACTCATTTTTTTTGTGTGCTGAGATCACCAAAACCTGTGTGACCAATGTTTGTAGTTGTGGTGAATCTCCCCACTGTTTTTAAGAATTGGTATGAGAGCTTTTTATTGCTTCCAGAGAACAACCATACTCAGTTGCTGGGCAATATTCAGTACACCCCAACAGGGAGATTTTTCTTTTTTAAAGAAGAGAGGTAAGAGTGAAAGGTCAGCATTAAGGTGCTTTGGGGGTGCCTCTTCTACAGCCTCCGATGTGAAGGGAGAAGGTCCAGCACAGCTGACACAGGCAAAGAAGGAAATATATGCATGTTCAAGCTTAGGGTTTTAGTCCCTTAGCTGTAAATTGAAACTGTACCAATTCTACTCATATATGTGAAAAGATATTTTTGGGTCCTTTTAGTTTTCAAAGTCTCACAAATAGATGCTTATGTGTCTAGGGTCCCTGCCACCATTGTCAAATATGGCACTTATTAAAAAAAAAAAAAATGCTGAACCCAAAGTTGTGGGATGCCATGCTCTGTCTCTTCCTTACCCCATCCTTCACATGCCTGCAGATTCACTGGGCAAAGTCAGAGCAAAATAATACTTAGCACTTCGTAAGACTTCATAAGTCACCTGCTGACTTTGGACATCAGGTCGAGGGAAGTGATTCTCCCCCTCTACTCTGCTCTCATGAGACCTGCAGTGCTGTGTCCAGTTTGGAGCCCCTGTTACAAGAAAGACATGGAAATGCTGGAGTGTGTCCAGAGAAGGGCCATGATGATGATCAGAGGGCTGGAGCACCTCTCCTATGAGGACAGACTGAGAGAGTTGGGGTTATTCAGTCTGAAGAGGAGAAGGCTCTGAGGAGACCTTATTGTAGCTTCCAGTATCTGAAGGGGGCCCACAAGAAAGCTGGGGAGGGATTTTTTAGGATATCAGGAATTGGCAGGACTAGGGGGAATGGATTCAAACCAGAGGAGGGTAAATTTAGACTAGATATTAGGAAGAAGTTCTTCACCATGAGGGTGATGAAATAGTGGAATAGGTTGCCCAGAGAGGTGGTGGTACCCCCTTCCCTGGAAGTTTTTAAGGCCAGACTGGACAGAGCTCTGAGCAACCTGATCTAGTGGGAGGTGTCCCTGCCCATGGCAGGGGGGTTGGAACTAGATGTTCTTAAATGTCCCTTCCAACCCTGAAAATTCTATGATTCTATGATAATATCTGCCTTGCCTTTGACTCTATTCATGCTCTGTCACAGCCTTAATGTAATTCAAGACACCTAAGAGCTATTCATGGATATGCTGGCTGGTGCACAGAATCTTAGGGAGCCTTTTAAAAAATTTATGAATTTGTAATATAAAACAGGTAGTCGTGTGAGCCAGCTAAAGCCATGCTTACTTTATAATGGAGAAGTGGCAGTGAATGCAGTATAGCTTGCAATATCCAAGAGGAATATGTACTCACCTGTGATTAACCTTCCTTGGCCATTAAATGTCACAGTTGGTGTGTACACATGGAGCAGAAAGAATATATATTTGTCAGTAAAAAGGTGACTGAATGAAGGAATTCCTGAAATGACATTTTTCAGTAGGTTTTTCATAGCTGGAGCATGGAGGAAAATTGCTTTGTGTAAATCTTGGCCCAACAGAACAAAACACACATTTCTTTCCAGTTGGGAAGCCATATTCATAGACATAATGAAAGCATTGTATGCTCTGATTTTTGCAAACTCTGATAGAAACCAATCTGCAATCTTTACAGATATGATCTTTTGCAGGCTGCTCTGTTCATTTACAGCAGCTGGAGACCTCAATTAGTTTATGAATGCGGACAGCAGGCTGTGAACTCCCTAGCACAGCCTAGGTGGAGATGTCCCTGTCTGAATTTATGTTCTGGTAATTTAAAAAGATTTATACAAAGCTTTTCTTTTATTTTGAGAGTAGATTAAAATTCTAATGGAAACCATTTGTATGCATTTGTTGAATTGAATAATATTTATTGCTGTATGAAAACAGATGAGAAGAAAAAGAAAAAAATGCTAAAAAACTTTGCTAGCTAGCAATAAAGTTGGTAAGGCAGGAATAAATAAGTACAGAGGCAGAAATAGCCCAAACCAGAAAGTAATACTTAGCAGAACCTGTACAAAACCCATGGTTTTATAAAAGCATAATGAAAGCAATTTACACCTTTTCATGAACAAATAGAAAATATGATGCTACCCAGTGGGCATGGTCTCTCAGTTCTTTAATTGATTAGAGGAGATAATTCTTACTGCTTGAAATAACCAGCCTCATTGTGGACAAGTTTGCAGCTCAGAACATGCCTTCTCTTTGTGCAATCCCAATTTTGGTAGAGTTCCAAATTTTTTTTTTTGGAGAGGTGTAATGGTCACACAACCTGTTAATTTATTCCTGGAAAGACTCTTTGAAAGCTTACTTAAGAGCAGAAATCCCACTGAAAGGGAAGATATTATTAGGACTTAGAGTTCTGAACCCAGTTAACTCATAACCTTTGATCCAATGTGACTGTTTTGGGTGGGGGGTCAAGCTTTTGGATATTCGTTTGATGGAATAGTTTACAAGCACCACACATCACATAAGGACCTGAGCCAGTGCAACATGTACAGAAAGAGGAATGAACTGTGTGAATACCTACCCACGAATTATTACAATTCTACTGGTCTGAGCTACGATCAACAGAGCTAACCTCTGAGAGCTTTGGATGAAAAGGAGCCTGTGAATATTTGAGATGTTCCTGAAAAGAGTTCTTGGTGGAAGAAATGTGCTTTTGTTAACTGACTTTGCACAGAGAATGCAGGTGCTCTGAAAGCTATTGACAGTGCACCCACATGCAAAAGGATTCCCTCTGAATGCCTCGGAGCTGGGATCCTGTTTCCACATCTGAAGGTAGAGGTCCAGGCAAACTGTTGGTGTTGCACAGACACAACAATACAAATAAGCTAAAGCAAATTCTGGTAAGGAATATCTGAAATATAAATGAGGAACTACTTCAGGATATAGATATCCGATATGTATCAGGTTTAGTTATGATAATATTAATTTGTTTTAAAGGCTGGGCAAATTAGAGTGAGGACAAATTTCTGTCATTTTTATTCACATTAAATAGTACCTTGTTTTATTCGTAATTCCATTGATGACCTGTTAGTTTCTAATATGAACTGCATCCCCAAAAAGCAGGAGTTACAGAGCATAAGAGAACGGGAATATAATTAAAATATTTTCATTCATTTCTTAAAGTCAAAAAGGCTGAAGCACTATCCTTTTAAGTGTACCCATATTTTGATAAACTAAAAAAAAAAAAAAAAATGTAAGAAAAGGGAACAACTGGGATCATTTTTGAAGGTAGCTGAGCATCTAGGGCAGGGTTTTCAGAGGAGGAAAGAGGCTCAGACTCAGTTTGATTCCTGTGGCCTAACTCAAGTACATTTTAATGACATTACTTGAGCAGCTGCTAATTTTGAACAGGATAGAGCTGAGTCCTTGATAAACTACCAGCCAGCCAAGCTCTGTAGAAGCATTTGTTTTCTGGGGCATTCCTGTGGCAAAAGCATGCAGAAATCACTATCCCTTTATTGTGTGGCCCCATAGAATGTAAATATTTTCCTTCTGCCTTTTATCTTAACTTACATTTCATTGAAGTAACTACACAGTGAAATTTTGGGGGGGCAGCAATAATAAATGAATACACTGCATTTTCCTTCCACATGCATTCTTCTTTGCCTTTAGGGATTTCATTTGACAAAGGCCTTGCTAATGGAAATGCAAATTTTCTACCTGTCACAGAGTACTTTTGGCTCTGCTGTTTGTCAGAGCAACACATTCCTCAAAAGCATGGTTACTTTGACTTCTCAGAAGCCAGGGGAATTGTGTCTGCATCTACCAGGGCTCTGTTTGACCTGCCAGACAGTGAAGAATATATTTATGTAAATTCAAAAGAGACATATTAGCCTATTCACTTCTCTGCTATAAATAAAAAACCACATAGGTTGAAAGCCTTGTTAAGCTTTAATTTATTGTAGCCAGTCATTCATTTTCTGTTTAGTATTGTTGCACTTTAATAGACAGCAACTTCCTTCACTTTCTAGTGATTTTAGTTCTGATAATATTCCATCTTACCTTTTGAGGACTGTAAAAAACCATGTGCATGACAGTGAAGATCTTTGTCATTAGCATATTAGAAAATGTCCTTTGTCTTTAGAAATGCCTAGTAAATACAGCAGGCAGCTTCACCAAACATTTCATACTGGAATTGTCCAAATGTGAATATAAGAACTTTTATGGCAGGGAATAGAAAAATGAGCCTTTGTGTTGCCATGTTCATTTAAAATGAAAACATTTAAATGCTTTGTATCCTCAGCAAGAAAAAACCTTTAATTCACTTTTTAAGGATTTGTATTTCTGTTACTACATAAATCTCAGTGGCTGCAAAAAGGCTGTGTTTAGGGCACAATGTGAAACCCTTGTGTCTTTTAAATAAGCTGTAGAAGTCCCGGTGACTGGGGAGATACAGGAATTCGTGTGCCATATGTTCATCTAGCTGAACAATGCTGGTGCATTTTTACATAGCCAACAACTCTGTTTGACAGCCCTCCCTAGAGCACTTCCTAGCCTAAGCAATCCATTTTCTAACTCTTCTCCCATTTAAACCAGTGTGCTTGCATAATCACACTTCTTTTTGTAATCCTGACCACTATTTTCTCTTTAATTTTGTCTGGCTCTTTTCATTCCTGAAGGGCTCTACTCATTCCTGCTAAATGATACCATTTCTTCACCTCCACTGTCCTGGAGTGATAGGACAAAGGGTAATGGCTTTCAACTGGAAGAGGGTAGATTTAGATTAGACATTAGGAAGAAATTATTCACTATAAGGGTGGTGAGAAACTGGAAAAGGTTTCCCAGGGAAGATGTGGATGCTCTCTCCCTGGAAATATTCAAAGCCAGGTTGGATGGGGCTTCAAGTAACCTAGTCTACTGGGAGGTGTCCCTGCCCATGGCAAAGATGTTGGAACTAGATGATCTCTAAAGGTCCCTTCCAATTCATATCATTCTGTGATTCTATGATTTCTTCTCTTCCTGATCTACTCATCCTTCACTAGTGCCCTTCACAACCTCTCTCATTATCTGGGCTTCAACTCAAAGAAGGACAATCCTTTCCTTCTCTGTTGCAGTTTGGCTCTTGAAAGAAAGAACGAGGGAAACTTATGGCTAGTGCTAACACCTCATCATGGTGACTTCTGCAGTTCACAGTCTCTATGTTCAAACCAGATTACTTAAAAAAATATATATATTCCTGTCATTCCAACAGTGATCCTTGCCTGAACAGGCAGGAGTTTTTTGTTGGCATTTAAGGTTGTTGGTTCTAATTCCAATTGTAATGACTGAAGAATGAAGGAAAGGGGCTGAATGCCCAACACATATGGTCACAGTTCTTATGGTACAACAGACAGCAAAAGATGATGTAACTACAGTTCTTGTGTGGTGGTTTTCACACAGATTCTTCCCTCCACGCAGACCTGAGGAGATTGGCAGCAGTGAGGGCTGCTCTTTGTGGAGGCAGGCAGTCATTCCAAAATGCTCCTTTCTGCAAAGAGACAATTCTACTGAAATGGAGGATGCTTTCCAAAGCTGCAACAAAGTTTTTACTTAGCCAGAGAGATCATAATGTTCCATGGTTTATTTGAATTATTAAAATGCAATACTGCACAATAATCACTATTGCAGAGCATCAAAACACTTACTGACAATGTGGTCTTGACACAAGTAAGTACCAGTCTTTTTAATGGATAGTTGTTGCAGGAGAGAAGGAGAAACCTGTTTCAGACAAAACTGTTCTTTCCAAAGGTTCAGAAGGTATTGATTGTATGTATCGATTCCATACAGATTTTTGTTGCTGCTTTATATTTTAAAAATACCCCTCCCCCCCCATCCTCTCTCAACAGGTCAGATGTCACTTCACTTTTCTTTCCTTGATATAACACTGGAAGCAGATTGTTGACAGCTTCAGGCTTCTGCACAGTCAGCATTATAAGAGAACAGTATAGACATGAGCAAAAGTCAAATGGTCTCCTAGGAGTTCCAACCCATTAAAACAATTGCTAAGGGCACAAGAGCACAATAAACATCTGTGGTTTGTCTCCCCAGAATACCACATGCCTTTCAGTTTGCCTCTGCTTGGAAATGGGCTTGAGCTGTCTGATTGGACCCAGATGTGAACTCGCAGAGTTCAGGGCTTTTCAGAGCTTGGGGTTTGGTTCCAGTCTGAGGCTGGGAGTCACTCTGAAGTCAGGTTCCAGATCAGCAGTTCCTCAGATTTGACAATGATTTAACATTACATTTTATTTTTGGCCCTGCTCTGCTAGGAATTTCTCCTTTGCAAGAATCCTGATCTACCGGATGCTCCTCATTGGAACCATGTACAGCAATGAAGAAAGTAATCAGCTTCCCAAGGTTCTCCATGCAGGCTGCCTTCTTCATGAGTCACTATCAGTCACTGTTTTTAGCTAAAGCACTACTAAAAGCCTACGCCTTGCCACATAATGATCAAGTTGCTGCTACAGAACATTTTATTACCTTGATTTTGTAACAAAATACATATTCATATTTTATTTTAAAGACAGACTTAAGCAACCTAAATGATACCAAACTTGACATACTAGTTAGAAAACAACAATTTTATATGGAAATGTTTGTCACAGCCCTATGCTTAAATCAGAAACATCTTCCACTTACAGAACTATGATGTCTCCATTATGACCAGTTAGCTATCATAAATAGGTTCAGCAAAAAGAAAAGTGAATCAAAATTATGGAAAACTGTTTTGCTAACAAATGCCACTCATGGGCAATTCAGCCTCAAGGATGAAATACACTTTAGAGGATTAAGCAGAAAGGAAGCAAATGGCTTGTTATTTTAAATTAACTAAAACTATTTGATCAGAAGAGATGAGAATTAAGATACTGACATAACTTAATAGTATGGTAAAAGTAAATTATGCAAGTACTCAATTTATCTGTAACGGTGTGCCTGTGCATTACAGTGGAGAATAAGCACAATCTTGTTAGCAATAAGGATATGACTTGTAAGTCTTTGCTTAAATACATCACAGAGAAGGAAATGAGAGAGAAACAACTTCCTAAACAGGTTGGAATAGGAATCAACAATTGTAACTCTGAGTTACAATTCCTCTGCATCCACTTCCATTCAGAAAGCTCAAAGCAGAAAATCACAGAAGTGAACAGAAGTGGCACAAATTGCCAGACAGGCACTCTGGTGCACAATGTAACGAAGGCGGAGAACACAAAGTGCTGAGAAATGCAGTAGGAATAATGCAATACAGATGGTGTATTATTTGCATTTAGTAAAAGAAGGCACAGTCCCTAGAGCCGAGAAAAGCTTTTCTAAATGCACCTATTCATATACGTGTGGGGGGGAAGGAATGGCATCATGTAGCAGTTCGTATAGAGGCAAAGGTATTAGTGACAGAATCCAGCTCTGCCCTGGAGATGCTGCAAGACTGTGGATGGAAGCTGGATGGCTGTCCTGTATGAACTGTGTCACAACAGGTGCCTTAATAACTTGAACAGGGAAGACTGGTGTCTGCCTGGTTTGAAGTTGCATACTCAGTGCTGCAGTTTTGCCAAGAAGAACCAGTGGATCTTTCTGTCTGGGGACTAAGGATGATGATGACTGGTACTGGAAATGAAAATAGTGAATAATCACAGAAGCAGGCAGATTATGGGTAGAGGGAGAAAGCAAGTGAACATTATCCTTTATTCCGCAAAGTTTTTGTTATAGGCTTTGTTTAATTGGAGAGCTGACTCCTGAAAAACTGTTGTCAGAAGAGGAATAAAGAAAAAAGATCTTAGGATAGCTTCAGGATGCTTGCTGCAGAAAGGTGGTGGGGCCTGTTCCTAACTCTGCAATAAGGGGTGAGGTGGCTCTTGTCAGCACTTCCAGGACAAGTTCAAGATGATGTGAGCAGGGAGGATAATCACAGCACTCTGGCAGGTGGGAAGGCATTGCAATAGAAAGGATGACTTGCACAGAATGACTTACTGCCAGATGGTTCCCAGCTGGGGGACTTAAGGAGACTGTGATCTGGCCTAATCAAATGCTTGGCACCTTCTCTCCCTGCAGTGTCCAGAAAGGCAACCCTCACTGCCAAGCACTACAAGAGATCAGGAGTGATGCGTCTGCCTTCTACAAATACAGTCTGGGCAGTGCCTGTAATTCTTTTTGTTGGCTTTCTCTCAGTGGCATTACCTTGAATATGAGAAAACTACTGAGAAAAATTGCTATGAGCTTTGTAGGCCCTTTATCGCTTTAATTTCCTCCCTTCTCTGCTTTCTATTTTCCTGTCTCGTGCCATCCATCTTTGCAAGAGACAGTGACCAAGTTAAGCAAGACAACATTTAGATTTGTTTGCCACTGGCTTGGTTTCTGCTTTCAGAAAATGTTTGCAATGGTCTACATGTATTATTTTATCAAGGACTAAATTTTCAATGCTAATTCTGGGATAGCCAGAGCAAGAATTCAACATGGATCTACTGGATTTAGGGAAGGAAAAAAAAAAGACCTGGAATATCTCTGGGGTGAGCAAGTAGACAATGATTTCTGGGATTCCTTTTAGGAAGGATGTGATGGGAGGGCAAAAAAGACTGGATTCTGGAGCATGTGCCCTTACAGAAACCTGGCATGATGATATTTAAGGTTTGGTTGCTAGAGGCTTTAAAGTTACTGGTCGAACCTTCTGGATGGTTAGTGCAGGGCCTGCAAGGGCTGTTTGTGTTAAGTTGTATTGATTGCCTTGGGTGTAATTTAATAAAGTTGCAGCCTGCTTTCTTCCTTGCAGCTATGTATGGTATCTGTCCTTGTTGGAGTGTTCCTATGGCAATCGTGGGCTGGATTTTTATTAGTTTGGTTTACTCAATAAATAAATAGAAAAATAAAACAAGATAATTACCCAACAATGAGTAGCTATCGTATGAACACAGTGAAAACTACACCAAAGGCCACTGGCAACAGGCAGCACTTCTAGTTTAGAAGTAGTGCAGAGATTCCCAATGTAAATTTTTTGACCTTCATTGCCCCTTACTCTATTAGGTGTCAGGCTCTGCAGCTTATATGAGTTTCATTGCATACCAAATGTCTCTCTTGGCTTCTCATGTTCATATCATTGTTATTCTTATTTAAGCAGTGACAGCAGCTTTTATGCTCTCTTACTACTTAGTCTGAATATTTACACTTGCAGAGAAGAAACTTCCCTCTTCTCTCCCCAGAGAAACGCTAGAAAAACCTGTGCTAATAAAACAAACATCTCTGCTTCAGCTGCAGTTTGCTCTCCTAACAGACGATTACATCAACATCCAGGCAAACTGCTACGAGGCCCCCAAATCACTCGGGATGCCAGCATTGCCAGGAGATGTGAGGATCTGGCTGGACTCCTGATACTCTTGGGACAGACAGAGGCACAACACAGGTGCCCTCTGCACGGAGTATTGCAGTGTAGCTTCTTTTTTGGAAGAACAAGAGAGCACTACTCTGCAGGTTACGTAGAGGACAGGAAGACTTTGGTAGTAGCTCATAAGGAAATCATGTCTGATGCTTAAAATGTGGAAGCATAGGTCATTTCTTTTAATATGTGGTCTGGCTTCTCTTCAATTCACTGCTCAGGTGTTCAGAGCCTAGACTCCTGCCATAGTGGCACAGTGCTTGCTTCGTGCAGAATGGGAGAGTTGTAAATGTGGCAGCACATTCAATACTGACAATAAATTTGGCTTGAGCTTCCCTAAGTACTTGCTCTGTGGCTTAGGAGCTGCTGATAGCTAACCATTCCCTGGCCTCTCCAACATCCAGTGCTAGTGGAAAACTAGAGGATCTTTGCTGTGAATCTTTGTTCAGGAAGAGTCATTCCTGTTCTATTCTTCCTGTTCCAGCAGTATAGAGTCAGCTCAGGGCTGTCTCTGATGGCCACAGGGTATTGGTGTTTCCATGAAGAACCATTCAAAAATCCTAAGCTTCATACAAACTAATGCAAAAAGTAAAATATTTCTTCTGGATGTTCAATGCATTGCTGATCAGAACGTGCTACACAGGATGCACCCAGTGGTGTTCAAGCAGCATACTACGCAAGGCTTTTAATCAGAAGTAGATATTGTTATCCTTTCAAGATCTCTTTTCTCTTGAGGATCTTGCACAAGTGCAAAACTTCCGGAGAACATCTGCTGAATGGCTTAAGACATGCCTGAGTATGAAATGCTTCTAAACTGATGTTTGAAAATGGCTTGAATGTTCATTGAAAGGCAGCTGTAACACAAGCTACATTTGAGGCTCCTGCAGAGAATTGCGGATCTTGCTTCAAACCTCCTTTCCACGCGAGTTATATTGGCACTTATGTCTTCCACCACTGTCACTGGAAACCTTTTTAAAATTAGTGTTAAAATGTCAGTGCCTTTGTGGAGAAACTGTCATTAAGAGAAAACTCTCAGCCTGCTCCCATGTTAGACCTGTAGAATCAGGGAGGCCTGGAGGCTGTTTCTTGACTCTGCTCCTGGCCTGCTGTTGCCTGCAACTCTTATCATCTCACTCCAAAATGGGGATAAAGCTGGGCTTCTCCTGTACAATGTTATGAGGACTTCAAAGAGTGGTATTTCAAAAGAACCAAGTTTTATTAAGAACCTCTGTGGATCTCACCTCCTCCTCTCCCCTGCGGTGTGAAATATTGCAAGACCTGTGGCCTTGGAAGGTGCATAGGCTCTCTCATGAGCCTCTGGATGCTGTTTCTGGGGCCAGCTTGCCTAGCAGGAGCCCTGAACAGAGGGCCAGTAATTGTATCATTTCACCCTGGGAAATTTTCCATTTCTGCCTGGGGTAATACCCTAGACAGATACTGTTCTAGAGCTATTACAGCCTTAATCAGAAGACTGGGAGGGGAAAGAGTGAACGGTTTCACCTTGGCTTTCCCCAGCAGATTAGTGAGAGAAGAATATGTCCTAAAACAAACAGGAAGAAAGCTCTTAGATGATGCTTTTCAGCCTGAGAAAGTAGTAAGTGCTCTCTCTGGGCATGCAGATTATTAAGAAACCATTAACAAGGTTTGTTCACTGTGAGTGTGTAGTGTATAGATCTCAGGCATTTGCAAAGCACTCGGGGGAAAAGCCTGCTATCTTGGAGATGGGGAAAAGGACCCTGCTCTTCTGCCACTGTCACTGAGATGGGAGTGGCTTGGGAATGACAGCCAGAGTTTTGTAACCCACTGCAATGGTGGGATTTCCCCATACTTCTTGGATATTCCTGGTCTTCAGCCTGTTGTTCTGACCTGTGGAGATACACTAAGACAGTGCCTGAGTGGCAGATGGAGAGATCCTGTATGGTACATGTCTGCTTGCAAGATCAGGGCCTTGAGCCTTCTTCCCTGCTCCAACCCTTGTGACCTTGCCTCCTCTCTGCTGCACTGATATACAGAGGCTTCATTCCTGGTCCTTTACTTGCTAATGGTGTTTTATTTAATCAATGCTCTCTTCTTTAGCTATTTCCTTTATATATTTTAGCTAGTGTTTCCTTTTCTTCTATTTGTTTTCCACTTTGCTTTCCCTCTCTGATACAGAACCTGATCCTGCTCCATCCTGTTGAGGCTATATGTGTCACCAACACTGGGACACCATCTGCTTTTGCACCATACCTGGCACTGTGACATAGGCTCGGTACATATGCCACAGCATGAGTTTGAATAATGATTTTTGCTCTTGCTAGACAAGTCCCTGAGGCAAATTCACATGGCCAAGGTCTTTTGAGGTCCCACGCCTGCAATGTGGTGCAGACAGACTGCTCCCCCTGCTAGGCAGCAATATTGAGAGTCTCCCTGGGCAGGGAGCAAAGACTTTCTGCCTTCTTCAGCTCACCTTGCATGACAAAGGCTTCTGATCTGGAAGACAGAACACAGCCAAGGTTAGGCTGTTTTGGTCATCCTTGCTACAGCACCTGCCTTTCCTCACAATAAAAAGATGCTCTCAGTACCTATTGCTCATGTACTTTGGCAGAGGGGGTGTTGGCTTGGGATATACCTGACCATTTACCAGGTACTGTTCATGTTAACTGGGAAGTGATGGAAGGTTTTTCTACTGTAATACACAGCTGCTTTGTTTATGTTTTTTGTTGTTTTGGGGGGGGGGTTTGTGGTTTTTTGTTTTTTTTTTTAAGCTCTTAACCACGCAACATGATCCAGGATTTTCAGTAGAAAGCTTGTCATATCCTAATTGGTCTTAGACATTTTGTCCAGTGTAAATGTTTTGGCAATTGAACTGTTTTGATCAAGGTTTTATAAATCCCATTAGTCACAGTAGCTGAACCTGTGTGAACTCTCTGATGGGGCTTGTAGCACCTGAATTCATACGGTACCGTTACACTTTGCACCTTCTGTGAATAGATATGCTTTTATTTGGGCTCTTCTGGTTGTGTGTTCTGGTGGGCTAAGGCATGGTGTGAGCTGATGCAACATGTAAGCTGCAAGATCCAGGCTCACCAGCCCTTCTTAACTCTGGGCTGTCAGCTTCACATCTCCCTTTGTTTGTCAGCTGGCATCACACTCGAAGCATTTAGATTGAGCATTTCTTGTCTGCTCCCACTGGGAAAAGAAATAGGACTCTGGAAAACAAATGGTGCTTCTTTTCTGAACTGCAATGATTTATGCACATGCCAACAGGAATGAGGAAATACAAATCCCTTCTGCTTCCACATATTCCAGGCTTCTGTTTAATAACACCCCAGGCCAGCCGCTTTGAGGACACTATTCTGTTTGAATTGGTTGTTGAACTCATTTGGCCTTGTGCCTCACAACACTATATGGGGTATGCCCTAATAGGCATGCACTGACTTGATTTTATTTATATAAATACCACATGTTTATTTTAAAACAAATGAACTTCTGCAGTTGCAGCTCTGGGGTGGTGAAGGTCCCTGGAAGGATGTTAGGTTCCTATCATTTAAATCTAGAAGACCTCCCTTAAGTTTCTGGCTTATGGTGTAATGCTGGGCATGACATTTCTGACATAGTGTTTTTATTATCTTTATTCAGGAGCCACTGATTTGAGAGCTGTTAGTGGAAATGTACTTATCAGTTTTGGCAGGTGAGTCTTGAGTCTTGTCAGTTAGGAGAATCTCTGTAGCTGGGCACGTGCCTGTCTGCAGAGCACCCCACTTGCCCTGGCCCAGCTTGGCAGCCTTCCCTGCTACTTGGAGACTGACTGCTACCAGCACTCTGCTGGCCTGGAGACTTCTGCTTCTGCTTGTACTTCATACTTCATACTACTGCTTGTATGAGGTATGGATTTCTCAGTCTTGAGTTAGTTCTATTTTGTGTTTAATTAAGTAATAAATATCTCTTGGGCCAGAGAGGGAGCAAGTGACTGAAATTGAGTGCATGTTGCTATCCTCTTACTTGGATCCATAGTCATGCTTGCCTCGTGCTGCCTGAAGGCGTACCAAAGAGCGAAGATCCAGGAAGCATGAATCCCAGGATAAGAGTGCATTTAGGTCCTCAGAGTGATTCACAACAGGATCAGACATAACTAAGTGCTGGCACAAGTGATGGGAAGCTTTGTCTGAGAAGAGGTAGAAGAAAGGCATGACTGTCCCTTCAGAGAGCAGTAAGTCATTAGAATGGTTTAGCTATAGCCTTGCTTGGTGCCCTGATTTCTGAGCCTTACCTGGGATGTATACAGTTGTATACTGATGTTTTCATTCAGTCTTGTGGGGATGAATACGTATACCACTGCTGCCAGTAACCAGTTTGTTAGTATACAAGATGAAAACATTTAACACTTGGGCTCAGACTCCTGGTTGTAAATTCGCATGTACCACCAGCATGTCCTAATCACTAAACAAGTGGCTACTTCTGGGTGTCTTGCCTTCTCCCCAGTGATTTCCCTCACTGGAAGAAGATGGAATTCTAGGCTTCACCTACATGGCCCATGCTTGCTCCCATGGCTGCCTCTTTGTTCCCTTGTCTTCTGCAGCCCTCTTCCTCTCTTTTATTGCTGTTCTTTTTGCTCTCTGAAATTAAGCTAAAAAGCCAGAAGAGTTGCAGACCTGGCAACAGACTTTGTGCATGTACTTCCCCAGAGGTTTCAGTCCTAGGAGCAGGGTGCAGCTGCCCTTGCCTGGAGACAGCAGAGCCCATTCAGGAAAACTGCACCTAATATCTTATTTGCAGCATGTCCTGTCCCCCACCAGCTGAAAGACAATGTGTTAGGGACATCTGGTATGAGCTGAAGCCTGTGCCTCCCAGCTCACAATGAGTTCTGCAGGATTGTTGGGATTCATAAGGCTGGATGACACTTCTATTTTAAATATTTCCTTTCTTAAGGTTAGTTGAGATTTTTATTATGTATAGTCTATGTGTGAAGCTGAGAGCCTCTCTGCTTCCAGGCATTGGGTGCAAGTGACTGCTGAGCTGCTTTGGAAGGTAGCAGGTATTTTGAGTGGTTCATTGCTAATTATTGCTTCAGTAAAGAACAGCTGTTCAGACGCTGCTCAGCTTCTTACTTTGAAAAGACTACAGTGTCCAAACAATATTCTGGTATTATTGAGAAAACAAACAAACAAAAATGTTATAATCATTCACTCCCCTACTGCTACAAATTTTATGGGCCTTGTAGTGCACTGTTATGTCAAGGCATATTAATTGCTAGTGAGTCAATGTTACGCAAATGAAACAGCTTTGTGCAGTGTTTGGACAGTTTAACAGCAGTCTTCTGGAGAGACTGTCTAAGATTATTTTCCAGCACTAGAGGAATGGCTCTTTCAAAGTAACTATAAAATGAACCATTGCTGCCATGCAATAGCAGTAATAAGCTGTTAAGGTACATTGCAAAGCATGAGGTCAGAGGCAGTGTGTTCTTCCAGCCACCCAAGAAGTGTAATAGCCACTAATTAGTGCAGCTGCTTCATAGGCTATTGCTATTGTAACGGGAGGAAAGAAAGGCAGAGAAGTGCAGGAGGGGGTTCCATCGTTACTATCTACCCTTCAGATGAAGGAGTTGTTGCTATTAATTTAGCAGAGGGTGAAGGCCTGACCCAACATAGCACTGAGTGTCACTGATGTGCTCTTGGCACTGAAAAGAAAAATAGCCCCATTTTCCACTCCATGTGGTTCCTGGCCTTCTGCTTTCTTTGTGAGGAGCAGGATTTATTGGGGTATCTGCCTTGATTTACCGAGGAATGGAAACTACAAATTAACACCCAAGGCACGTGCACAGACACCCTTTCCAGCACCATGCTATCCCAAACCCTTCCCCTCTGCTTTCCCAGCTGAAGTGGCTGTTGCCCTGAGCTCTTGGCTGTGGCGGTGCCCATGGCCACCAACCAGCTACTGTGTGACAGCCCCCAGCCAGAACATGTCCCCTCCATCTAAGCTGAGGAATGGGCTGCTCTTTGTTTGAAAGCAGTTGATTCCTACACTGTTGCCTGCAGGTGAAAGCCACCGGTAAATACTTTTCTGCAGTTAAAACCAAAAAAGACCATGTATGTTACTAAACGGACATACCAGCAGTCAAGCTGGCACATTTTGATGGATTTAATATGGAACAAGGTGGTATTAGCACTTCTACTCATTGTCAGGCGTGACGAGTTGGGCCAAATTTCCAAGGAAAGGGCCCCACTCCAGGCTGGCAGATGAGGACTCGCCGTTGTGAGTAGGTGATGCAGCAGCTGCCCGGGCAAACGGGGGGCAGCACGGCTGCTGACCTGCAGGCTCAGGGTCCCAGAAGCAGCACTGCCTTCGTGGGGCACCTGCCGCCTCCCCTGCAGGGCTGCGGGAATACCGCGTTCACAGGGAGAGCAGAGAGGGAGCAGAAGGTGGCGCTGGGAGCAGCAGCATGTACCAGCCTGCTGGGGTCTGCCGGGCACCATGCTGCGGGTCGGCACAAGGTGGTGCTCCAGAGGACGCGGCACCTTAAGGCTCCGATTTTAAGTTGATGTAATTTTGCTATTCACTGCCTCTCAGCGACCTGCACCCTGATGCCGCAGGACCCCGGCGGGGGATGGCGGCACCAAGCCGTTAAAATGGCGGACAAGAGGCCCAAATGCGGGGCCGCTGCCCACCCGGGGAAGCGCGGGGAGGGATGGAGCGGCCCTGAGGCGGCCGGGCAGGTCTGGCCCTGTACCGCCCGCGTCCCGGCTCTGTCCCTGCTCTGTCCTGGCCGCCCGCCCGCTGCCGCCTGACC
>JAAWXA010000001.1:18625457-18970963 GCA_038090715.1 Florisuga fusca
CCCGCGGTGCGGGTCAGGCGGCAGCTTGGCGGTGGCCGCGCTCTGGGTGGCAGCACAGCAAAACCCAAACTCGTCCCGGCCTCGCTACGGGCAGCGGGCTCTCGTTTGGTACCGAGAAATCGCTAGGTACTGAGCCACCTTCACCGGATCTGACAGAGTGTGAAGCACCTGGGAGGTGTGTTGCCCGGTCGGTGACTGAAGGCAACGTGTGCTCAGGGAAAAGTGGCAAAGTGCAGTCACTGTTGGCACAGACAAGTTTTTTTGTTTTTTTTTAACCTAAACACTTGCCTCTGGATGCCTTGGAGATACAAACAGAGGCATAGTGGCTCCTGCTGTGCTCGTGAAAAGAATTTATAATAGAGTGAGGAGGATTATTTTCCTTAGTTTTAATAATCAACTACTATAAAAAGTAACTCAACAGTGCGTCTCTGTTGTGGAAACGGAGGGCTGTTGTTAAAATGCTGCAATCTTGCACTGTATGTTTTAAAAAACGTGGCTTTTAGAGTAATCTTTGTTGGCTGCAATCTGTATCAAGTGAGTGTGGATATTTCAGGGTTGGAAAAGAGGGGGTAAGGGCATGAGAAACTCAAACTTCCGTGTCTGGTGCTTACCAGAGCTACGAAGTTTTCACTGCGAAGTGTCCTGTGCGGCTATAGAGACACTTCCACTGTCTGCTCGTAACTCCTATCACAAGCAGTCATTACATGTAATTTTAATTGCCACCTATTTTGCCAGGCTTCTGGAAACTTTATCTCCTGTGGTTTGTTCTAGTGGTCATGAAGTAGAGTTCCCCTCCTCCTGTTGTGTTTTTTTCCCCAATTCCTGCTGTGGATTTAACCAGACTTGTGTTCCCACCCACTCCTCCCATTTAGAAGCACTTTACTACAGTGTGTGGTTTTTTTTTTTTTTTTTTCTTCTGAGAAGTCACTTAAGAGTCTTGTCAAGGCACCCCTCGGTGCTGCTTCTTTTTTTATTTTTTTTTTTTTTTGTGTGTGTGTGTGAGCTATTTAAATCTCCCGCAAGCTGTGTTTTTGACAAAGCTCAGAATTATGTGTGATCTCTCACTAGTGTTTCAACATCATCTTCACAATGCATGCACCAGGACAGTATGCAAGAGTAGTGTTGCTGGTGCCATATGCAGTGATAACAGTATCTTGCTATTTCCCTTGTTTAGCAAGGCCAGTAATCTCATTAAGCTTCTCCACCATTATGCGCTCTTCATTGCCACCACTGTTGTACTGGAATCTCACAATGAGTTATTTATCTATTATGTGCTCCTCATTCTTTCCAGTCATTGCTTTCTTGTAGGCGGCTACATACCTTTCATAGCAAGATTTGCATTTCTTATGCTGAGATATTTTACTTCTGGAGTTGCCTGTATTAAAATGCATTTTGTTTGAATGGGCTCACTTCAGCGAGTGATCCTTATTGTTCTGTATGGCTGCTCTGTCCTAGCTGTTATTTGCCACTCCATCAATTTTTGTCATCTGCTGATGCTGGAGCCACTAATTTAGGTGGGGTTTTTTTGTTTGGTTTTTGTTTTTTTTTTTAATATATGTACTTCACCATCATTGTGGAAAATGCTGACTAGCATCTGGTCCTAGGATTATTGTCTTGTACAGCCTCCAATCCCCCCATGCCATTTTTTCCCCAGCAGTTCTTGTCAGCAAACACTGGATAGACTTTCTACAGCATTACTTGCCTATAGTTACTCTTATTTACTCTTGAATTCTTAACCAATTCCTCCATTAGCTTTCCTCATGCTGTTGTGTTTCTGTTTGTTTTTTCTTTAATTGATGCAAGGTTAATTTATTAATTAGTAGCCATTCCTGTAATTTTAGTTTAAAAATTATTACTATTTTTCGAATGTAGAAAAACTTCATTGTGTTGGGATAACTATTCCCCTTTGGCTCTGTAATGCGTGGTGCTGGCCCTGCTGTCTCAGACAATGCAAGTGCAGTTGAGTACCTAAAGCCAGTTGAAACATGTCGCCTCCCAGCTTTGTTCTTAGTCTCTGGATTTCTTCCTGAATCTCAGAAGGCTTGTTAAGACAACTTTGTGCAAACCATTAACTCAATCCTGTGTAATTATTTTGCTATGAGCTTTAACTTATAGTAGTAAAAAGAAAGCATGTGTTTCTAGGAAATACATATTCTTCAATGACAGAATCTTAGTAAACCTTTTGGTTTACTCAATTCACCTAGAAAGTTGGGAATGGCAAGAGAGTTCATCTGTAGAACTAAATGCAATAAAGTAGGTTCTGTGAAAACATGACAATCTGATGAGCTGCCATGTTATGCTTGTTCTTCACCTTCCAAATTTCACATAAGGCTCATGTACTTAAAGAGAGGGATAGTGTTGGTGTTTAGCTTGCTTTGTTTAGAAGCACACTTATCTTTACTGAGGGATGCATTTTATGTCACTGAGGGATGCATTTTATGTCATCCTTGCACAGCTCAGAATTGCATGCGTTTGTGATGCTAGAAATCAGGCCAAGATATTTTCTTGTCTGAATTTTTATTTTAAGGCATGTGTACAAAGAATAGCGATTAAGATAATCCTTATGCCAGTATTTGTGTGATAATGTGTGACTTCACTCTCACTGTTGCATTTTAGACCACTTAGTGACAGGCCATGTCCCTTTCCCTCTCCCTCCTCTGCTATGTCCAGCACATCCTGAGACTAAAGCAGGGCAGGATGTTCCCAAGCATCAGACAGCATGTTCTTGCTTCTCTGTCACCCTCACAGTGCCAACTGTAATAGCCAGTATATCTTATGATTAGGAGCTGGCATGAAAGCTGAACCTTTCCATCATCTTTTCACCCTGAAAGGCCTAAGGTGTTTTTAGTGACCTGCAGCAAATGCTCAGGTTCCTAGGATGAATAGACAAGCTTTATTTTTCAGATCCTTATTTACATCCTGGCATCCTTATTTACATTACTCTTGCTGAAAAATCGGCTGAGGGGGAGGAGAAGAAGCACTTTTTCTATTCTTAGTGTTCTGACTTTTTTTACAGGTCTAGCTTGGGTGCTCATACACCACATTTGCCTCATATGGTCATTGCCACACAGATGAAAACTTCAGAGGAAAAATTAACGTTCTGCCCATCAGCATGACAGCTACAGACCACATGTTCCTGTTATCCTACGGGGGAAAACTGGTACCTACCCATCAATCAACTGTTTGCTTGGTTTTGGTTTTTTTTTTTAATATCACTAAGCCCCAGCAAGTTGTGTGTGCAAAGATCAATTTAATTTTATAAGCATTAGTCCTTAGCACTAATTAGCTCCAGCTGATCAGCCTGGTCAGTTTGGATGTGGTTTTGCAGTTAGGGATATGATTTCACCGTGCCTGTGTTGTTCAGTTTATGCTGCTTGATGATTTCTGCTTTACATGTTTTTAACCCTGGCAGCTTTTAATAAGTGTCAAGTAAGCAGCTTCTAATAAGCTGCTTAGAAGTTGTTTCTAATAACTGTCTTTGCTTTGCATTTCCCATCCCCTGAGAATTCCACACGACTCTTTTTTCTTAAAGGTTCTCAAACTGGTCATATGTATAGCTGCAGCTTGCCTTTCTGGAGTTAGCAGTAAATAATTTAGATTTTCTATTTGTTTCTGCTGAAAACAGAACTCAAACACTGTGTAATCTTGGGTACCCTGCAAAAGCACTCTGTTCTCTCATAGAAAATAGTATTAAACTGTTACTTTATGCATTGTTTTTTCTTTATAGTCTTTCTGGGATCATTTTAAAAAGTGCCCCTGAAGAGCAGCAGCGATTAGTGGCATTTTTTTTTCCCCTTGTCAAATGGAAATTTTTTTTTTTTTTTTTTTTTTTTTTAATGACAAAATTAGGCCACAGTTAGCTAAGCAGAGTGACCTGATTCGTGCTGGATCAACATGTTACCAACTTGAGGTTGTCACTATAATGCAACTGTGGTGAAGTCTGCCTGTTCCAACTAAAATCAGAGCAGTGTCTCCACACAGAGCAGTGCTGAAGTCAGCAGTTTCCACTAAGTGGGTCTCAGTGCAGATTGAAGGATCCCTTCTGTGTATATATGTAACTACCAGTGCCAACCCAGTTAGTGTTAAATATTTTTTCTCATATTTTTACCCAGGAGGACATGAGAGAAAACAGTTCTAAGTGCTTTTTTTGTTTTGTTTTGTTTTCTTTGGTTGGTTGGTGTTGTTTGTTTTTTTGTTTCTTTGTTCTTTAGCTTTTCCTCAGCCATAAAAGATTTGGCTTTGTGAGGTATATTTAATGTTATCTCTGAAGTAGGCCACCTGAGAGATCCCAGGGAGTAATTCACTTTGCTGAGTCAGCAGATGATGCCTTTGGACAGCATAAAAAAATACTGCCAACTGTGAACCAAATGAATCAATACCAGTGCAACTGCATCATTTTGCTTCTTCCGATACACAAGAAAAGCAGTAGCACAGCTGCAATATCTGACACAGATTTTTTTAAAAAATAATATATATATATAAGCACACACACACAAACATTGGGTTGGCTTTTATTGGAAAGCCTAGATGCAATCTATAGTTATCAATTTGTGGAAAATTCAGGACACATATAAAGTTAAGAAAGCAAATTAAAAGAACAATACAAATCGGACAAAATATACATCTCAAAATATCAGGATAGCATTTTGACTGGCATTGCCTAAAATACTTAGAACTGCTTTTTTTTTTTTTTTGCTTTTTTTTTTTTTTAATATGTTTCTTCTAATTGTACATATTTTTTCTTTAAAAAGATCTTTTGTTTATATATTCCCCAAGGTCACTATTTCCTGCAGGAGCATGTCCAGATCACAAGTCTTTTTTAGCAAGAAATAGGCTCATTATACCAACTAACAAGGCCACTAATTGGCTTGATTTGACTTTATCTAAAATGATCACCAACAGATACTATAATTTGTTGTTTATTGCTGCCAGAACAAAGGAGAAGGAACTGGTACGTGTCAAATAGAAGATATATTTCATTGTTGACATGTTATACAAGCTTTTCATATTCAAACAGAACAGAAACATCTGACATAATTTAGAATATGAGCCTATTTCAACAGAGAGCACTTACAGCATGCTAAATACAGTGCTGTGGAAGAGCCACCCAACAGAACTGCAAACACCTAGCATTTTACATCTTTCAAAAGAATACGTAAATCAATGACACGCCTCTGGGGTCTTGACATATCATCTTGTCTAAATTTAGGGCCCTCAAGACTTCAAGGGTAAAGATACTAACAACTAATCTGTGCTTTCATTCTAATAGATGATTAGCATTCATTATATGTGTAATTAGTTCTGTATGCTCTACCAAATACACACATACAGTAATAGCACTGATACTGTAGTCAGTAGCGACTTGGCTGGGAGAAATTAAAATCTGTTTATCAAACAATCCTAATGTGCAATTTAGAGTATGTAATACCATAGACTCTCAGAATACAAAGCAGTTAGAAAACTATTTTTATTACATCCACTTGAACCATTCATAGTTAAGACACGTTCACTTACTATGTTTTGTCATTATAATACATGGATAGAAATACGGTGTATATTTCAATTAACATCAAAAAACCCCAATTTTGTCTCATCTTAAAAATATTTATTTTTGTGGCTGAATTGAGTGCTCTTGAGAGTAAAGCTCTAAGAATGGTTTCAGCCAAGATGTAGAACAGATGCCATAGATGCCACCACAGGCTTCCTACAAGGAACCAGCTGCACACTTCAGTTCTATCCTGCAGCAAATGTAGAACAGATGCCATAGATGCCACCACAGGCTTCCTACAAGAAACCAGCTGCACACTTCAGTTCTATCCTGCAGCAAATATACTGGGCCTTGGAGCAGAGCATGCCAAATCTATGCAGTGGTGCGGAGATGCAGACTAGGCACTAGAATTGGACCTTCCTCTCTATCCCCAGGTTCAGTGTTCACGGTAATGGGATTTGATCTGCCAGCTGAAGGCTAGGAGATGAACCTACTGAACAGCCTGCCTGCCTAAAGAGCAATTCTGTAGCATCAGGTCAGAGGTACACTTCTATCTGGAGTTATTAACATCTAAAAGAGCTGTATTATACAGAAGACAAAGTTGACATAACTGGATGAAACAACATAATTTCTTCTTCTTCTTCTACATACAATTTGCCAAGCACCTGAGACACGATAATCTCCAGTGTGAAACAAAGCTTCTAAAAAAACAACAGAAACCCCACCTGGTATGAAGAAATGTCTATTTATTACATTAGGGCTGGAAAAAGACAAGGAAAACCCAACCTATTAAAGTCTTCCATCATAATAAACGAGACTTATTTGGTTACTGTGCCTTCTAACAATGACTGATGAAGTGGCACTGGCCTGGGTGACAGGAGAGGTACGCAGGGGGAGAGAGCTGCGATCTGATTCAGCCAGCCACTTTGGAGTGTCCTATCAGCAGAGTGATAGATGCACAGCTTTAAACCTAATACAAAAATATTAACACTTTTGGACATTAGTCATCACTGTTATATCTCTACAATATAATCCTTTATACTGTACAGCTATAACATAAAAGGTGCAATTCCTTTTTCTTTAAAAAAATCACACACAGCACATGTTTTTATCATTTTATTTTTAAGTATAAACTTTTTTAAACACTTTACATAAATTAACTCCTCTGAGACTAATATTTGATGTACAGTAAATTGTAATTCATATAAAAATCCATAAACAACTTGTCTCACATAATTTACAAAAAAATCAGGGTTTCCTTTGCTTATCTGCAACAAGGATTCTACTTGCCATTTCCCCCCCCCAGGCAAACCATGTTAGCATAGTAAAATCCATTATTAAATTCCCATGGTAGCATAAGTCACTTGTGCCAATGTCCTTTTAGAAAGCAGCACAGTTTAAAGCAGTCGGGTTGTCTATAAACAGTAATTTTTGCCCCACATTTTAAAATTAACAGATATATAACACATCCTATGCAGTGAGAAAGAGAGAGAAAAAGAGAAAGAGACTACTTCTGGTAAGCAAAGGTCAACAATTCAGTAATATTTGGAAACACTGTATGGGTCTGTATCTTAATTAAATACAGTGCCTCAAAGGAACAGACAGCCTGTTGCAAAATCTGTAGGCCTTTTTTCTTTTCTTTTTTCTTCTTTTATTTTTTTAAATACTTTTCAGTCCAACTTGAGTGCAGCGATATGCATATGTAAACATATTCTTTAAAGCAGATCACCTTTAAGGTCATTGAGAAAAAAAAAAGTTTTGTCATTAGCAGTATCATTCTTCTGGAAGGCGCTCTTTTTGTTACGGAGTCTGTTCGGATTGTGCTACAGAAAAAAATCTGAGCAAAGATGTAAGCTTAGGCTCAAGTAGTAATGCAGCAAAACAGTTTGGTCTCCTTTTTAGAAGACACTGGTACACAGTCTCTTTGGCAGCCTGAGCTAAGCCAGTGTGTTACCTCTTTCCTATCTCACTTTGTCTGAGGAACTGTATATTGTTAGCGCTGTCTGCTAATTCTGGATATTGCTCCACAGAGAGTACATAGTACCCATCGTATCCTTGTACCTTTCCAGCACTTAACAACTGCCTCTTTTCTCCTTCTGTCCACAACCTGGCACCTTCCTCTCCATCTCTTACTCTCTGTTGTTCTCTGGCCCAGGCACTGGAAAGAGCTCTTTGCCTGGCTTGCTCCAGTATTCGGGCCTTCTCCTCATCAAGTGTCATGCCATAGCGGACGTGAAGTGCCAAAGCACCATATTGCATTTCAACATCAGCAAACCTACGAGTCCTGCCGTTCACCACGGTGGTGGACTGGGAAACAGTGACATTGATGCCGTTCTCCAGGGCCTTCCGCCCACTTGTCAGCCTCAGTGTCCCAAGGTCACTCTCGGGGGAGGTGGTCTTGATAAAATAGTGCGTGTCCTTTCCCTCAACGGTGAAATGCAAGTTTTCTAGGTAGTAGGCGTTGTTCAGAACAGCTGCCACTTTTATGCAGTCTTCATTCGCAATGTTGAGGACATTTGTTTGCACTTTGCCTTGATTGACAGCAAGCATCACCCCTTTCCCAATCAGAGACTTCACTGTAGCAAACCACAGCCATGACTTCTCTCCACTGGATTTCCGCCTGCTGACCTGCACTTCTGCCATCTTTCCCAGGGAAAGGAAAGCCTTTGCTTGTCTTGCCACTTGTTGTTGCACTCCAGAAATTGGCTGTAAACAAGAACAGACAGAAGTTTTACCAGCCATCTGTAGCCCTCTAGATGCCAAACAACCAGGCTTTCTTGGTGTGCTGCCCGTGGACAACAACAGGATATGCCACAACTGACATTGCCAAGGAGTTAATTAAATCTAGATACTACTTGTTCTGTTGAGTTACAAGACCATTTTGTTTTATAATGATGTTCAGTACTTTCTGTCTCCCTGAGAATCTGCACAAAAATAACATCTAACTTCAGAGGGCTTACTGGGCTGCACAGGACAAACCATTGCAACACAACACCAATGTTTGATACGGATAAGAGCTATCTTACACAGTGTCATCTCATCCTCTGAGCTTGCTTGACAGTGATTCCTGTCTGCTATAAGTCCGTCCACATTGTGGATTATTTTGCAGGTCATGAAGCTGTGCTTTAGAAGAGGAACAAGCCCTTCCTTACGCTGAGTCAGGAGACAGTCTCTCAAGTAGCTGCAGTCTGTTACCAAGCTGCAGAAAGTTTCTTATAACCCATCAAGCTGCTAAAGGAGTGGAATCAAACTGTAATGGTAATCTTTACAGTAAAAGAGAAGGAAGCAAACATTACAGAGCAGTGTGGTGGAATACTGGAGACTGGTGCCTTTTCTTGCAATTTTTTGGAGAGACTGACAAAAAGGTGTTAAAAGGCTGTGGCCAACTCAGTTGTGTCAGGTTTCATTTCACTCCAAGTATCAACACGCTGTCTAGAAGAGAAGAGCAGCTTCTCCCTCCAGAACTACAGATGGGTGCAATCCAAAATCTACAGTGTTTTGTTGACTGCTAGGAAAGACAAGGGGCAATGAATTAAAAGAAGCAACAGGCAAGTCTGAAAGAAGCTGATTTGTTATTTACTGTTTTATCATATGTGGGGTGTTCTTGTTGAAAAGGAAGGTAGGCTATTCAGGGGAGGAAATAAGAGGTGCAATCATGAGGTGCAAAAGCACAAGATGGAAAAGCTGGGGTAGAAGAACCTGTTAGTTTATTTTGACTGTTAAGAGCTGTATGTGGCCACATTAAGCCAGATGAACTCTTGGTAAAGAGAAAGGATAGCTGGGGAATAGGACCTATGAGAACATCTAGAAATGTAGGAGCAGCTAGCAGGAATGGTTAGCTGCACTGCTGGATAGCAGAGTCAGCTGTGGTTGGGATGAGACCTTACAACTGTACAGAACAGGCACATCTTATCTGTCTGACCCTGGGTCTTAAGAGCAACAAGCTGTGAATGAGCTGGTATTGACAGAGGTGAGGAGGAGACAGCTGCAGCTGTCTCAGTAGGAAACAGAGAAAGATGTAAACAGCATTGGCTGCATTTTTGAAATGAAGTACTTTTAGTTTCTGTAGATGAATCAGTTTCTCTTCCAGTTGACCTGCTCTCCCTTCAGTAAAATACCGTTTGACCCACCTGATTAACAAATGAGGCAAAAGCCTGTTCAGTTTTTCCAAATCTCTGGATGGAAGACCAAACAGACTCCTACAACCTTAATCCAGTCTTGCTGCTTATCAAGGGCTGGCAAAAGGTTTGCAAAACCTAACCTGCTCTGCTACGAGGATGGCTTTCTGGAGGGCACCGTTCCTGAGGGAATTAAAAGTTGTCTTCGATGCTCAACTCTTCTTGAATGTGGCAGATTCCTGTCTGCACTTGCTAGCAAGTATGGATTTCAGCTGTTGTAAATCCTACAGGAAAGCTATTAGCATAATGTATATTTTAGATGGCATGCTCATGAGTGAGAGCAGCAAAAGGCTATAGCAACTTCATAATGACAGTTTATTTATTTTTAACATGTATCCTCAAAGCTCAGTAAAGCTCACTCACTTCAGAATGTTTCAAAATACGAAGTGGCTTGTGTTTTACTTCTGGCTCCTGGCTGCATGTGAATAGTCACAGCTTCTTCCTACTTGAGAATTTTGAATCTCTGTTTTCCTCCTGCTTCTCTCTTTCTCTCTGCCAGGTCATATGACCCTGGCACTCCTCACATTGTTGAGATCTCTCCTGAAGACTTTTGACAGCTAGCTGTCTGCTCTCATCTCTCTGACCCGACTGGTTCTTTCCCTGATGCACCTTGTCTTATGTTAGTGGATAGTTGCATTCTTTAGCATTGAAAAGCTGAATAAACAACTCCTGATGGTTTTTCAGTCATGCCTGATGACTGGTCTCTTAATGCAGCCACTTTGCCTGGAGTACTTGCAATGCTCCTCCTTCACTGCTTCTGCTGTTCATAGCAGATGGAATTCTCATGCTGTACTCAAAGGTCTTTCCCTGTTATTCAGTCCCTGGCTATTAAAAAAAACCAAACCATATATATATAGTAGGTCACTTCATGCATACAAAATTAGCTTACGTATGCTCCCTTCTGCTGGGACACACTTCTACTGATTTTTAGTCTAATTTACGTTGTAAGGTTCTTCAAGATCATTTAATTTTATAACGTTCTCTTTCATGGTTCTTGTAAAAAAAGATCTGATTTTGACTGCTCATGATAGGATTACCCATTTTGCTGTCTCTTAACACTTTGCAACTGAGAATTGTAGGGTTTTCAAGGGCATTGGTCTTTGATCTTTGAGTAAGTTTGATTTGTAAATATAATTTTTTTCAATAGCATATTCAGAGTTTAACTTCCACATTTACTTCTTCCATAATTTCAAACTGTAGCAGGTTTTCACAACTGAAATTAATTTTTTTCCTCACAAAGAACTTCCTAAGCACCTGGAGTTTTGGTTTTACATCATGTAATGGGTTTTACCTCAAGTAATTTAATTTTCAGTATTTTACCTTTACATATAAAACATGGTTAATATTAAAGAGAAATAAAACTAGCAGTGCCTGGTATACATAATTTATGTCACCTGTTCTTCTGTTTATTTCACAGACTATTTTTTACTAAAGTATTCAGTTTCTACCTTCAGGCAGAGTGTTACTACAAATCTAATCTCTGTAGTTTCTCCAACAAAACTTAGACATCTTTAAAGGTTTTTAAACTTCTTTTCACAGATAATTGTCTTAAGGCATTTTTATTATTACTGAAAGCAAACCAAAGCTTACTTAAAACGCTACCTAATTTAGCAAATCTGTAAGTAAAAACACCACTGTAAATTCTGAAATTCTTTTGAAAGTAGATAAAAATTAGAGGTTTGAAAAGTACTATTCATATTTAACTGCACTACAAGTAATCATGTCAGGATTATCAATGCCTAATAAAATCTGAGTAAGAGGGAACATTCTGTCTTGTTCCATTTGTATGTTTAGTTTTGTTTCTTACTGGTACATCCTCCCATTGCTGGCTCTTCACAAGTTCATAAGAAGGTTCCGTTAAATCAAATTTTGGAACTGGGAAACCAGGAATGGCATTGTGCAGGTGGAAGCCGAATGTCACCAGCCAGCTGTTAACATCTGAAAGAGAATTATTAACAAAAAACAATATAAGAAATATAGAATTGTTCTCTATTTTGCAGTCATACCGATTTTACATGGAATAGTTTTTGGCATAGTTGCTTTCCTTCTGTAAAATGAAAATTATTCAGGTCTTCATTTAGATATGGATGGATTTAACTTTGCCCTACAGCAAACCTATGCAGAAAACCTGAATCTGAGCTATGCTCATTTGAAAGGCATTGCAGGCTTCAGCAATTCTGAAGGCTTCAGTGACTTCCAGCACAACTACAGGAGCATAATTAAAGTGAGATTTCCTTCTAATACAGCCTAAACTAACTGGCATTTCATGGCCAGGGTAAACACACTCTGTGTTTCATGTTCACCATCAAAACTTAAAAAAAAAAAAAGTATCGCAGAGCACATCCTGTACTTTTGTTATACATGTGTTATTGTAATGTCTTCAAACTACCCCTGAAGTAAAACCTATATGGACAATCACCTTTTAAGTTATTTGGCAGATATTTTGATTCAAGAGAAATTTCCCCCTCTTCAAGATGAAGTTGGACTGATGAAATGAAAAGCTAATGAAATGTATTACAATTGCATCAGTAAGCAGACAGGATACTATGTTAGCATTAGAAAAGATTATTTATGATACATTTTATGTTCTGTAAAAAATAAATTAGGGATGCAACAATTACAGTTGTTGGGCAAGAATGGGTACTGTGCCTTTTTTACTGTCATTTCTACACTATCTTTCACAAATACTAAGCTTAGTCAAAGTTGGCAGAGTGCTCCTTACCAAGTCTAGTAGTTTTCATTTAAGAAAAATAAGCAAATAAATTTATATAAAAAATAAGCATGAGCAAATAAGCAGAACAAGGAACAAAAATTTTCAAAATGTTGAAAGATTAAAATATATTTACCTTAAAATAGCTTCTAACCTTTCCAGATAAATGATGTGCTTCATGAGGGTCTGCATCTAAAGCTGCCAGTAGTCAAATGACTCATTCAAATGATAACTTATATGAGCACCATGTATCTACATATATCACACATAAGTTATTTAAAAAACTGAAACTGTATTTAGAGGGAATTTTTTTTAACTAAGTGCACAGTTTTCTATGCCACAAAACATCTCATTGCAACTGCATCCCTTACAGCACACACAGCTGAAGAGGACAGATTCAAAGGTCTGTTGTTGTCCTGGCTCCTGAGCAGCCCATTAGCATCCCTGCTAATAGCTGCTGTTTGTTAAATTAATGCAAACCCACATGATTTCCAGGATGCTTTTCTGAGTGGTATTCTCACAACTTGTGAGTAAGTGGGGTTAAGTCCCTCCTGCAGTATGGCATTCTCTGTGTAAAATAGTTCAGATTATTTACTTCTATTCAAATATGAACATTCAGATGTTCCTGAGCAATGCATTCTTCAGAAACTTCTGGTGACATGCAATTGGATTCTTTTATTGTATGTAGAGTAATGAAAGAAGCTACACATCATTAACTCTAGGCCCACAAAAAGCATATAGGCTCCCTAAGAGCTCAGCTATACAAAAAGTGACACATTAGCAGCTTTGTGTTGCCAAAAAACAAATTCATGCTCCTTTTCCTATATCCTACTCCACTTTCCCTGCTCCTGGCTGTGTAATCATTACTTTCTGCTGGCCCTGTAGCTTACTAGACTTCTTTCTTAACCAAATTACATTAGTAGCCTTGCAAAAACTTCCCTGGCAAATACCAGTTAACTTCCAGTGATTATTTGCTGCCATATTAATGAGTTAAATTGGTCAGAGAAAAACTGTTCCTGCCCTTGTTACCCTACAGTCTCACTCCCTCTTGTCTTTGGTCTTTGGTCCATGACAATGAACTTTTTACTACCCAATAGTCCAGAGCCATGAAGAAGCCTGTAAGGAGATTCTCATGAAAGGTCTTGAGGGGTTCTTACTCTTGTTCTGGCTCAAGGAGTCTATTTTTTATTGCAAGAGCACCGTGTAGAGCATAATTATTGGAAGGAGAACTTTTCCTAATGCCCTAAAATCTCTATCTGAGGCACCTTATGTTACAGTTCAGTCAGTGGGAGAGGAAGAGATGTGTTCCACTGGTATTACAAAACATACTTTGGAAAATCCAACCTCTATGTGTACTGAGGTTCTCTGAGTTATCTTTTTGAGTCAACATTCCAAAATTAAAGCATCATAAGGACTGTGTAGGGCACAAGGTTTAGGTTTAGTTACCTAAACCTGAAAGCTAATAACAGCCTGTGGATCTTAATCTCCTATACAGCTACCTAAGTCAATGTCTAAATCTAGATAATATATTTAAGATATTTGCTATTTTGCTCTTCCTGATAAGCATATTTTCTGTAGTTATTCTCCTTGTTAAGTGCTTAATGCTTCCTCATATAGAACCTTTCCAAATAGGACATAGGGAGCTACTTCACCAAGTCGAAATTGGATGTCTATAGGTCCAACATTCCCAAAGTAAAATCACTTTGTTTATCAGGTTCTAAATGCCAAGTACTTTTCTGAACAACTGTCTTCCCTGAAAATTTCTCTAGCATTCCTCCCTAGACAATATCCTCAGCCTCTAACACAGGTAATCAGATCATAAGAAGGTAAATTTTTAAGCAAGGGGGAATTGGTCTTGCAATTAAGTAACATTTTACCTGTGATGTAATCCTTCACATCGTGTATTTTACTGGCAGGGTTGTTATTTCTAAACATGTACAAATTAAAAGGAGCTGGATCCTTTCCAATTCTCTTCCAGATTTCAATATCAGGTGTTGTCCACCGGCCTGCCAGTATGTCATAATCTCTTTCTCCGAAATGGACTAGCTTGGTCAGTGGGTCATATAAGCCTCCATGAAATCCTATTACAAGCTGGAAGTCAAGGTTAGAGTCGAAATAGATCTCTCCGTATGCAGTATATTGAATTTGTTTCAGCATGAGACCATTACTACTGAAAACAGCCAGTGGTGTCCCTGTATTGTCTGATGCAATGTAGAACTCATCTCCACTGCTAATTTCCATGGCAAAAAGATGCCCTTGCAGATCATAGTAAAGAGATGTGATTTCAGAACTTGAATGGTTATATACGTGAGTTATCCTGGTTGGGTAAGTAAGGTCTGCATAAAAAAACTGCAGATGCTGTCCCAGGCTAGTTTTAGTGGAAACTCGTCGTCCAAGTCCATCGTAACGGTAAATCACTGTCCACCCACTGCCTTTGCTATAAACTCGAGTAAGAAGGCCCTTTGAACTGTATTCAAAGATTTCAGTGCCCCTCTGACGCAGAAATCCATCTTCATCTAAGCGGTACTGCACATCACCGAGTCGAGTTATTCTGTCTCTCAGGTCATAGCGAAGTGGTGTCAAACGGGCGCTGCTGCTGGGGTTGAGCAAGTGGAGGTTGCCGTTCAGGTCATAGTTGTATCGCCACATTATTTTTTCATTCAGATAAACTGTCTGGAGCTGACCATCTACGTCATATTCATAAGCGTATTTCGTGGTGTTGGCAAATGGCCCGATCTTAATTTCTCTTTTTGTCACCCGTCCCATGTTATCATACTGAATTGTAATCCAATACATCAATGATCGAAATATTTCATACTGAATTTCCTTGATGCGGCCATGTGCATCAAAATGTTTAGTGTAGGTCATTACAGCTGTTGAAATGATCTGGTTAATATCATAATATATAACTCCAAATTTTCCAAATTGTTCAACTTTGCCAGATATATCATCAAACTGGTAGAGATCGATAGGCAATGGGGTTTCATTGATGACACCTTGCATGCTAGTCACCCTGAAGCTATTGTCATAGCTGTAGTCAAATCGGGCATTTACCATTCCGTCCTCGCTGAAGCGGAAAATCTGCCTGTCAATCAATGGCCCGATTTGCCTGTACCTAATTGTGCAGATAAAACCATCGCTTTGGAGGTTTACTGTTTTCAGGACTCCTGCTGTCTCATCATAAGTAAAACTAACTCTTGTAGTATCATATAATATTTCTGAGAGCTTGGTCTGCCGTCTGTACTTGAATAATACTCTTCGGCTTGTCCCCAGGAAAGCAGTTTGAAGGAGCTGCCCTTCCTCGTTGTAGTCCATTATGACAGAAGCGTTACTTTCCGGGGGGTTGTATATATTCCGGTAATAGCCGATGGAGCGGATAGTCTGCATGGTGTGACGAGCAACACTGGGCATGGTGACAGCAGCAAGGCGATCCAACATATCATATTCAAAGATATACTGCCGTTGGCTATGAAGCAGAAGAACCATTGACTGAAAATTAAGAACAGATTTTTACCATGTGACAAATGGTAGAGCACATTCCCCCCCCCATATCCTGATGCTATTTCTTCACAAAAATGTGACGTTCCCACTTGAGAAAATTATCTCCTCTTTAATTGATAACTCTTTAATTGAGTTATCCTTGACCTTACACGTTGTTAACGTCCCCCTTCCTAATTTACTTGTATGCTTAATTGTTAGGGGTTCTGTAATTAGTAGTTCCACATCCATAATTTGCTACTTGTTATGACTGTATCACTCTTTTATCAAGCACTCACAGCTAAACAGCAGATTGTCAATGGATTCAGATAAGTCATGTTTAATATGGGAAGAAGTAAAACTGTCTTAGAGCCATTAACTCATGAGGAGAACAACATATGGGAGATACAATTTCTTCCCTACAATTAGAGATGATTTTGAAGAATTTGAATAGCCTGAGATCGCTGAATACTGTGTTCTTCTTCTGTAAGCTTTTAAGACAGAGGCAAAACAATTGTTCGATTATTTGTATCAAAAGGAGTTACTTGGAACTGTTCTGACATTTTTCTGATGCGTGGTTATTATCTATCGTAAGTCTTGATTAAATTATGCCTGCAATGACTAGTGAGCAGTACTTGCTGAGCAAAAGCTTCAATAGAAATATATTAAAACCCCAGAAATAAATGGATTCTCTTTTTGCATAGCAGGCAGGGGATCTCACAAGGGGGATTTTCACAGATATTTCTAGATTTAAGAGCTATCATTCAGCAATCCTTATATATGAAAAAGATTACCCATCTTTTGCCTATTGTTTATTTTGATGCTACAACATACAGCTGATTGTAACTGTTGACAGCTCTAACTATTCAGAAACAAGAGATTTTCTTGGTAGTGAAAAAAAACCAAACAATGGCGAAGAATTCACAAACAAATTATTTTAACCTGAATTACACTGCAGAGATGTAGTCCCTATATCTTACTATAAGTGTTAAGATAAAGGTAAATACCGATGCTTCTTGTTAGTGACCAGCCTAAATGATTTAAAAATATATTAATTGCTAGCAATTAGCTTCAGCAGGATTATGTATCTATTGTATAAAACATTCCCCTAGGAATCACATGTTGATACTTAGAATAATTGAAACGCGATTCCACTGCCTGTTTTTGCTTTGCGTGCAGCAGTCAGATGCTGCAGAAATTCAGCACATTCCAAGTTTTTTTTTTAAATCTGAGTGTTCTTTACCTTTTCCAAATACGTGTAGCTCCAAGTTTTCCCATCAGCAAATACTCTAGACACTATCCTTCCCTGTCCATCATACTCTATTTTTTCACTAGTTGTCCCTCGCTGTATGCTGCCTATTTGGCCTGCAGATGAATAGGTAACATTGACAGCCATCAGCTTGCTGCTTGGTAGCCACAGGGTGGGGTGCCCTGATGTGTCGTAGGCAATCCTCAGCAGAAATTTACGGTGGTCATCGTAGATCTTTTCTGTCTTTGTGGTTCGATCAAAGTCAACTGAAAGGAGGTTCCTGCCATTAACCTTTTTAAAGCAAACAAAATGACACAATAAATCATGCTGTTCAAAACCCAGCCACCTATTATTTCCACAAGGCTAGCTATTCTTTAAATACCATTTACTGTGATTGATCTGCTGCACATGTAAATTATTTTAGCAACGTCTTGATATAAATGTAGTGCACTATGTTAGCATCTACTTCAGAAGGTCTCATTATATGGTGTTGAATTTGTTGTCAACTGTTAGGGAAATACTGAAAGATGTGTACTGAAAGCTTATATAATAAATGTGGCCATTTCAGAGAACAAAAATGTTTTGCAGGCAGTCCAAAGTATATCTAGCAAATTATTGTCAAAACATATTCAAGGCATACGCTTGCCTGGTTCATAACAATCATGCTCAGAATGAACCAGGTCCTAATCCTCCACAGCAAGCACTTTTCAGAATGGTAAATACAAAATTAAGATCTTCAGAAGCATGTTAAATCTTCAAATTAGGATTAAACAGTTTTTAGTATGTAGGCTTTCTCTCTCTGGATCAAATGGAAGTTTAACTCTGTATACTATCCACTGCTGCAGTATATTTATGAGGCTGAAATCCTTAGTAGAGGATTATGTCTTTTGCCTAGTTAACTGACCACTTAAAGCCAAAAATGAATGGAAATTTAACGAACCACTGAAAAATAGTTAGAAATGCTTTGAAGTTTATAACTATTTTATTGGAAATTAAAACCTTAGCCTGGATACATTTATGTTGAAAACTGTATTACTTACATGTGTAAACTACAGCAGTGGATAGTGATGTCTCTGTAAAACTTTTACACTGAAATCCCCCCAGTCCTTTTAGTATTCTAAATATGCTTTCAGTGTCATTGAATCAGTTCTCATTTTTGTATTTATGAAAGGAAAACATCTGTTTTTATTTTCTCACATCGGTATCTTTGCACTTCTCTGTGTTCCCTTTGCACTGAACTGGTTTTTAGCGTGCTCAAACACGTGCCTCGGTTTTCTTGGTTCATCTGCAAACCCCTTCTGTGTGCACTGTGTCTTTTTAAAACTATTCCAGGTGGAGGTGAAACACTAGTAACTAAGAGTTTTCAACACTGTATTTTGCTAAGATGTGGAAAGTAGGGGACAAATGGACATACAGCTATGTGAATTAATAATTTTTTTAAAATTCCTTTTCAAGCACTTCATGCATACATTACAAAGAGGTGAAGAAAGATGGCTAAATAGCATTCGGAAAAGGACAAGAGAGTAGATACCAAGACCAAAGAAACGACTGGAGGATTTTTTGCATTTTTCAGGGCAGCATATTTAAAAATCCATGTATCATGGATGTTGGTACTTACACCCTGAGGCTAATAAGCTTCTAAAAGACCAATATAAATTAAATACTTTATTACTGGCATAAAAGGTATTAAAGTGCTGGTGATATGTCATAGGCAAATATGAAAAAAAAAATCCTGCAGAAGCTCATTTTTGCTTTTATCTGTCTATATATCTACATTACCTTTATCTTTTTAAATATGAAATAATGAGAATAATCTGCATGGTTAATTTAGGAACAAAAATCATGTTTTCATGTAAATCTTCTAAGTAAGGAACATAAAGTCTAGCAGATGCAGAACAGCTATTTCATCTATTTAATGTGCCATCAATTGTTATTGAAATATACTTAGAAAAATTATTGCTAAAAGACTGATTCTAGAAATAGCTTAAATTTAATTCTGAAGCATTCCTATTCCTTTTTTTTTTTTTTTTTTTTTTTTTTTTTCAGGTCGCTTTTGTTTAAATTTCCCAACACGTAATATTCTCTCATTTGCCTAAATTCACTCTTACATCTTGCTTTTCTCTGGCTTCTATTTTTCAGCATCTCCCACACATGGCTGCACTTCTGCATTTCCCTGCCTGTTTTGCTTCTCTGATTTTTTTCTCCTCCCTTTCTCTCCATATTCCCTTCCTTATTTTGCATTTTACCATGATTTTTATTAATTTTCTCATCTACCTCGCAGGCTCAGATACTGAAGTGAGAATGGGCACATTCTCAGCAATGGGAACATTTCTGAGTTGTCAAAGAGGGAAGGGTGATTTTATGGTTAAGGCAGATGTCCAAGCAATTGTGGTTAATTTCTTGGCTAAGCACATGCTTCCGGTGTAAATTGCAGCAAAGTACTTAATCTGGCTGTCTCACTGCCTTATCTGCTAAATGGGATAATAACCTCTTTTACCTTCTCACTTTCCCTCTGTCTGGTCTGTGTAAGGGGAGGATATGAGGGGAAAGAACGGAAATGCCTCTTCCTCCAGCCAGATTCATGCTTCCACATTCTGCTGTGATGGAGCTGTTGCTTTCAGACATGAGCTTTTGGTGAAATTATGGCTGTGCTTGCGTTATCTTGTAATATAAATGGCAATTATAATAACAACAACTTCTGGTTATATAGCTTTTTTCAGTATGGGGCTGAAATAATATGTCAGCTAAAGTACTGCCTTCAACTAAAGCATTTCTTAACAACAGCTTTGCTACCAAAATGCTTTTACAGAAAAACTGGAACATTTTTAGTCTGCTTATGACAGTTACTCTTCAAATATATTTGCAATATGATGATAAAAGTAGCAATTCAGGAAATTTTCAATTAAGAAACACTTCACAACACAAAAGTGTTGACCGTCCTGGCCTACTGCATGTCAGTAATTTAGGTGTCCATCTATTTAGGTGTTCCTTCCAATACTTGCAGGAAACCTACAGGCAGGCTGGAGAGGGACTAGGGGAAATGGATTTAAACTGAAGGAGAATAGATTTAGACTAGATCTTAGGAAGAAGTTCTTCAGTACAAGGGTGGAGAGACTCTGGAATAGATTGCCCAGAGAAGCTTTGGATGCCCCCTCCCTGGAGGTGTTCAAGGCCAGATTGAGGCTTTGAGCAACCTGGTCTAGAGGAGAGGTGTCCATGCCCATGGCAGGGAGGTTGGAGTTGATGATCTCCAGGGTCCCTTCCAACCTAAGCCATTCTATGATTCTGTCATCTATCCTGCTCTGCTTTAACTCCCGTTTTCCTTTCCAACCACAAGCAGGAAATCTGACTGTAATTCCCCCATTAGCAGTAGGAGTATATTGCTGTGCCTTACCGAGAGATTCAAGAGGTAATATGAAAATCAGGGAGCTCTGCAGAACTGGGCATGTTAGTTCTCAGGAAGAGGCAGAGCAAACTCTTCCTTTGAGCTGCCTTCTGTGTGTTATCTGCCTACTCTGGGTGCACCCTTGAGACAGAGCTCATACTAGTTGCTTTAGGTGACAGCCTTGTGAGTGAGGGTCTGTCTGCTCTCAATACAGATACCCTAAAAAGGGTCTCTCGTGTAGAGGACTGTCAGGACCTCTGCCACAGGCCATTGTACAGACCAAATGTACAGGTCCAGGGACAAAATTAGCTTACTGAACAAATACAAAACCATTTTGAACAAAAGTAACATTGGCAGAGGATTGTTAGTTAAGGGATTGACATAATTTCTAACTAATTTCTTTATAAAGACAACTAGTAGTGGGTAGAACTAATGCAAGATAGAAAACCAAGAGAATAACTCAAAGCATGTACTTTGTCATGTTAAATAATGTATATATGAAATGCAGTGGAAATGTGGAGTACATTTACTGGCAATATATTCTGTCACTGTGCTTTTGTCTACATTTGTCTTCTTTGCAGAGAAATCTTACTGAACTGTCTGCAGATGGAAAATATGAGCTCTCTAAGGTGTTCTTTTTGTTGTTTCCTTTCTCTATTTTCCTACATCTTCCCACCCACCCTGAGTGACCTTTATGTAGTATTTTCCCATGTAAATCAATTTAAAAAAATCTTCATTATTTTTTTTTTTGCTGACAAGTTTCTTTACTTTTTTCCATTTTTTTCTTATTTTCTGCGTATTTTCCACCTGCCCTAATGTTCATATTTGTATATAAATTTTTAATGACTGCAATTTAATCATCATCTAGAATCTCTCACTTCCCCCTCAATCTTGTTAAATCTTTCCATCTTCTCTGCTGTTCCTTTTTTTCCTGCTGACTCTTCCAAGTTAAAGTTGCCCATGAAATTTCTATTACCTCCTCTGCACTTGAATGCCAAAATATTGCTTAACTTTTGAGAAGTGGACTCATGGTGATAGGTTTCACTGCCAAAACCAAATGCCATTGGTATGGTTATTTTATTTTCTCTTGGGCTTCTTTCACAAATGAATTGGCAGGTGTGTTATCCCACTGTGCTCTGTAATGACATGTCTATGAATGGGAACCACAAGGATTAGCTCCAGAAGCATGGCTTCTTTTTTCTCTTCCTTATCCTATTCCCTCTGCCATTGCTAGGTGCAAGTATGTTGTTCTTAAGTAGCAGCTACTGTGCACAATAATCATTCCTTCTTGGAAAAAATCCATTCTTCTTGCAGAGCAAGTGGTAGAGAGGAATGTAAGATATATTATATCATTCCATTCTTTCTCATCCCCAGAGGAAGTTTTAAAATATTTTAAGATTTAAAATGGTGTATTACCTCTTAAGAAGTCAAGTGGTCTGAAATTTTTGTACTTCCTAGGCCTTATTTAAAAAAAAACAAGTTCAGTTCTAATAATACGTCAGACTGCCAATGTCATCTTGAAATGGTACCCTGGCAACTCATTGTTAAATGCTTAATCTATGTTGTCTTTACCAAATGGCTGTCATAAATCATAGTTAGCTTCTTACTTATAATTCACTTGCTATATAGGAAGAAAAAAATGCCAACAAAATGGTAAAGACATATGTTAGAGGAATATGCTGTACACATGCACACACAGTTAAATCCATTCTGCCACAGATAAATACGATTTTTATTTAAAATACAAAAGAAAGAAAATCCTAGCACTGTGCTAACTTATGGTAGACTAATTTAAAACAGTATTCAAAAATAGGTGTGCGAATTCAGTACCAGAAAAAAATAACAGTGAGGGAAAGCAGAAAATTATCCTTTTATCCAGATTCATTTCAATACATTTCAGGCTAAAACCCAACTGTTAAAAGTCCACAGAAAAGAGCAATTAGTAAGGAAAACAACCTATAAATGAAATAATGAAAGCAAGTGCTTCCAGCTATACAGTCTACAGTAAATATTCTGTGGTTGTTGGATGGCAATGCCAACAGGAATATATTCACATTTCCTCTCACTTACTAAGAATGCAGTAGATACCATGCACGTTTGCATGCTTACCCGAAGCTTTCGGCCAAACACGTTGACTTTTCCCTGAGTTTGCTCTTTCCGGAATCGCCATTCCACCACGTTCTGCCCATTCTCCCCTGGGAGGGTCATGTTCCTCTTTGCCACTGTTGGGTTGGCAGTGCCAGCCAACACGTGTGGCTCTGTTTGATAGTGTGAGTCCAGGCCACTGGCATACAGAATTCTCAGTGAACCATCATAACCAATCTGGTAGCTATTTCTCAACTGATCTGAAACAGCAAAAAAGAGAAGCAAGAGTTATCTACATGTGTTAAGAGTCTGCCTTTACCCCTCACACTTTATGCATCCTGACTTCATGTCACTGACCCAAAGGTAATAAACCCCCAGGGGGAGACTTATTATTGGCATCACGTGAGAGGACAAATGCCTTTGGGACCTATCTTCAAAGTTGCTTAAACACTTAAGAAAACTCCAGCCACAGAGTATACTCTTTGGATTGGCAATAAAAAAACCCAAACACTTTCTGCTGTTTCACTATGCATTTTTGGCCTAATCCTAAGTATACTGTGATTACTGACTTTTGAAAGTAGACTTTGACTGCTGGTACATCACATACTCTTTTAAAGCTAAAAATCTCACTTCACACTGTGTTTGCACCTATTCCCCTTTAAGTCCCTTTCTCTCTTTACCAAGATTCCCTGTTAATGCAAAGTAGGTATTCTGACTACTTCCATAGTGCTAAAGCTATTTGGTTAGAAAACATATTTAATTCTATTCTTATTGCAGTTCTTGCTTTACCAGAAGAGTTCTTTTTACATACATACAAAATCATGTGTGTATCACCCCTTCTTCCCAACACTATGCCTCTAAAATTTCCCTCTAATGTATCTGATTGGAGCTGCCTGCACCATAATAGTTTTAACATCAGTATCTGCTGAGAAATCCTTTGTTTACAGTACCTTGAACCATGGTATAGAAAGAATCAATTGATGATAAGTTGGAAGTGATGCTGACATCTTCCTCTCTGCTGGATGATTCAATGTCCACTGTAATAGCCCTTTCCATTTCCCCATGAAGGTTAGTGACAACTCCAGTTGGGAACGTAACATTCGTTAGACGGCCTTCACTATCGTAGCTAAAAAAAAAAAAAAAAAAAAAAAAAAAAAAAAAAAAAGAACAAATTGTTTTCATTTACAAGTAAAATGAACAAAAATACCAGCTATTCATATTGTTAAGGCACTTCTGCTTTTTTGTGCATGGGATAGGCACAGCAAAGACTTCAAACGGGCTTTGAAGTACTCAAAAGACTGCTTAACATACAGGAGCCTCAATGGTGATAGCAAGAGCAAACAGATGGATCTTCAAGCTCTGCATATTATTCTTTGAAGTGTGACCAGATCCTGCTGCACATCTAATTCACCATTTCAAAGGGAACGTATTTGTTGGTGCTAAATTCTGTAGCATTCTGTACTCACTCCATATTATTAGACTCTATTTTGCCCTTGTAGGAATCCTCACATTTTTTCATAAACTGGGTATCTGAATAGGAGTGTCTCTTGAGCCTTACCTATTCAATGATTATGCAGAGCACCTGCCCTCTGGTTCCTGCATGCTTAACCTCCCTTGTATTATTAAGAGAAAGAATCTGGGGTAATACTTAATCTACTTAAGCTGCCTGTAGCTGAAATCATAACAGCTAGCATATATAACTTGATAACTGTTGGCAGATCACAGTTTGAGTATTGTGGCATAAGCTATGCAGGACATGCTTTTTTTCATGGCTCTACTGACATTTCTTTAAGCCAAGAGCTATATATGCATTTTATATTAATAGGTAGATAGATACAACTTCTATAATTGAAGTAGACCTATGATGCCTAAACCATGTCTTTTCCTATGCTGTGTTAGGTATTCTCCATTGGTACAAGACTCGAGACCATGTTCACATCCAAAAATGCAATGTGGTCACAGTATAGAGACATAAAGCATTGTGAGCTCCAGGTCACAAAAGTGCCTTTAAGATTAGCTCTTCAAGTATTACAGCCTGGATTCACCAGCCTAGGTGTTCAGCTGAAGCTGATTGCTTAGAAGTATAGTCTGCCTGTAACTGCAATGAAGAGAAACAAATATCCAAAATATGATTCAGCCTACATATCATCTGTTTGCTCTCAGGAGTTTTCCATTACTCTCCCAAGGCTGTGTAGTGGGAAGCTGAAGGAAGCTTTAGTCTCTTGAAGTAATTAGAACATGACCTTGCAGGTCCTCACAGTGTGCTAGACATTTCATGCTTGCAATTATCATCAAAATTGCTCCTTCTGAAATGCAAAAAGCAAACAAAAAACCCAACAAAAAACCCCAACCAACCAACAAAAAAAAACCCCCAAAACCAAAAACCCAACAAATAAACAGTATCCAAAAAACCCCTTCAAGCGTAACACTGAGGCTACAGAAACTCTCTTCTTAAATTGAAAGAACTAATTCCAAACAGTTTTTTTAACCCACAACACACTGGCTTTCTCTGAACAGCATGAGCACTGCACACCATTGCTGTAACTGAAAGGATTAGGTTAAGGAATGTTTTTTTCCAGTTTGCTTACTCTGTAGATTTGACAGCTTTTTGCATACAGTCATTTCCATCCTTTTAACACAGCTGATTTCCTTTGTTTATATAAGACTTTCACTTAGCAATAGGAAAAAGAAAAGAATGTTTACAAATCAGAAACTATACAGCAAGTCTGGGAAATCAAGTGGGAAAGGTTATTTTTTTAAGTTAAGTATATTTCAAGATAATGGGGTTTCTTCTAGTGTGTTTCTAGCTCTAATTTTGGCTCTTTTTCACATATTGGACTTGGCAAGCTAGGACACTGCATTTCTGTGGGAGACCGAAACAAACACACCAACGTTCCTTGGGCATGAATGTGACTGCCAGCTTATCCATGACCTTCACTCTCATGCCTCAGTTCCATAAACTTATTTTCTTTTCATGCCCAACTTCCCTTTTCAATTTCCAGGGGAATGTATATTGTCCAATTAGTGTCTCTTCCTATTTTCCACTTTATGGTTGAAAATATATTAAATTATTTTGTTGGAAATTAGTTTTGTCCTTTGATTCCAGTAGCCAAATACTGGTCTCAATTTCAAACAATGTTTACTAGAGCTCTAGAAGGTAAGATATCACTGCAAGTACTTTTTACCCTTTGAATCACAGAATTTCTGAGAAATTAATTACCACATTTCTGATTAGGCCACTTGAGTTGAAAAACGCTGCACATCAGTAGCACTCCACACAATGTGTGACTTTGCTGCAGTATACAGTGCTGAACATTGCAATTCTTGTTTTATGTATTCTTGCTTCCACCTTATTATTTTTTGACTCTGTGCCTATAGTTCCTGGACTGGTCTCTTCTTTCAAAAATACATGAAAACATATTATGAACCTACGTGTTCATGTTCTTAAAAGTATGACTATAAAGTTGAAAGAGTCCTAAAAGCCACGATTCCTTGGTTCAGGCATCCTAATGCAAGAAAAAAATGTGAATGAGATGTGAAAGGTAAGAATAGGATTTCTCATACTTTTATAGCCAGGAACAAAATGAAAGAAGGGAAACAGGTCTTTCTCCAATGTACTACATATTCCATTTTATGATGGATTCATTTCTTTCACAGCACACTGAATACTAGACATACTTTATACTTGGTATCTTTGTGCCCCCAATGAAAGCCTTATCAGTGCTCAGTGTAGCAACATTGCTCATACCTTTGGGCATTCCTCTGCCATTTTTCTTATTACATCCAAATATCCCTGCATTCTGCTGCCAAGTTGAATTTATTCATCCAAGATTGTCAGTTTTAGACTCGAGACATTTCTTTTATCTGCCTAGTGTTCTAATATTGAAATTACCCTAAAAGGAGCGAGATCTAAAGTCTAGAGGGCGAGTGCCTATATTTGGCATTTGACAGCCTCTTTGATCTTTTCATCCACACACAAGCTCAGGCACGTGTTCCTGTGGAGCCCTCTGATCTTGCTATGCCAGGATGCACAGCAAACCCATTCAACCAGCCTCTTCAGTTCCTCAAGAGCAACTATAAACTCTTCAATAATACAAACCAGAAACTTTTTCATTGAGCATGACCTCATGCCCATTATTCCCATCAACTCATTTCCACAAGTATTAATATAATGATCTTCATATTTGGTCGGTAACTACAGCAGCAAGGGCAGCTGCCACCACCACTAGCTTAAGTTCCCCTTAGATCAAATCCTTTTTCTTCTTTAGGATGATCTGCCACTGTCAGATAGTTTTCCCCATCTGCAGTAAGAATTTCTCAGAGATAATGATCATCAGCTTCCCGGATTCCTGACCTTTTGCTCTTTACCTGCTGGAAGTCTCTCTTCCATTGTTCATCTCCTTTAGTTTTAATTACATTCCTTCCCAGACCATTTTCTGTTCTAGTCTATATAGGACACTTCACCTTGCAGTGCTCACTTCCTAGTAAGCCTTGTTGCAGATGGAAATGCCCTACTTTCTTTATTTCTGATTTGCTTCTCATGTGCATTGTATTTTAGTTCAGAGCACGTTTAGTTCAACTCCAACTTGAAAAGCATTATTAATGTTTTATATCAGAAGTTACTTCAGTATAAAAGAGGGAGCTGCGGAAACGAAGTGCACAGTAAAGTTTGCTGCTAGAGCCGATTGCTAAGTTATGCCTGATACTGTTTTTCCACAGACCTCTGCAGCACACTCCCCTAACAAAATAAATTCTGTAATTTTTTTTTTTTTTTTTGTGCTACTGTAAACATGGCCAGGTTGAAAAGCAAAGCACATTGGTTCCTGCACTTTTCAGATGACAAGACATCCAGAGCAAATGTGTATTATGTATTTGTTTGAAGACTGGTTACAGATTATACTATTAGTTGGGATACTTCAATAGCAAAATGAAGCATGAATCCATTTCATAATACAGACATAAAATTTTGACAGTAAAATGAAAATTACTGTTACATTCTCACCCAACGCACATCAAGCATTTCCTCTATGCAGCTCTAATTATTAAGAGTGGCTAAAAATGTATGTAACATTACTGTGTTTATTTCAAACTATTCATCAGAAACTTTATATACCAAGATTGGTATACATCACCATGTTTACATATATTGAAAAATCTCTCCAAACCTAGCAATAAAATCTCTCTTTCAGCTTGTTCAAGCCATGAGGTTCACATTTACATAGAGGATCACTGTCTTTAACATCAAAGAGTGACTGTTTGCAAATAAAAATTTCACAGTGAACTTGCATTCAGCTCCTGTGGCATACTGCAAGTTTAGTCCCTCCCAGCCTGTGAATTCACAGCTGGCAAACTATGGTAAAGAGAAGCCACCTTGATGGCTGCATTGCTAAACCAGTAACAAAACAGTTACTTTACTGATCAGAAGGAAGCAAACCCACAGTTTATATAGCTTAACTTTTATTAACCTTTCATAGCCTGTATGGAACTCTCCTGTCCTCCACTGGTTTAAAATGGGGTAAGGCAACTTACAGGGAGCTCTAGTTCTGACCATCCTTAGCCATTATGTAGGTTGTTGAAAGAGTGGCAAAGACTTCAGCATAATGAAATTTGTTACTTTGTTTTCCTTCACTTCATTTCTGAGTTGCTTTCCTCATTCTGATACACGTTTGCTTTTTTTTTTTTTCTTTTGTGTGTGAAGAGTGACTGAATGAGCCTGCTAAGAATGAAAAGAAGCAGAAACAATCTAGAGATGCTTGAATAGACAAATGTCTGCTTTTTTGTCATTTCTTCTTTAGTGTTACTGAAATACTGCAGCTACAAAATTATAATCTGCCCTTTAAAAATAATACTAATTAAAATACCATATTTACATATTCCTTTCTTTACAAACAGTGTGTTTAATATCTTAAAAGGTTTAGCATCTTGCTTGTGTGTTCACAGTACAAATTTATCAAGAAATACAAAATACTGAACTGTAACTTCCTTTTGAGATATAACAGATTTTTAAAAAATGGAACCACAAACAATAAGCTAGCTGTGTGTCTTGCTAATATTTTGTTTTGCTTAACAAGAAGGAATCAAATGACTATTTGATATGTGTTAGTAGGATTGTAAATGATGACAAGTGGATTGATTTTTTTTTTTTTTTTTAATTTGACTATTGTCTAAGAAGGGTAGTATTTTTCTCTTGTTCTTACCTGGAATACTGTTTAGCATAAGAAGGGGGGGGGGAAGGAGGAAGGGGGAAGCTTCCTTCCCTTTTTTTCCATTTCCTTCCTGCTCTGCTCTTTTTCCATCTCATTTTTCCTTTCTCTTTGCATTTCCCCTTCCTTTTCTGCTGTGCCTAGCTCTGAGAAAGTAGTGGATGAATGGGATTACAGAAAATAGGTACAGAAGTGATTCTAGGAAAGAGCTAAAGTGAACTGCAGCCAAAAGGCCAATTCTGGACAGGAATTTATCTGCCTACTGGGTTTTTTAAAATAGAATTTGGGCAGAAAATGCCAACTTACAAAGCCACGGAGGCTGGAACAGCATTAAAGGTATTATTAGCAGCTACATTTCTCTGTCCTGCTCAACCAAGTGTCAGAAAACTCAAGCTTAAATTTGAGCAGTGGGCCCACTTTTCCTCTTCATTTATCTGATGGCTGCCTTCTCTGGAGAAGGGGTCTTTATCCCGTTTTCATCTAGGAAAGTCTTTTACAATTGTTTGCTTAGCTGGTTAAATAATTCAGGTAATCGTCTTTTACCTTAGCAATATGGTCAGGAAGGATTTTTCAGCCCAGGTTTAATGAAGAGATTTCCTCAGCTGGAAAGTAATTGACAATTTCTATTTTCACCTCCTCCTTTTATAACTGTAGCTTTTGAAGGTTTTGGGTTTTTGTGGTTTGGTTGTTTGGTTTTTTTTTTTGGTGTGTGTGTCTATTTTGCCATAGTTTTTGGTCTTTTTTGTAAACTGGCATTCAGCATAGCAGACACATGAACAATTCACTTCAATAGGCCATTCTTGACAGCCACAACTCATCTGCAAACCAACAGGCACACTCTAAATGAAAATCAGTGAAGGAAATGTGTCTGTTGCATTGGGAGCTTAAAGAAATGAATCAAGACCTCCCCTCCTGATAGCTTGCTCACTTCCATACAGGACATTTTTGATGCTAATTTTCCACTTCATTGCACAACCAGGCACACAAGCCTGAGCTCAGTGCTTGTACTGCAGTTAAGATTGACCACTCCCCCTGCCTAATCCAAAATGACTTCCAGAGGTATCTGGGGGGAGCAGTGCTTTGCAGTGAAAGAATCAATACATGGATTTATTATGCCAGACATACTTCTTTACATTTTGCCAGGACACTGCCAAACTTTTTACTCCTTGCTGTACGGTGTTGCAGTCCTCCCAGTCTGTGCTGTTTCCTGTGATAAGCAGCTGCCAGGTATATTCTCGTAAGGATTTACAAAACCAAGAATTCTTTCATAACTTGCATTTCTGACCCTACGTGCACAAGAACCCGCACAAATAAATGCTGTTAATGCTGTTAATGATGATGGTGCTTTCTGAAGAGCAGGAAGAACAGCAAGAGGGAAGGGGTGCTTTGGGAGCAGTGGGACGGAGGTGGTGTGGCTTAAAATGAGAGGTGTTATCTGGGGCTGGAGCAGCTTCCCAGGGCTGGGGGTGCTCCTCAGCAGCGTGTACCCTGCAGCCCATTGAAGACTGATCGAAGGAGGCTTGTCCTTAAGAAGATAAAACTAAGTTACAGTAGCCAGGCTTTTATCTTCAAAATCTCAACATTTGTTCCCTGTTTTAAAGCTTCCCTCTAGTGGGGATTCACTGCCCCCAAGCCCTGTGGGGTTTGCAGGGGCTGGACACTGATATTTGCTGGGGTGTGCAGAGTGAGCTCCTGCCCCGCAGCAGCTTCCCCCATGTGGTATCTTGAATCTCAGAGCTCCCTGAGGGTGCTGGCTTGTTTCTGTGTCACTCCTCCTCCCACTCACCCCCACGCCCTGACCTCCTTCTTAGCTCATCTATTACTGTACAAATAAACTATGCCTTGTCGATATAAATACCAGAGTATGGCCTTTCAAATAAAAGAAATGTTGGTGTATATATATACTTTGTATGACAGACTGTCCCTTGCTGTAAGGTCTGCTTACACTAGCAGAGCTGAATTCCCAGGCCTTTGGTGAAAAGAGGATGTGAGGCTGGTTTGTCTGACCAGACATATCATTCAAAGAATAAGCTGTAATGGTTTTTTTGTTTGTTTTTTTTGGGTTTTTTTGTTTGGTTGGTTGGTTTGGGTTTTTTTGGTTTTGAAAAGCAAAAACTCTATCAAGGTGTTTTTACACAGTCACAAAAAGTAGACATAATGAACTTAATAAATTTAGAAAAATGAAAGCAAAGTTTTATGGGTCTATTTTTTTTTTTCTTCCTTTTAGGAAGTGGAATACCAAGACAGTAAACAAATATTTCTAGATTGAGGTTCTGAAGTTAATATAGAATAACATCCTCATTCCTTTGGAGCACCAGTCAATCCCAACCAATAGAGGCTTCAGAAGTCACAGAATCTTCCCTCTTTAGAGGGAATGAGGTAGGATCTTCAGCTGCACATGCCTTGTAGGCTCACTAAAGAGCTGATCAGTCTGGCCTCACTGGGGATGTAAAGGAACCCCAAACCTAGCTCTCCAATGAGGACTGAAAACAAGGACTGTGGTAAAATACAGTGTGAACAAAAACAGAGGGCCTCCAATTCACCTGCAGCCTGGAGCTGCCCTTCCACCCCCCCCTCACCAGGTCCTTCATGATGTGAATGTAAAGGAGAGTGAGCTAGCTTGGCAGCTTGGCTGTAGCATCCCTGACTTCTGTTTGACAAAGAAAATTAACAGGGGACAAGAATATAAACATGTCACTAGCTGAACAAATGGTACTAGTAAGTCTCTGATCAAAGCCTTTCAGGCGCACAAGCAGAGCTGACTGCAAGACATTACTATCCATATTATGTCTTCACCATTGCTATTTTGAGATTAGTACTTATTTGATGGTTTTGCAGTTTTTGGTTTTATTACTTAATTCCAAGGACAGGAACAATTAACATTCAAGCATGAAAAAGGGGTAGATTAGACATGATGCATTAGTGCAATTAGGGGTCATACTACAGTTCCCTAAAAATTTCACTTTGATATTTAATGTCATTTATTAATGGATTATTTTTAACATGCCTGCTTTGTTATTAAGCAGGATATATTTGAAACAGTGAGTTTCCACTGTCAGCACAAGTCTTAAAAAACTGAAGTATATAACAGCATGTTATGTTATATTACAATGATATTTACTGTAAAGTTGAGTTACAGTTCCACTTCAGAAAACTGTGAGATCATAACCTCTATTCTTATTAAAAGGAAGTTGCAGTTAGAATTTAGAAAAAATGTACTTAATAATTTATCTAAAGAAGAAACACAGTAACTACAGCAAGCACAGCGGTCACTAAGATCCTTTCAGAAATTGCAGGTTGCATGAAACATGGTTACATATTTGTGTACTATTAACATATCTATGGGGAGGTTTAAAACCCCATGACATTCTTAAGCTTGTGGCCATGCACAAAACGAACACATCAGCTTGATATTTTTCCCTACAAGTTCTCTTTGGGCAGGGGGAATACTTTGAATAGAGGAAGTGCTTTACTTGCATTTGGACAGCCTTGCCTCCTACATGAAACGATGAGAGAGGGTTATGCCTACTGGAGTTTCAATTTGTGCCATGTTGAGAGGAGGAAAAGCACCAAATCCTGGCTAACAGAGAACCAGCTGGTCCCTGAAATGTGCTTTAAGAGAGGAAGGTATGGACTGGGTGCTGAATTGAGATAGGCAAAGTGGATAAACAGGCACTTATACAAGGACTGGATGTCTCAAAAACATTCCCAAGAATACAGCACAGAGATGGCTAGGAATGAAGAAAGTATCTTTTGTTGCTTGAGTAAATACAGTATGGAAGATTAAGGACATGACACTTGTAAGTCCTGCTTTGCAGTGAAGGGCTCATGTGATGCCACAAAAGTCAACGCAAGAAGATAATAATTGGCTGAACAAAACTGTTTTAATCAGCATGTTCAATTACTTTATAGCCACTACATTTTAGATNAATGAACTTAATAAATTTAGAAAAATGAAAGCAAAGTTTTATGGGTCTATTTTTTTTTTTCTTCCTTTTAGGAAGTGGAATACCAAGACAGTAAACAAATATTTCTAGATTGAGGTTCTGAAGTTAATATAGAATAACATCCTCATTCCTTTGGAGCACCAGTCAATCCCAACCAATAGAGGCTTCAGAAGTCACAGAATCTTCCCTCTTTAGAGGGAATGAAGTAGGATCTTCAGCTGCACATGCCTTGTAGGCTCACTAAAGAGCTGATCAGTCTGGCCTCACTGGGGATGTAAAGGAACCCCAAACCTAGCTCTCCAATGAGGACTGAAAACAAGGACTGTGGTAAAATACAGTGTGAACAAAAACAGAGGGCCTCCAATTCACCTGCAGCCTGGAGCTGCCCTTCCACCCCCCCCTCACCATGTCCTTCATGATGTGAATGTAAAGGAGAGTGAGCTAGCTTGGCAGCTTGGCTGTAGCATCCCTGACTTCTGTTTGACAAAGAAAATTAACAGGGGACAAGAATATAAACATGTCACTAGCTGAACAAATGGTACTAGTAAGTCCCTGATCAAAGCCTTTCAGGCGCACAAGCAGAGCTGACTGCAAGACATTTATGTCGTTCATAGGAACAATACTGGTTTTTTTTATGAACTATCCATATTATGTCTTCACCATTGCTATTTTGAGATTAGTACTTATTTGATGGTTTTGCAGTTTTTGGTTTTATTACTTAATTCCAAGGACAGGAACAATTAACATTCAAGCATGAAAAAATGGGTAGATTAGACATGATGCATTAGTGCAATTAGGGGTCATACTGCAGTTCCCTAAAAATTTCACTTTGATATTTAATGTCATCTATTAATGGATTATTTTTAACATGCCTGCTTTGTTATTAAGCAGGATATAGTTGAAACAGTGAGTTTCCACTGTCAGCACAAGTCTTAAAAAACTGAAGTATATAACAGCATGTTATATTACAATGATATTTACTGTAAAGTTGAGTTACAGTTCCACTTCAGAAAACTGTGAGATCATAACCTCTATTCTTATTAAAAGGAAGTTGCAGTTAGAATTTAGAAAAAATGTACTTAATAATTTATCTAAAGAAGAAACACAGTAACTACAGCAAGCACAGCAGTCACTAAGATCCTTTCAGAAATTGCAGGTTGCATGAAACATGGTTACATATTTGTGTACTATTAACATATCTATGGGGAGGTTTAAAACCCCATGACATTCTTAAGCTTGTGGCCATGCACAAAACGAACACATCAGCTTGATATTTTTCCCTACAAGTTCTCTTTGGGCAGGGGGAATACTTTGAATAGAGGAAGTGCTTTACTTGCATTTGGCCAGCCTTGCCTCCTACATGAAACGATGAGAGAGGGTTATGCCTACTGGAGTTTCAATTTGTGCCATGTTGAGAGGAGGAAAAGCACCAAATCCTGGCTAACAGAGAACCAGCTGGTCCCTGAAATGTGCTTTAAGAGAGGAAGGTATGGACTGGGTGCTGAATTGAGATAGGCAAAGTGGATAAACAGGCACTTATACAAGGACTGGATGTCTCAAAAACATTCCCAAGAATACAGCACAGAGATGGTTAGGAATGAAGAAAGTATCTTTTGTTGCTTGAGTAAATACAGTATGGAAGATTAAGGACATGACACTTGTAAGTCCTGCTTTGCAGTGAAGGGCTCATGTGATGCCACAAAAGTCAACGCAAGAAGATAATAATTGGCTGAACAAAACTGTTTTAATCAGCATGTTCAATTACTTTATAGCCACTACATTTTAGATGGATGAAGAAAGAAGCAGCAGCAGTAAAAGCAGAAGATATAAAAAGCTGTTGATGGTAAAAGGATAAAAACATCTAAAAAGCACTGTGATACCATGGACATCCAGAGAATGTTGTTTAAAGGTGATAAAAAGCCCAGATTACAAATTTGTAAAAAGTTCTGGTATTTGTAAGAAAACAGAATCAAAACAGGATGAAAGCCTCAACATTGCAATAAATATTAGACAAGGCATTTTTAGGAATTCATATTATTGAAACATAAACGTGATACATACATGAACACAAATAGAAACACAAATGTTACAGGAAAATAAAACCCTACAAAGGTTAAAGGGAATGTTATAGAAATACTAATTAAGAAAACTGAATTGTGAATGTCTTAGTATACAGTAAAAGTGCAAGTGAATTGACACTGCTATTGGGGTAGAATTTTAATCTGATCAAAATTAAATCCTTACTGTTATCTAAAGGACTTCTTTCAGTAGAAGTTCCACAGACTTTTTACAAGCCAAATCTTAGTATTTCTAATTCAGACTCCACGAGCAATGCACTTAGGTGAAGCAAGAGGAAAACTAAAAAATATTGTCTGTTCCCTCTTGCCAAATGCTGACAGATTATGTGCTTGGTTTGGGGGGAAACTAACCAGGTCCAAGGCAGAGGTGGTATCTCACTCTGCGTCACAGACCCTTACAGAAACCACAGCACTGAGTTCATTGTTAATAAAAGCATAATATGCAAAGGATGCTACTCTGCAGCATGAAAACAGATTTTTACCTGCAATTCTCTCAAGTTTATACACTTTATAAGGATTTCACATTCTACATGACTTCACCACCTTTCCAGAATGGCTAGAAACCTCATTAATTTAACTGTGGGAGCAAAGTAAACTTTTAAGGGCTCTGCTTGCTAATGTCACTCTCTTTGATTTCTGCTGCATTCCCTTGGAGACAAGAATTGAGTGGGAGAGGGAGAACGGGAAGAAGACAAATGAGCTCAGGGCATGAAGTGCTTGGGGAAACTTTGGATGAACTGTCAAGAAATAGAAGAGGGGATTGAGGAGAAATGCACTTCTGGAAAAGGAAAAGGCAGGGAAGCCAAATATGTCTTAGAGATAGAAGGCATGGGCTAGTGCCAGATACAAGTTAAGGAAGTAAGGAAATGTAGTGGGGGGAAAGGCCTGAAGAGCAAAAAAAGAGACAAGGAAAAAAGGCAGTGAATTTGCAGAGGAGGAGGAGTAATCATCTAGTCTGGGTCAGATCTTTTCCTGCTGATATTGCTCCTAAAGGGAGAGGAAGGCAAGAGGAGAGAAGACAGGAAAGAGATAAGAAACAGTGGCTGTTGGAATTAATTCACACCTAAGGGAGGAATGAAAGTTGTGTTTAACCAAAGGGGTTAGAGGAGACCAAAGGAAAGCACATGCAACCTGCACCCTCCAGAGCAGCTGTGAGATGAGGAATAGTTGCTTCTTTACAGAGGAGCCTGCAGAAGCACTTGGGCTGGGACCCCAGAGGGACGGATCCCAGACACCTGATACTGGGCTGACCATCATTTGTCCTAAGCCACCTCTCAGGAGTAGCTGGCTGTCAGAGATCACCTGAGTGCCAAGCAATGCCCACCTTCTGCAGGGGCTGCCCAGACAACTGAGGCTGTCTTTGTGCCCTGGAGGGATCATCCCTCCAGAGCAGCCTCTACCAGTTCCTCCAGCAACCAGAGGGGAGCAAAGCAGTTGGCTGTTTGGAGGGCAGCAGGCCCACGATTCAACAGAAGGACCCCCGTGTGAAGTTCAACAAGGTTGTCATGGAACAAGCTGAATAAGAGGGGCAAGGTCATGACAGCCCCTCAAGTGTGTGCTCAGCTTCTGGAGGCACCCCCGGAGTGACCTGGGACAGTGAGGTGATTCAGAAGAGGTGGGGCTGAACAAGACACTTGGGACCCTCTCAGAAGACTACCTTACAGCTCTGCCAGGGGTAATGGCAGCTTTTCTCTGGAATACTTTATCCTCTTGAGCATTATCAAACATTCAAATAATAGTGAGCTTTTAACTCATTTTCAGATCAATTTAAAGACCGGCTGGCAAGTGCTGGCATGCCAGAGCTTTGACAGGGACCCGAAATTTTAGGCTGGGGAGGGTGTCTGACCTTCTACGTGACTGAGCGATTGCACAGGGGCTCTTCAGGCTTTTTCAGGAGTTTACTTGTGACATTTAAAAAACCTCGGTCCAGAGAAAATGCTCCTTCTGTACATCCAGTATAGCCCTCCGTGCATGAAAGCAGATTGGAAACTGCTGCACAAACATAATGTAATATAGGCTAGATAGGAAGTATCGCTTTCAAAGTGCTAATATGCATATAATTAGGTCAGCTTCTAAGATTTATCTGTTTAAATGTTCAGATTAAGCATACATAATTTGCAGTTATAGTTAAAACAGTTTCCAAGTCAGATATTTCACAATTTTAGAATAACTGATTTTGATTTGGCTAGTTACTTTTATATCTTGTTTGATATTATTACTTCACAATAAAACCTAATCTTGAGGACTTTTAGCTTCATATGGCTCCACTGCCTTTTTAGCATGTGTGTATTTCCAATCCTTTTTTTGAAAAATGTGTTAATACCTTATTTGTTCAGCAGGTGTTTAGACCTATGATAACAGATTAAAATTACTATGTATTTAATAACAATACTTCACAAATATATGCATTCTTGCAATATTAAGTGTCACTTTTGATCAGCAGACTATAACCATTAAAAATAGAAATTTAAAGATCCATTTTAACATAATGATACAAAAAAATTAGAAGTCTAAACAAATACAGAAAAGATTATATGATACACTAAATAACACAAACTAATACTTATAATTTTCACTAAAAAAATGAGGAGTGTAAAAATAAATTTGCTGTATCTCAGTTCTTCCCTTCCCCTGTTCAGGCAAAGTGGAGACTAAATAAAACAAGCTCTAGATTAATTAGCTTCTGGAATAAATGAAATAAAATGTAAGCTTCTTTTGGATCTGATATTAGTGTGATTTAGTCCGATGAAAAAAGCCAAGAAGTCCAAATACTCTAATACGTGCCAGAGAAGTGGTTGCCAACTTTTAGGATGCAGTGTTTTTTCAAAGATTTCCTCTATTCACTAAGAAGTTCTAAAAAAAAAAAAAAAAAATCCATAGTTTTTTAAAATCTGCTCTCAAATCACTGAGAACTCAACTGAAATGATCTAAGTTCTTTGGATTCACACTCTGGTTATATGAACAGTTTTGCACAAGAGACTGGTTGAGGAAGCCACTACTGAACTGTCTCCAAAGACAGATCTTTTTATTACTAAAATCATTGTATTTTTTACTTTACTGTAACTTCTGCCATTTAAACAGATATGTGACAAACCATAGGGTGAAACAGCCCAGTTAGATTTTGTTTAAAAATTACTTTCCTAGTCCTTTGGGAATTCTGACAATTTTAACTGAAGTCTAAATTCACCATGGAAAATAAATTTTATCCCCTGCGATAGTTTGAGAATCTGAATAATACAATAAACAAAATACATAAATGAACACTGATATAATAAAATTTATCCAGCAAGGAAATGGAAATATTTTGCTATTACTAGAACAGAACAAGGAAGAAGCCAGAGTAATTTCTTCTTTCACTTTCTTACTTTTTGCCTGATGTTCAAGGGAAATCTTCCTATTTTAACAAGACTTCATTTTTTTCAACATCAAACTGTTCAGATGAATATTTTTTTCACCAATACTGCCTAAAAACTGGGATATCTCTGGTATATCTCTGCTGGGACAGAGATATACACAGACACATGTATATCATGACGTATATTATGTCACTCCCACACAAGCCCTTACATGATACACATGGTTTCCATCCATTTTGTCAATAGCTGCAGAAGCCCCTGGAAGCCCAGACCATGTCAGATTTAATACTAAAAATCATCAGCATTGAAAACCAAAGTCGCAATAATGTTTGCTGATCTTAGAATAAAAAAATGCCAAGATGGTCGTGTTTATATCTACTTTTTCTTCAGAAGGAAAATATACACAGACACAAATTTAGTGCATGGGGACTTTATGTTAAAAATAAGCAAGCAGCTATGATGCCCGATGGATGCTTTTAAGAATGCTGTTTTAGCAAGAAAAATAATACGGTATTTTGTTTTTCTTTTCACTTGTAGTTTTACATAATCACTGCAATTTTTTATTTTTGGTATTAACTTGTACAGAGCATCACAGAAAACTGACTGGAGGGGACCTTGAGAGGTCATGTGTTCCAACTCCTACCCCAAGGCAGGATCTCCTTGTCTTGTGTTAGTCCTGAAAGATGTCTAATCTTTTCTTAAAGACAGTCTGTGAAGGCCAAGGGGTCACATCCTTGCCTGTCTGCTCCGGGGCTCCAAAAATCTTCAACATGAAGTTTTGCCAAATGTCTAATCTGAATCTTCCTTGTTGCAATTAAACAGATTACTTCTTCACCATGGCTACAGGGAGGAGATTAGTATCTTTGCTTCTGCAGAAGCCTCAAGCACTTGCAAATTTGGGGTGAGTGAAATTGCCTAGCTTTCTCCATAATTATTTCAGCTTGGGAATTCTAACGAGATGCTGGTTGGAGGTAATTGTTTAGGAAGTGCATAAACAGCAGCTTGGAAAGAATACTAACACTTACTGAGGGGAATAGCCTGCCCTTTGGGTTCTCCCTAAGCCAGCTGGACATAACCTAACTTAGACCAGAAAGTCTGCATGAAAGCAGATCAGTTGTGAAAGATGTCTATTTACAGACTTAGTAAACAGCTGTGTACTTCACAATGCACAGTACCCTAAATTCTCTCCATGATGAAAAATATAGACCTGCCAACCACTTAATAGTGAATATAATATCCACTTCTTTCCCATTAACATACGTTCAGGAGCCATCAGCCACTTCTGCAGTACACCACAGTAGGCTACACAAAAACTACAGGCAACGTGGTGAGAAATTACTGCCCTGATTAAAACTCTAGGTCCTCAATTAGCCAGTATGAATGCCAGCATGATTTAAAGTTCCTGCTGTACCCAGCAGATGCCTTAATTTCAGTAAGGGATTTAACTATCCCCCAAATTGACTGCCTTGCCCAATTCGCCTGCTGGAAACAAGTGGCTGTGTGTGTCCCAGTTAACCATGAGTTTACTTTCTGTGGAAACAGGTGACAGTTCCCAGCCCATCTGAAGCTGTGCTTTGGTCTCTCAGCATATAGCACAGGGCTAACCCACAAGAAGAACACATTGCCTCCCAACTGAAATATTTCTCATTCCTCTGTGTATCCTCACTGTGCTTCTGTGTCCTCTTGGCAGGACCTAAAAAGATACGCAGCGGATGCACCAATGCACAATTAAATATTACAGACGTGCTCTAATGCTTTGGGAGTGTGCCCGCTACCAAAGCCCTGCCAATTTACAGATTAGTGTAAGAATACCTTAAAACTGGCAGCAGTGCCATTCCACCTGCTGTCTTTGCTAGGGATCAGCATTTCTAGCCCTGTCTCCACTTCAGGACACAATATGCAGTGAAGCAGCACCTGCTGCTCTCGTGTCTCTGACGGGCAGATGTAAAGGCTGGAGAGTAGATACAGGTGCTCGGAGTCCTCCTGCACATTGCCTCAGCCAAATGTACACTGACAGAAATGTGAAGTTATCTCTGAACACAGATGTTTGGCTTTGCTGCCACAGCCTGACATTGGCACTTTATTTTCTTTATCATGTGTGTTGAATTGAAAGCTTTTTTTTTTAGGCCCTGACCTTGGCAGCAGTTTCTACCGCATTTCATCATAAAGATAGGAGAAAAGAAGAGGGAAAGAAAAAAAAAGAAAAAGAAGAAGAACTGACTGGATTTTCATGATACCCTTTGTAATCCTGAGTACTTCAGCTGAGAACCCTCTAACACTTTTACATTTCAAGTGAACTCTATGTTTTCCACTCCTTGACAGACACATTTTTACCCAACTTTAGCACGTCTCTCATGCGATTTAAAAATACATATACTTTTTCAGTAGAGAGAGGCAACTGGACAAAAATCTGTGTTAATTCTACATTGCTCATATTTGAAAGAAATTGTTTATATTTTAAGCTTCATTTGTTATGCTTTGTTTGGTGTATAAGTTTATACTTAGCTTATATCAGGATGAAGTTGCCTGTAACACCTGTAATTGATCTCTTAGGTTCTACTAGTTTATCTATAAATCACCATGAACTTCCTTAGTAAGTATAATTGAGGAATCTGTAAAACAATTTGCTAATCTGTCAGTTATTAATAGGCATTGATGACTTCATGACTGTAACAGAGTAAAACAATTCACTGAAAAGATTTTTTTCTGAGTCTGGAAAAATTACAAGCCCCCCTGTTCCACTAATACCTCTCACTGTTGTGCTTGCACCTGTACACCACATGTTGCTGGTGGTCTCTGTGTGTTCAGTGTATTCCTACGGGAAGGAAAGCATGGGAGACAAAAAGTATCTTTCTGTGCTTCTGGTTACCAAGAGTCATCTTTACAGTTACTTCATCACTCTCCAGAAATACCTCAAATGGTAATGTACTACTCAACAAAACAATAAGGCATCTGGCTTAATTTATGTACTTACTCAAAAAAAGTGGTCCATCCAGTCTCATCGCTTTTAGTTGCCAGAAGTCCACTGTTGCCATGGTAGGTAAATAAGACAAGCTCCTGCCCTTGTGCAGTCATGCTTTTCAAACACCCATTAGTGCCTATCGTCAGCCAGATGACTTGGTTATCAGGAGAGACGACTCTTACCGGCATCCGGTTGGGATCCCGTCTGATACGAAGGGTGTTCCCATTGCTATCTGTTACAGCAGTAATATCATTATCATTACTGTAGCTAAAGTTGTACAGATAGTCTCCAGTGACTAAACTCACAGTGTACTGGTGAGTACCATTGACATCAAAAATATAAAGCTCTTGATCAGTTGGAGAAGCAACTTCATAAAAGTTCATTGAAGTCAGCAAGGGTTTATTCTTTGACACAGCCCGTATCCTAATATTTCCTAGGTCAGCAATATATAGGGTGCCATCTGGAGACACAGCTAAGGAAGAAGGGGCATTAAGTTTGGCATCTTTAGCATAGCCATCTCCAGTCTGGTAGCAGTCACAGTTGACATCGTTTTTGCAATCACACTCAGAAGGTATTCCAGCAACTAATGAGATCTCTCCATCAGTTGTGACCTGCCTTATCCTATTAATTTTTTTTTCATCAGTCTCTGTAATGTAGAGTACACCACTGTAGGACACAGCAATGGCAGTTGCTGACTCTAGTGTGGTCTGTACAGCGTGCTTCCCCACCGTGTACTCCACTCCGGGAACCTGGCAATGCATCGGCCTTCCCGCAGCAATGCGAACCTGACGGTTTTCAGTGATCTGCAGAACTACGTTGTTATCCAAAACATAAATGGAGTTATCCATTGGGTTGATTGCTAAATCTGTAGGCCATTCCAGACGAACCTTAACAAACAGAAGCGTTTTGTTAAACAGTTAACCAGTGCAGATTAAATTATTAATTCACTTTCAATTTTAAATGTTGCTGTAAGGACATTTTTCCATCTGCTGTAACCAATCACAACTAAAGGACTTGTATGAAAATACCTGCAGCATACTAAAGCTCTTCAGGGAGGAAAGGGGAACAATGTTTAGACATCTATTTTACTGAAAAAAAAGCCAGTTGCATTGGAACTCTAATAGAGGTTGAATTTTCCCTCCAATAAATACTATACTTTTCTGTTTCACAAACGCATAAATAAAAATAGAGACAGATACCAAAATCAAAATAGAAACATTAAGGACAGTACTTATCTTTTGTTGTTGTAATAGTAAACAAAACTTACTACCTTCCAGGCTATGAAACACCGTACTGCACTCCATTTTCAAACATGTCCCTTCTTACCCACACAAGCTTATGGTGACAAATAGAAATATATGGGGGTCTTTTGCTTCTATCTTCTCACTCATCCTAGTAGGCTGAGGATGTTAGCAATTCAGGAAACATCAACAGGGCAACACAGTTCCAACAGATCTGTCATTCTCCCAGTATTTACTACCAGACTTAATGTTTCCTGCTGTAGCTTTGCTGTTCTAAACTAAACTGAACTTTATGGGCAGAAAAATTGAATACAGCAGCATTTGTAGCTAAGAGAACACACTATGATTCATGCCCTTGGAATAGGTTTCTTTCTCCCCAAATTCTGTTAAATATCCATTATGCACTCCACCCAGTTTTATTTTGAAGGGCAAGAAAGCTGCATTTGCATTTCTAGCCCCAGCTCAGCTTCCCAAATTAGTGGCAGCTGAAAAGTACCTGGCTAATGTGCATGCTGGTATCACAGGTTAGAGGTCGTGCTGAGGTCAGGTCGTTTGAGCCAAGCAAAGTGGATATTATTCCATTCTGATCCACTTTTCTGATCATGGTCCCATCAACAAAGTAGATTAACCCGTTCTTGTCGATTGCTATTCCTTTAGGGAAGAGAATAAAAATTAGCTTTTTGTGCTAGCAGTGAATATATTATCCATAACTAAGGGCATAAGTGGTATGTATCTGGTGAAAGTGAAGAGCAGACAATATGGTCTTAGCAGTAGGTAGTAAAAGACCTTGTGAACATATTTTGCATAATAAAAAAATATTCTGTATGAAATCTACTCCTATTGATCCCATTTGCCGTTCATTGGAGAGTATGCTGTAAAAGGTTTAGCTTTTAAGCTAACCTGAAAAATGGGATAACTGGGACCAATAGCAACACTGATTTTTAAATCTTCACCCTTGCCTGCCAAAGACACAGTCTAAACAAGCATTTAAAAATGCTCACTAACCATGAAAGCCAAATATTTCCTAAAAAATCAATGCAGGGACTATGTAGCTATCTTCCTCAACGGTCTGTTCAGTTGGAAAAAATTACTCAAAACCAGATTTTTGAGCTAACTACTGTGTCCAGTAATTAAACACTACCCCACCCCCGGCTCTGAACTTGCATGTTATTATCAAAGTTATGGAGGGATAACTCTTTTTACCTTTAGGGCTCATGAGAGTTGCCTCCACCGCCTTGCCTCCATCACCACACCTTGCCTCATCAAATGGTAGGCACTGCTCCCCTGTTCCTCCTATTACCTCAGCATTTTTCGTCAGGTCTTTTGCACCCATGAGGGACTTGGGCCGATAAATCCTGCGCGTGTTTGTGTCGGAAACGTACAGATCTCCCGTAACCGGGTCAGTTGCGAGGTAGTATCTGTGAGCTGGGTTGTTGCTGTAAAATGGAATTATACATTGCATGTGCTGTAATTAATTGCACGTCACCCTAGATCGAGAAGAAAAGGCTTCAGTTCATATGCAGGGTGCAGGAAAACAAAAATAGTTAAAACCACTGGTGATACTCAAGGCACAGGTAGGTCATGGCCCCAAACCTTTATCGGTTTCTGTTTCTTGCCTGTGTCACAGGCAGTTCAATCCAGGCTACTCATCCTTTTGGGACAGAAGATCCATTTTGCCTGTGATGCTCAGTGGTCCACCCCGTGCTCTGTAATTACAGACAGTTCCTGTCTCTGCAGGAGACCAAATCAAAACACTGGAGTCTAAAAACTCCCAGGCTTTCTGAGAACCTTGATCCAGTTCCAAACTTTGCAGCAGGACCCCAGTCCTCACTTACACTTTGTTGCTGTTATAATCCAATCTGTTTTATTATGATTTCTATAAGGCTGCTGGGGTGCATGGTTTATATAATTCATAAGCAGATAAGGCAGAGTTCATATTATTAGTTCAGAGGCAAAAGATAAGACATCCCTCACAAGTATTTGTTTAATCCACTGCTTTCAAAGATGTGCTACGCATGATTTAATATATTAGGAAATGTCATCTTTTCCACCAGAGCACTGAGCTGAGCTTTTCTGTTCTCCTTAACACAGAGTCATATTTCAAATAGCTGTACACATTGGCACAAAACCACTAACTATGCCAACACAGTCTTTATTACAGTGGAAATATATATCGCTAACCATTTTTCCAGAAACGTACATTTTGTCTCTCCACTGGTGCCACATAATTGAGAATTACTGCCTTTTCTCCCCTGCTGGTGAAAAAACAGCCCTGGAGACTACCTTTTTTGGTTGATATATTATGATGTAGAAACTTAACCCACTGCAGCCAGGATTCCTGACCTTACTTATGGCGTGAAGAGCTGAAATAAGGTCATGTAAATACAGGATGTAATTTCAGAGGCTCTCCTAATGGATTGAATCAGAGCATCAGAACAGTCAGTCCCACTTCTGATGTTTGCAAAAGTGCTGCCTAAACAGATCTACCAGTCTTGGTGATAGCCAAACATCTGTTCGCAGAATACGATACTTCACATTTTGTAAATACACAACTGTGCTAATGTACCACATTTTTATGTGCTGCCACTTGGAAAAAGCAGCAAGAGACCAACAGGAACTACTTGTGAACAAATTATACCTTTTAGCAGGGACAGATTTTTATAGCTATCCAATTACAAAAACACAGAAAAAATGTGTTGCATAAATAGGATTTTCTTTGGTTTTAAGACTTTTAACATGTTGGTTCAGAATGAAGAAACCAAGTGAAGCAGACTAATGAAATCAAATACACAGTGATTAGCACCTCTTAAAAAGCTCTGCTATAGAGCTGAGTATTGTACAGCAAGGCTGAAATGAATGTAGTAGACTCACTTTTAATTTCTGTCTCTTAGAAATCAATTATTGTCAATGTGCTAAATGAAGGTATTTCTGAAACCTTGATTTACACAGAGATGATTTATACCTCTACAGACTCCAAATTAAATTATACCCACTTCCATGATTACTCTGGTCTTTAAGAAACTTTGCAGACACTTCAAATATAAACAAATTGAAAATTGTTAAATGTGCAATTACATTTTATTTCATTGTAACTTAAAATAGTCCTTTCTTATACTACCAAAATCTAAATTAAAGTACTTCCCTTAGACTCATCTAACATTGCCTCAGTTGTATTTTCCAGTTGTTAGAATAAAAAGTAATCAAATCAATAACTAAAGAATTTATGTGTAACAATTATTTCTTTATAAAAATATTTTAAAAATAAGTTTTCTTCATAAATATGAAAAAAGTGCTATATTTCAATTCCAATGAAAATTAAGAAGCTTTTCTTATTTGGGGTGAGTTCTCATAATAAGTACTGTATCCTCATCAAAGCAATAAAATACAGCTGATAATTTAAGAATATTTTCTCATGTTATTAAAAAGAACAAACTCAAAGTTTGGGACCAAATTGGATATTACTATTGCATCAGTATAAACTCTCCACTTTGTCATACAGAGATGTCTAATGGCTCCCTTCTGAGATAACAAGCTCAACTTCAGCCTTTCTTTTCAAGTGAAGGTTAAAAAGATGAGGTAGCATTAGTTGACAGAAAAAACCCCCACATTAATTCACAGGAGCAAGACACAACTTGCTCCTTCACTTCCAGTGAAAACCATGCTTGTTTTCTAGCCAGAAAACATCTATGCACGCCAGGCAGATCTCAAAAATAGTTCAGGAATAAGCAACCAGCAGCAGGAAAGCCGAACAGTTTATTCTCTTTCATTGTAGCTTGAAATAATATTAAGCTTCTGCCTTCTACCAATAATAACAAACACAAAGAAGTAAAATCCACAGTCAGTCACTTCTTGACTCATTCAGTATTGCATAATGGCTGTCAGTAGCTGTGAATAACATGCAGTTAGTTACCAAGTTGGGCCCTTGTAAAGACAAATGACAACAAATTAACTTGTTCTGTGTATGCCAAATACCAGTAACAATGCTTCAAATCTGAAGTGCACACACACGTGCACAAATACACACACAGAGCTCTGTTGATCTGTCTCCCATTGCATAATTTTATCTTGCTTATACCAATCCTCAAATTCTTCAGCTGTCAGATCACCTGCATTACTTTCCATGCACAAGTTTTTGAAAAACACTCTTCTTGCTTCAGTACCTCTCTCTCCCATACACTCTGTGCCTTCTAAATGATATACCCTCAAAACTGCTTTTATGTTTTGCTAAACTTTTATTTGAGCTCTCTACAGACTTGGGATCCCGCCATAGCCTACAAATGACCTCCCTGTCTTCAAAGTCCTTCTCAAAAATTACTTCGTCCGTGAATGCCTATCAGCATTAATCACCCACAGGCAGCAGTGTGTATAAAGACATCAGTCCAGCTTTGAGATTGAAAAAATGTTAGGTCACTGGCACATGAAAGGATAAATTTGATCTGTGTTGTGTCTCTAATTTAGAGTACAGGCTCCTTGAGGTGGGAGAGACATCACGATCTGGGCTGAAGCACTATGTGTATAGGCAAGGAGAATCAAATGCTTGAATAGATAATAGATTTGAGCTAGTATTTAGCCTTGTTCATTAGTTTTACTCAGGGAATTTATATTTTGGTGCATTTTTAAGGTTTTGATAGTAATTATATATTGCACAGTGGCCTGTTGAGGGCTGTTTTCCAAACCTCAATTTAAACAGGTATCTGCTCCTCATTTCACTGCTCTCTGCATGACTCCAGAGAGGCAGAAGAAGCTATTTGGTCTCATGGTGTGTCCTTAAGCTGGGGATCCTAAAAGTTTACATGTGTTACATAAAAATCAGCTACATTCATAAATAAAAAGCTGTCAGGGGATATTAAGCATATTAACATGCCATTCACTCTTGGTTTAGGAATACCCTGGGCAGCAAAGCCCTAAGGCTTAGTGGACACTGGGAAAATGTATTATGGGAGGAAAACTCAAACTTGTAGTAGACCGTGTCCAGCTGCACAGTGGGCTCCATGCCTCCTGCTCACTGACTCCACAACCACTTCTGCTGAGCCCGTTTGCCACGGTATTCTGTGTCTCCTTCTGCCTCAGGAGAAAATACCCCTTCACAGCTGCTGCAAGGGCCTATGAAAATGCTGTTACACGAATTCATAGGCATCCATTCCTTCATCCTGTTAGTCCCTTCTAAGTTCTCATTTTGAGTATTATTCTGTATTCCATATATTTGCCAAGACAAATCCAGCTGCAATCACAACTTTGTGATACCACAAGGGAATAATTCTTTTAAAAGTAGTGGAACACATGCAAATTAAATGCAGTAGTGAAAACCAAAAATTACCAAGTAGAAAAGACAGCCTCTGAGTTGCACTTGGAAAATAACATAAAACCAGCTAGACTGTGTATCAGCTCCCAATTCCAATCATCAGTGCCAATGCAAACACCTTACTTAGTTGTGGGTTTTATTTTTTTTTATTTAGTTTGAAACATATTTTTTAAAACATAAGCCCCTTCCTCATAAGGAAGTATATTGAAAGCAAAGTGAATTAAAAAAAAAGGGAGGGGGGAACTGAGATAGGACTCTCTGGGATTTGTTTAAAAACAAGGAAGGAACACGATTGGCAGCAGAAAAGGAGCAAAAGGGAACAGCGGAGCTGCCAAGTCCTATGCAGAGCAGTTCTACCACAAGTGTTGAGGGGTTTCGTGCAGCCAACAAGATTTTAGAATAACTCTGTTTGTGTCTCCTTATCAGCAATGGATGCCGTGGCAAAGCAATTCTAAGCATCCATCATCTTCTCTCCTGCTCTTGCCACTATTGTAGCAATGCCCAGACAGATGAAAGCTGTACTACAGTCTTCCTGATTGCTATTGTTTTTATGATGAGTCTTATAGAACTTGGTGTTCTTTAGAATCTTAACTCCTGGTGTTGTGTTATTATGGGACAATTTCAATTTTCATTAGTAGAAATTCACCTTTAAAGAAACAAATCTGTTAAGTGTGAGCCTGAAAAGACTCAGCATTAAAAGGCTACTGAAATGAACTCCATCCTTTTGTAATTTTATTACTTATATGCCTTTCTCATTGTATTTGGGGTATCTGATTAATGACAGAGTTTTGATAGGATCAGCAAAACTGCTGCCAGCAAGGAAAAGGAGTGAGCAGAGATGAAGGGACAGCAAAGAAGGGCATACACAAACATAAAAAGAAACCTGCCTGTGGACAGAGAGTGATGAGAAAAGAGGAACTCGTATCTGAAAGGATGATACAGCCTGACAGCTGACATAACTAAAACATATGAACTCATTATTTTTGAAAAATACTCCTCTTTTCTAATAATACATCTCAGGAATGACTTCTCCATTATAAGCATTCATTTGTTAAGAAAGAAAAAAGAACAGTTAGAAAAATATAAATCTTCCTTAAGGAATGCTTACCTATGTCTAAAATCTTTATTTCTTGGTGGGAGCAAGTAAAAAAGAACAGAAAAACATTATTAGAAAAACATACAGAAAGGATGTTAAAAGATGAAAAGAAGGCAACATTTACATCTATCATTAGTGAAGTGGTGACTGATGGTCTTTATTCCAGTCATATTGACTATATAGGTTAACTCTTAAAATCCACAGAATAATTACTTCGGGTAGATTAAACCAGCACTGTTTAGATTTCCATGGGTAAAATACCAGGGTAAAATTTTTCACTTCAGCTTTAAATACTTTTTCATATTTATTAATAACTTCTGAATCACCTTGTTTTGCACTTGGACACTAACTTACACAATGTCAGAAATCTATTTCATACTTTATAGTCTGTCACAGGAATTCACAACTCCAAAAGTCCAAGATGAGAGAAAAACATACCTTAGCTCCAGAACACTAGTTACATTTCCAGATGGGAATATCCGCCGAACATAGTTGAAATCTCCCACGTAAAGACTGCCATCTATCCCACAAGCTAAGGCAACTGGGGCCAGTAATTTATTACCATCAGCTTGACCATTACAACTTGGACAGGAGATGCTGCGCCGTCTTCCATTGCCCATAATGCTACTAACAACTGGGGGCTGCTGAGATATAAATTGATTTTCACCATTTCCTTTGTAGAGGATTCCTGGCAGATAATACAAAAAACACAAAATAAACACTTTATAAAAAACTTTGAATGTGTGCACATAAAATGATATGTCAGTGTCCTAGTCTCTTTCAGTTGATTAATAGAATTTTATGGGCTTTTAATTGTTTCATCACCATATTTTGCCACCACAAGTAACAGAACTTCATTAAAGCATTTCTAATTATATTGAAGTCACAGAAACACTAAAACATATAGAAAGCATTAAATTATCTTGTCCACAACGTGTAGTGAAAACACTAAGTAAGCTAGCACTTAAAAACCAAGCAATTTTTCAGTCATTCTTATTTTGAAATGCTAATAATTTTAATAGTTATAATTCAGAATAGAAATTGTCCTGATGAAGGAAATGCAAGGTACACTGAATGAAATCAAGGTCTGTGTTCTTGAATGCTTTCCATTTTCGAATTCCCAGGAAATGAATTAAATTCTAAATGTACATATATTATAAAAAACCAAAGAATTATATTTGCAAATTGCATTTCTAAAGTCCTACTATAACAAGTCATGAATATGATGTCAAATGTAATCTTAAGTGGATTACTGCTGCGAATTGTAAATATTAATTAAAGAGCTGGTGCAAAAAGTTGGAGATTGCCTCAATTTTACATTACAAAAGACTCTTTACTCATCTCACAATAAAAATGTACCTCTGGCAACAAAGCCTGCCTCAATACCATGTCTGCAGTTATAGGCAGTTATTAAATATGTCAAAACAACAAAAAAAATGTGGTGCCAGGCCAACTTGCCTCTTAAACTTAATTCTGCTTTGAGGCATGAAAGGAACAATAATTTTGTGAAGACAAAGCAATGTGCCAGCAGTATTTTTGCTCCTTATAGCTTCCACAGGAAATCTCAGAAGGAAAATGCATGCTTCATGTTAAACCTTCAGTCTCAGGAGAAAAAAGTGTGAATTTTCAGAGTGTTAAAATTTTGCTGGAGTCCTTATTATTATACCTCTCAATGAATCCATACTCGAGGTGTACAGTACAAATGGTCAGCTAGTGTGGTTATACCTCTAAGTCACAATATTTCTTTCTGTGGTATCACCCACGTAAAGCACATGTCACTTTGAGTGATAGGTGCTTTATTGATTGTATGCCCAGAGTTTCAGAGGCAGGTTGGGGCCCAGGGATACATTTCTCTTTTGAGATGCATAGAAGAAATTATGGATATATTCCTCTTTCTCTCCCCACCCCCAAAAATTCACTCTTCGTTCATACTGAACGATATGAGAAAAAATATTTTGTTTCGGTCTTTAAATGCTCTAGGTGTCTTCACTACCTTTTTAATGCTATGAAATTTAGGAGATTATAAATGTAAAATCAATATACACGATAAAATCAGAAAGTATGAAAATGGTTTATGGAAACCTAATGGCAAGTAATCTAAATAAGTTATCTAAATCAAAAGAGGGAGAACATATTTTTCATGAATAGTTAAAGCCAGAATGCATTAACAGTATACAAAATCCCCTCTCCTATGACTGCATCATTTATGACAATCGTGGCACCATCATTTTGCCTGAAATAGCTGAGTTCTATAATTTTCATCAGAGGAATTCCAAAAGTCAGCACAGTGAACTATTGCACCTGATCTATTCAGTCACTACCTTGAAAAATTAGTCCTTCACCTTTCTCCTCTATTATCACAGACTTGAAGATGTACATTAGACTTTTTATTGTAGTCTGTACAAACACTGTCTGCACTCTTCTGGATAAATTTCTCCAGATGATCCACCTTGTCATTGCAACTCTCCACTTTGTTTATTCAGTTAGACACACGACATTTTGAAAAGTTGTTACTTGTCACAGGCACTCTTGACCATAATTCAAAGCCACCATCCATTTACCGTGTAAACAGAACGCATCTTTTATTTCTATGTAGAATGGTCACTCTTTACATTTTCAGATGGATTACCTTACAGTAATTGGTACAGGTTTAATTTTTTTTTAAATACACTTTAAATTAGGTACAATGACACTGTCTCCCTTAATTTGGTTGCCTTATTTTTCTACCAGTCAGAAGCAATGCTTAAGGTGGTGCTTATCACATCCCACTGAAATAAACTCATGTACTGGTGGGAGAAGTCCGAGGGACACAAAGCACTGCAGAAGTCACATTCTTCCTGATCAGTTACTTCAGGATTCCTCCCTTGCATAAAAATCCAGTGCCTTGAGCCATGCAATTCTGCTTATTTCAGCTTTCTTACAGGCTTTCAGCCCCGTTTCTCCAGATTACCTCCTCAGCATGGCACCCTCCAGACAGTGGCTGAGTAGCCCACCACACAGATTTACCTTGGTGCCAAGTCATAGTTCTTATAAATGTGTATGGGTTCTCATCTTTTCACTGACATTAAGACTCACTCACTAGTGAGTGACTGGACTCTGTCCAGAAACAAGGGGCACAAATGCCCCCCCTGACTCAAGGCAGCATCATTTGTCACTTGCTGTGTACAGAGTCAACCAGAGCATGTCAGGGAGGAATGACCTCAGGGAAAGATTTAAAGGGGAGAAGAGTGTGAGTGCTCATCCTCTAATTGAGATTGTTCCCATGTGCTAACTGCCCCCACAGGCAGCTGTGCTGGGGCTTCATGACGTGGAGGGGAACACCTCCTGTATAAATCAGGGATTTAACATCAGCTCTTGGTTTGGCCAGAATGTCTCTTATTGAGGTTTAATGCTCACTCATCATGGAAAATGTAAGTGAAAACATTGTTCAAGATCATGTTAACATTCAACCAATGTTGAACCAATCTCAATAACGATGTTGACACCTACAATTGCTTTAGATATAGTGTCTCCTTTGGAATGCTCTATTTTTAAAGACAATTTCAATATTTTGGGTTGGGTTAAGCATTATCCAACACAGGCTGACACTGTCAGATGAAATCACTAATGCAAAATCATTTGTAGGTAGAAGAAACATGACAAACACTGTAAAACTCAAACCATTTATGATATGCAAAACATTCCATAATTTCCTTTTTTTTTTTTTTAATAACAAAGCAAACCCTTGAAAAGGTAGAAAAGTAGAATGGCCACTGAGTATTAAAAATAATAAGAAGGAAATTAACACCTTACCATTCTGAACATCCAGTACATGATGTTTATCCAGTGTCCAGCCACCCATGTTGGAAGCATCCAGCTCATAACCTTGCAAAATGGCAGTCCGCTTTTCCCAGAGGGTTAGGTCCAAGCAAGACTCATACTCATAACCTACAGACACTGAAAAGACCGTAAATGTCCTCATTAAGTATAGGATCTTGTTCAGAAGAGTTTAAAGAATGTGATTTACTTAAAGTACTCTTTTTCTGCTCTCCCAGGCTACCTGAAAAGTCCTATGGCTTCCTTAAATGTATAGAAAATACTACATAGAATTCCAAAATCCTTTAAAAAGCAATTTTGAGTTATTAAAATAACAGTATAAAAGAAAACCATGTTGTGAAGTATGTCAGAACTCTATTGTGCTCTTAAATTGGAGGCCTGTGCAGACTAAATCCCATACTGTGTTGTCAGGCTGAGAGTTACTTCAATGGGGAAGAATATAGAAGTGGAAAATGACTGTAATCTCTTTTTCTTTTTGAAGGATTTTTTCCCTGTAATTCAAAGTTTAGATTAGTATTTTCTAATATATTTTAATATCTGTTATTTCTCACCTTATGCTGTTAACCATTTTCAAAACAACAGAAAAAATTTCCATAACACACATACCAACAGCTTCAGATAATCCATAGACTCTCTGGTTGTATGCATCAGTTTTATCCCATATGAAAGTGTAAGCCAGATTTGGGGATGCAGGGAACCATTTTTGGAAAAGTCTTCCCACCACTGCCACCATAAGATGAACCTTCATTAAATTAAATGGTATAACAGATTGGGTCATAGTAATCTTCAGAACAGATTTATATCCTGGAGCCCTGGAGCTTAAGTATGATAACTTCAAATCAGTCCCAGGTATTGTTGTTTCTTCATGAAGTACCTATGCATTGGCAAGAAAAAAAGTTTTTTTAAATCACTTTGAAATTAAACAGAACAATGTAGCTATCATAAAAGAAGGCCTGACATGATGTTACATGACAATCCATTAGGAAGTAGTATCTAAATCTGGCCTTCATTTAATAATAATTTTAAAGTACATAAATAAATAACATTTCACCTTTTTATGAAAAACAAAGTCTAAATTATTTGTAATATGAAGTTGTTTAGTTGATAACTTCTGCTGAAGGTTTTCAACGATCTCTCACTTATTTTCATAGGGGTAAAGGATGAGTGCAGGAGAGGGGAAAATACTCCCAACTGCTTTTTCAAAAAGAAACAAAGAAGCATCTTTCATCTAAGTGAAAACAGCCCCTTCTTATGCTGGATCTGAATCCCAACTATGGATATGCAATAAAGGCAGTGGAGCCTCTAAGGACCATAGAGCTTCAGATTTTGGTTAGGCAGCCTAATTGTTCCTGTAGGAGCAGAAAGGACTTTTAGCTGGTTTATTATTCGCATTACCCGTGGATTGTAAATACTTTAAACCAGAGCATTCTTCCATTTATTTCAAAGATAGATAAGTGGGATGCCTCAGGGAAAGCTTTTCCATATTTCTTGATCAATATTCACTACTCAGACAACAGCTCACCACTTTCTCATTTCAGAGAGGTGCAATGATTCAATTTTATTTTTAAAAGGTTCCTGCCCCTCTCTATCTTAGCTTTATCTCAGAGCTGAGGAGTTTTTATAGGTGATGGATGGATGTGAAAGGTTTCTGAATAAAGTGGACAAAGACAGCCTACACTGCCCCATACCGCAGTCAGGACATACACAGCCATCACCTCAGGTGAACAGCTGAGTACCAAGTATCCCAGCTTCTTGCAAAAACAAGAAAAAAGTATCTAGATACATTTACAAAGATAATGGTTCTCTGGTGAGAAGACAGAGCAAAGGATGCTGAAGCACAAGCCCAAAGCCCTGGTGGTGTCAAAGGAGCACTCCTGGGGTGGTAAATTTGGTAAATTTTTATTTTCCGTTCTTGTCTCCTAGTGCTGAAATCTGAAGAACAAACATAGCTATTAGTGGAAAGGAGACTTCAGCAAAAATACTGTCACAATTACTAGGCTTAAGACTCCAGTGAGATCAAAAGCTGGCTGCTAAAAAAGAGCTAAGTTAGCTCTCTATGCTAGATAAATCCTTGGACAGTGCTTTTAGACAACTGACTGTACGTGTAGAATAGGGTCAAATAATGTGGTTTATGCTTTTGAGGAGGGCAACAAGTGCTATGCTATCCTCTATATTAGCACTTTTGCTGGAAAATAAAGGTTTACATGGTATTATATCTATTTCCTTCCCCCCAAAAAAACAAACAGTTTTTTGACTCCTAGTCTGGCATGAACAGTTTTTACATCTTAGATGTGTAGGCATGCAAGTCTTCTGCAGTAAGACTATAATAGGGCTGTAGGAAGTAAAGAAAGAATTGGAAGATATTAGACAAATTAAATTCAGATTTAAAAATTCCCAATTCCTAATCTTCAAATGTTTTCCTTTTCTCGACCAAGAACCTGCAACAACTGAGAAGAAATGACAAGCGGTACTATCACTTGGAAGGAGGTGACAATGGTATAATTTCTGTTTGTAAATCTAGTCTGCTGTTCCTCAGTCCAATACAAGTACAGTATCTAATCCAGAAAACAAGCAAATCTTTTCTGCACCAATAAAATTCCCTCTCCCTAGAGAGATAAGTGATTGTGAACATATTCCTTTTGTAAGACTTTGAAGGAAAATCACAAACTACCTTGGAACAAAAGACAAATTCCCCCTGAAGACACCAGCAGGACTCTCATACACTGCACACTAAAGCTAGTCTAACAGATGGAGGTCTCTAAATGAGAAAAAGAAATAATACACTTGTAATAGGACACAATTTAGTGGACTTCACTGGTCTCCTGTTATGACCATAGCTTCTTTTACAACTGCAACTGTGGAAGAGCGGTGTTAAACACTTAGGTGGTCTTACAGTATTCTTGGCTGAGATAACAGACAATAACGAGGACACCTTGAAGTTTCAATTTCCAAGAAATTCCACTGTGTATTTGGATTACTATCAAATTAGAAACTAGGACACTCATGCAGTTCTCAGTGAGGTTTAAAACAAAACCTGAACCCCTATTATTAGTTTCTGCAGAAGCCTCAAAAACGTGCTGGAAATCTGACTTGATACTTCCTTCTGTCCATGAAATTTCCCTTATTTTCTTGAGAACTTTAGAAATGTAGAGGTAAGGTTACACATCTCAACCTCTCTCACAGAATCAAGCACTACAAAGAAAATTAAGCAGTTTAATATTAATCCAAAAAGTTACATCATCAAGCACAGCAGAGAGCATCCTACGGGAGCCATGACAACACATCAATTGTAAAGCAATCAGGAAAGTCACTGGGCATAAAAGTCACATCAGGAGCTCCCAACACAACCAAGTTGTCTGTACTTTATCTTTTCCAGATACAGTATCAAACTACCACCATCAAAAAAGCTGATAGCCTCAGGGCACTGAGTGATAGCCCAACCACCAAATTCTAACGGCTGACATTTTGTTTATGGATAATCAAGCTACTTGGAAGGACAGCTGTATAATATTTAACCTACAGAACTGAAGTAAGGGTCACCTCAATTTTCACAAATACAGATTTTTTTTTGTCCCAGGAGTTCAAACTGGCAATGGAGTCACATGCACTGCAGAGGGCATCTTGTCTCTTGTGGACAGATGTCCAGGCTCTGGAATGCTATCCTGCTCCAAAACATAATATGATTCAGATGACATGCTCTGATGGTATTAAGAACCCTGAACAAGGAATTTAATTCAATTAGGGGGAAAAAGGCCTGCTGCACTGCCGTGATTTTTTTTGGCAAAATGGGTAACTTAAATAGAAGATTTGAAAACAAATTTCACAAATGAGTGCAAAGTTTCGTCTGACTGTCAAAAAAAGTTTCTTTGCCTAGAAATAACAGCTGAACTGCTGCATTAAAATATAGCATTATCTTGGTTGAGAGTGGCAACAATGGCATTTTTAAATACAGGGACATATTGGCAGCTACTGCTATTACACAAAAACTGAGACCAAGCAGTAGAAAAGTTCTATTTCTTTAAGTAGAAGCTGAAACTTCATTTCAAAAAAATCTATTCCTTATTTAAAACAAAACAAAAAAAAGAGGTTTTAAATGAACTTGTGAAGAAATGTAAAAGGGGAAAGGGGAAAAAAAGACTTGTTTTTTTTTTTCTGAAGCTAAAGCATCACTCAGATACCACAAAGAAGGATAGGAAAACACCATACAAGTGTACAAACCTGAAAAACGTGTCCATAGAATAATAAAATAAATGAAGAGGTGCATATAAAATTTTGAACAAAAAGCAAAAGAGAAGAAAACCAGAAAATGTGATAATGTGGTGGAAAACAAGGACACAGAAATAGAGATATTTGGCTCTAAGATTAATCTCAATTTTTTAATTAGTACAGAACTTGAAGTTCTGGATATTTTAGCTATGTGAAGCTAGGATGAAGAATCCATGTAATACTGGAACATTCTATACATTCTATTATACTGCTGATTTAAGTGATAAAATAGGTCAATTTCTTAGCTGGAAAACTGGCCACCCTGAAGTTAAAAGCAATCAGTTTTATTACGAATTAGATTTTTGCAAACATAACAACAGTACTATTTTTACTTTGTCACAAATAAGCCATCAACACCAACTGCCTAGCATATACTTACTTAAAATATGGTCTTGGTCTTTCCTTCTGGCTGTTTTTAGGGAAATCAACTTGACCCAACAGTCCTGCCTGTCAGACCTCTCACCTCACAACTACGGAACCTGGTAGCCAGTTTCAACCACATTTGTAATAACAGCAGAAATTTCTAAGGATAATTCATTCCCTTTAGGGTTTATAAAAAGATGGGTTCAGGTGAGGAAGATACAGTCAGGTTGGTACTCCCATGAGAAAAAGTCTGAATGAATGCAATCCATGCGGGAAGGACTGATGTGGCAGATAGCTGGCTTTAATGGCAATGGGTGGAAAGTCATACAAGTCCAGACTTCATTAGTCCCACTGCTCATCAACTGACATGTTTACATAGACATTACAAGTGTTCTTTAAAAGGACATATTTTATTACATTCTTCTATTGTTACCTTTCTTTTGAATTGTACTCCATCTATCTAAACCACTTTCCATCATTTCAGCAACTGACTCCACCATCTTTTGCCAAAACAAGTAAATTAGAGCTGTTTTTCAGTGGACTGTGTTTTACAAATACTTTCTTTTAATTGCCTTGCCACTATCAAAGGCACAGAAATGATAGTGAGGACAACACCAACAATTTTCTAGCACACCCTGGATTTGTATGAAAATTTAGTAGTAATTTTCTTACATCTTTATTTTTAAACCTGCTCCTACCATGAACAAATTAATGGTTTTGCTCTTAAGAGTTCTGCATGAAAACATATGAATCCATTTTCTATGTTTCACTTGGAGAGACATAGATATTTCTTAGTGATGGGAAAAAGAGTGCTCCATGCAATTATGACATTGCAGAGGTGGTGGAGAGAAAAAAAAGGGAGAGAGAGGAAGGAGAGGGAGAGAGGGGAGAGAGAGAGAAGAGGGCAGGAGAGAAGAGAGATGGAGGCAGAAGGAGTGACGATTCATTAGAAAAAGTTTTATCAGAAATCCTTAGTGAGATAAATACTACATCTTGAAAGGCAACTCAGCTTTAAGAATTGAAGAAGACTATATTAGCGATTAGTCATTTGAGATGGAGAAATTTAATACATCTGTAGTGCAGAAAAAAACATTCCAGACACAGCTTTTTCCCTTTTAAACAAGGTTTTGATGTTAATTTTTACTTTTGGTATCAAGAGATCTGAAGAAGCAGGCTAGCACACAGTACACTGGCTTGTAAGCGCCTCTCCTCAGTGTTACAGAAAGTTATTATAGTTTATAAAATCTGAGTGTCACATTATTTATTAGATCAAAACCAAATTGAACTGTATGGGTATTTCAGACATAGTGGAAAAACAGATTTCTTTTTTCAGTTTCTGAGCTGCAGGTCAAATAAAAAAGCAGTCAAAAAAGGTCGTATGTACTATAGTATGTCCATTTTGATGGGTCAGTGCCTGATTGCTGAAAACATTTTGTAAATTAAATAATGCAAGCAAATGTAAAACCACTCTCTGGTGTATACCAAGTTTTCTTACCTTTTTATTTGTTTTTTTTTTTTGCCTTCAGATGAAATATTAAAAATCATCCCATCAAATAAATAAATTGGTCTGAAAATAATCCCTTGCTGCAAATTCTTAGCACTTAGAATTATTTATTTTTCAACAGTAGTTTGCATTCTTAATACTTAGGACTAGCCTGTGTTAAAATGCTATTTATTTGAAGCATGCTTTACCTGTGTCTCTGGGATGATAGGACTATCTTCAGGAGAAATTTTGAAGAAGGTGGATAAAGGAGATGACACAATGACAGGGTTTGGCCTTACAAATCCACTTAGATCACAACTGGGAATGTCATTCTCTTCCTTCTTCATAACCAGGGTATCCATAACATAAAAGACATTCCAGGGAATCCATACTGTGTGATACTGTGTCAGGAAAGGTGATCGCTCAAACACCAGGGTCAGAGAGGCACCACCATTTGCTACCAAATCAAACCTAGGAAAAAATGCCAACAGGGCCAGTCAGCAGATTCCCAAAGCCATGCACAGCCTCCATATATTGGGTAAATACTTCATTCCATTGTAATGCTCTGAAGGCAGAATGGTTTGACTGGGGACTTGGGAGAAATCAACTAAATTACACAATATTGCACTAGAAAAATGGAGAGTTTGGGATACTGTATTTAAAGTAGGCAAGCTGTTTATCTCCTAATGTATATAACCTTCATGTTTTACATCCAAAGAATGCATAAAGTACAACTTTGGTCAGTCTTTTTGGTGTCTTTTATTCCCGTTATTTCATTATTATCTTACTTTTACAAGCAGCTCTCCAGTAACATGAAGTTCAACAAGGCCAAGTGTAAGGCTCTGCACCTGGGTTGAGGAAATCCCACGCACGAATACAGGTTTGGAGGAGAAAGGATTGAGGACAGCCCTGAGGAGAAAGACTTGGGGGTGGACCAGAAGCTCAACATGAGCCATCAGTGTGCTCTGCAGCCCAGAAGACCAACCAGGTCCTGGGCTGCATCAAAAGAAGCACAGACAGCCTGTTGAGGGAGGTGATTCTCCCCTTCTATTCTGCTCTTGTGGAACCTCACCTGGAGTACTGTGTCCAGTTCTGGAGTTTCCAAACATAAGAAGAGCATAGAGCTCTTCGAGCATGTCCAGATGAGAGCCACTGAAATGATCAGAGGGCTGGAGCTTCTCCCCTATGAAGACAGGCTAAAGAAGCTGGGGTTGTTCAGCCTGGAGAAAAGGAGGCTCTGAGGTGACCTTATAGCAACCTTCCCATATCTGAAGGGGGCCTACAGGAAAGCTGGGGTGGGGCTTTTTACATGGGTGTGTAGTGAGAGGCCAAGAGGGCGTGGTTTCAGACTTGAAGAGGGGAGGTTTAGGTTAGACATCAGGAAGAAATTCTTTAATTTGATGGTGGTGGGATGCTGGAACAGGTTGCCCAAGGAGGCTGCAGCTGCTCCCTCCCTGGAAGTGTTCAAGGCCAGGATGGATGGGGCTTTGAGCAGCCTGGTCTAGTGGGAGGTGTCCCTGCCCATGCAGGGGGTTTGGAACTAGATGATCTTGAAGGTGCCTTCCAACCCAAACCATTCTATGATTCTGTGATAACATCACTGCAGTCATTATTATGTAAAAGTGCTTGAAAGGGAACTTACATTCCGTCTTGGCGAGTGATTGTATATCCATAGTCTGGATAGTGCAGAAAGGAGACGTTGACCCCTATGAGTGGTGTTCCATCAGCTGTTAATACTTGGCCCCTTATGACAGATGCAAGGCTGAGAAAAAGATGCAGGACCAAATTACAGATTATTTTTTCTTTTCATTCTCTTTTGAATGAATATAAGCTGCTATGGGAACACACAGACACACATCTCTACATGGTATTAACTACCATTAAAAAACATTCCTGAAACTCTGACCCTTTTATGAGTTCACATAATTTACGCTGTATAAACAAACGCCTCTATGTGTACAGATAATAATTTTCTTTCAGTATTATAGAGTTTAGTTTGATTCAGTTTGACTGTACTAAGTACTAAGACCAGAAATTCACTGAAGAATTTTAAGAACTTATAAACTCTAGACTTTTCCCGCTGTAAATCATACCTCTGGCAGACACTTCAAGAACACCATACTTCTCAATTAGTATCAAAGCAATCTGTAAAACTGCAGGGACTATGGAGTACAAAAATGTAAAAGAGCAATAAGGAACATTTGTGCAACAACTTTTAATCAACTGCTGTGCCCAAACACATTAATGCAGTGAAATTACTGCAAGCGCAGTAGTTCTGGTGTAAATCATCTCCCTTCACTCAGTGAGATCCCAGACACCTGTTTCCTGTTACTCATTTATTTTTGTAGAGCACCAAATAGTTTATGCAATTATACTATCGTGCACTTAACAGTTCTATTACATTAATTCATAATTTATATTATTTGTGAGCTCAGTTTAAGAAGCGCAGCTTTGCTTTTCCTTCTGAAGTGTTTACATAGCTCTGATGTGTTTCCAACTGTGCTAGCCCAAATCAACTGGTTAAATAAAGATTTAGTTAATCACTAATGAAGGGCCATGTTAGAATACAGGCAAGTACCTTCTGCAACGTACTGGCAATTTGAATTTTGCAGGAAATAAAGTTTGCACAAAATAAGCAACTTGACAGATAAAGAAAAAAAGTCTCTGCTGAAAGACCACACCATGAAATATGCAGTCACAGTGGATCTTCTCTTAAACATCAAACTCACACACTCTTCAATTTCTTTTGTAGTCAGGACTAAATGACAAGTCATTCTTACCTCTTATTAAAAGGACTTTCCCCAGGTATGACATGAGTGCTGTCTGCTCCAATTAGAAAACTGATCCGGTCATAAAATGCTTTGGCAGCTTGCTGAGATGGTGACTGTTGGCTTTGACTGATAATATCTTGGGGATCAGGTAGTCCACGACAATAAGGCTGGTTTTGGCAAGAACTCTGCAAACAGCAGTCAGGATCCATACAGTCAGCTAGCCCATCTGTTGGCAGAAAGTCACACAAGTGAACAAAACCTTCCTCCTGCCCCTTTGCATGTGACTGGGTCCAAAGAGATTAAAAATCTTATGTAACATGAAAGAATACTAAGAATTAAGATTGTAGTGAATTCACTTACAATTAAGAAAAGAGTTTGTTTCCACTGAGTTCTTAAACCATCATGGAAATCCATGCAAGCTGATTACACTCACTATCATGTATAAATTACACCTATTTATTTGATACATTTCTTAAAACATGCTGAACAAACCAGAAAATGAAGGCACTCAGGTTCTGCAGACACCATCAACTTATAAATATTAAACATTTTAGGTGGGTATAAGTAGCTTTTATCTGGGGTTATTTGGCTTGCTAGAGAAAAGAAACAAGTAACTCCACTGTGCTGTTTTCCTGAAGTCTTTTAGCATATCTGTGCTGCAAGTAGATTTAAATATTTCACATTTATCAAGGTAGATACCATTATACCTTGGCAGAAAGATTTTATTCCTAGTGGCAAAGGCAATTTCCACAACTATTTTGCATAAAAATGTATGAGAGAACAATATCTGTATTTAACATTTAGATTTTATATATTCTGGATGAACTGGTGGGGAATGCTGGCCAGTATAAACAAGATTTAAACACGTGGGTGCTTTTATGCTTATGTGATGAAATACTCTCATAAAACGAGCATTAGATCTGTCACAAAACTGGAAATCTAATTTGGTAAAAGATTAAAATCAAGATCAAATTGATAACTACTAATTTGCTGTAAATAGAGCCACAAGGAAAACGAACCTGGAAATGTCAGTTACAGAAAGTTTCTAGATGGATGTAATGTGGTATCACAAAGCTGCTAATTGTTTCCACTAAAGAACACCAAGACTGAAATAGTTCAAAGATTTTATTATTCCATTTAGAGAGGAAGCTAGCTTGCTGCTCTAAACCAAAAAATATACTAGTGCAGCACTTGGAGGAAGATCATGCATGGCTGCTTCTCTCACAAAAGAATCTAGCTTTAAACTTCTTTCTGAAGGGAAAAATATAAATCCATTTTTGTTCAATCATATGTTGAAAGAGTGTAAGTAAACAGAGATCTTCCAAAGGCATTCCTCTAAAGATTGCTGTGCTATGTGGATCAGTTAGAGGATTGACAAAATAGTAAATGACTAGGATTTCTATTCTTTTGCACAGCTAAAAGTCTTATTTGACTTGGCTGACACTGAAGTCAGTTCAGGTAAAATGGATGAAAAAGTAATAATTAAGGCTATCAAAGTTTACATTTTCTTAAGAGAATAAAAACCCTTGATTTTTCCTGGGATGAAGACATGCTAGAGGGTCATGTTGCCATTCAAGATAGATCTCAACATACTGGAGAAATGGTCGGACAGAACCTTCATGAAGTTCCACAAAGAGAAGTGTAAAGTCTTTCACCTGGGAAGGAACAATGCCCTGCACCAGTACATGCTGGGGGACAACTGGCTGCAAGGCACCTTTGTGAGGAAGGGCTTAGAAGTCCTGGTGAACATCAAATTGAACAGGAACCAGCAACATGCCCTTGCAGCAAAGAAGGTGCCAGTGACATCCTGGGGTGCGTTTAGGAGGAGTGTTGCCTCCCTGCTGGTCAAGGGGGATGATCCTTTCCCTCTGCTCAGCACTAGTGAGGCCACACTTGGAGGTCTGTGTGGCAGGCTGGGCCAGCAAAAGGACAAAAGACAATGGGCAAAGTCTGAAAAAAAAAAAGGAATTCTGTCTAAACATCAGAAAAACTTCTTTTACTGAGAAAGTGGTTGGACATAGAAACAGGTTGCCTGGGGAAGTTGTGGAGTCTCCATCCTTGGAGATACTCAAAACCCAACTGGAAAGGGCAACCTACTCTAGTTGACTCTGCTTTGAGCCTGGGGTGGGGTAAGATGATTTCTAGAGGTCTTTCCAACTTCAAATAGTCTTTTGACTCTTGTGATTTTTCTAGTCTCATTCTTGTGCAATGTGGAACTACTTTCCAAGCTGAAGTACTGACTTCCCTTGCTGGTTTTAACTCTAGAAGCCTGGATCAGTGTCAAAGCTGAGGGTACTGATGTTTAAAAGCACAGTTGTGGGTTTTTCTGTTTCTGTATGGTCTCCCAGGCAATATCTGGTGCAGTTGCCAAAGACACACTCAAATTTCGTCATTCATCTTTGTTAGTTTATAGAAAGGAAATGTACATCTGGAGTATAGTCTGCAGGTCATAAAACTGCATGAGATTGACACTTTCTGAACTAATCAGCTGGAAATGCATTTTTACAAGCCTCTCCGCTAACATCAATCAGAGAAAGAATCTCATTTTCACCAGCCAAGATACAGAGATACGCTGTTTGTTATTTTTCTGTGGAGTTTATCAGCAACTTGCCCAGGCGAGTGACGGATGGTTATGAATCTGGTTCTTTATAACTTGAGAAAACATTTTTCATTCTTTCTCTGTACTTATGTGGCTAGAGCTATCTAGTACTGCTAAGCTGAGTACTCTATTGCACTTTGTGAAGTACAGTAAAATTTCCTTTCTAAAATGGCTCTGCAAAATTACTGATGAATTTTGTTTGGGCTGAAAAATATGAGGCTCAGCTCAGCACTGGCTTATCAGTTATACATGACTGATATATGGTTGTGAAATTATGAAGAAAATAAAAACTCCTATAGCCAGCTGGACATTGGCCCTCAGAGGGCTAATTTTTATCTTTTTGTTCTAGATGTAGTGGTTCTTCTATATACAGAAGACGTAGTGAGCACGTTATTGTTTTCTTCCTCAAAAGATAGCTGTCAAAACTTTAACTGTAAGTTAAAGGAACTGTAAGTTTTCCTTTTGCTGTAAAATGCACAGAATTGAAATGGAGAATGGTCTGGTGATACAATTGCTTACTTAGCAAGACGAATAAAACCCTCATAACATTAAATGAGAGGAGTTAAGACTGAGAATTAACACACAGATGTCTAAAACCTAAGATGCATTGCTTGGGGTGTTTTCTTTTGAATGGAATTTGAAGGGTTTGCATGAAACTGCTGGAAGGAAGAAAAATAGAGCAACAAAAGAAGTCCTGGACACAAAATCTGCCAGTGTCAAGGGGATGTTCTCACCAAGGACTTACATAAATCATATTCCTGATTAATAAACTGATTATATTCTAGGCAACAAAAAATCTCCACAAAGTGAAATTTAGTGGCCTCATTGGAAGAATAGTTTTTGAGCTATGATGCTGGCCATCCCACCAGGATGGTTTCAGTGACTGTGGCACATTAAGGCAAGAAACTAGAAAGGACAAAAAACTGTATTAGCAAACCTCAGTTATCCCCACATAGTTCATTATTCCAACAGGCTATATGAGTAGACTTGATGACAGACACCAAAACTTACTGCTTATAGAAGCAGTTGGTTGGAAAAGCCACAAAACCAGAAACAGTCCTTGATGTAAAACAAAAGCTGAACAATAATGGGAAGTGTTGGAGCAGAAACCAGAGAACATGAGCATACCACTGCCTAATTCAAGCACAAACTTCCTGGAATTTTCTGAGCTTGGGTACTCTTGTACTTAGTAACCCTTCTGACATGCAGAATGTTCTGTGCAAGTACTTTCCTACTTAATTAGCAGCCTACTAATATACCAAAGAAAATACCAGTTCACTTTTGTCCTGTTATATTCTTTTGCTAAGCATTTGCTATTAGCCACTATCACAGAAAAGGCTCTGGTTTAGCTAATCCTTAGGCTGAATTTGTTCCACCTGGTGACAATGCTTATCAGGAGCAGCCTATCCTAGGCTATGCAAGTAATTACTAAAATACCGTAATGCTAAGTAAGCTTTGCATTATTACAGTATTTATTTTCATGTTCTTAATAAAAGAATATTAAACTCCTGCTGGTGGAAACATCTAACTACTCTTAGTAACTGGACAGGAGCTGATAAAAAGCAAATTTAGCAAAGGAATCTCTCCAAGAAAGACCTACCTAAACTAAAGTATAAACATGAATGAAAGAAGTAGGAGACTGTTACTAATGAAATAAATTTATATTAATATATGAAACATTTTATCCAGTGTAGGATAAAACAGATATATTTAAAATAGTATATCAATTAGATAACAACCAAGATAACTTTAGCTGTATAACAACTGAGACTAGTGCAATAAAAATCACACTACCTGCAGTCATTGGTATAAGTTCAGCATAGGTGCTCAGATAATCTAATTTCCTGCAACAAAGAAATACAGCAGAGACATCCTTGTGACATTCCCTGTAGCTGTCTGGAATTTGAATGGCTTGCTCAAGAGATTAGTGGGCTGATTGCAGGTACTCTTGGAAAGGGAAGAAATACTGCTTCTCTTTCCAGGTAGGTTTCTGGCAAACAAGTTATTTTCCCAGTTTTGTTTGGTATGCTTCCAATTTTTAATTTAATTTAATTCTTGTGTTTTAACCCTTTTCCTCAGCCACTGCTCACAAAGACTGAAGTGAATATGCTCTTTACTGAAGCACATAAATTTTTAAAAATAATGTTCACTGAAAGAGAAATGCCAGTGACATTACACAGGTCACTCAAGGCAAAAAAATTATTTGGCCAATCTCTTCCTCATACATAGCTGCATAGCATCTGTAAAGGAAAGAAAAAAATGAGAGAAAAAAAGCACAACAGAATACCAGCATTAGACTTTTTTTTCAATATTGTTCTTTCTTCTTGAACTTTAAGTCATCCTATTAGATCCTTCTGCTCCAATTCCTTGTTCCATTTTCTCTTTTCCTCACAAACAGCTACTATTGTTTTTAGTCTGAAGAAGCATCTTCTTTTCTCTTTGTTTATCTGCATTCTTCTTCACTTGCCCCTCTTCCTTCTATTGCTCCATTGTCTGATTTTAACTTGCCCTCTGATATATCATGCCCTTCTATTATCTTTAACATTTACTCAATCTGTTTTAGGGTATTACTGAGTTTTCAGCTTTTTCCCCCTATATGATAATTTTTTTTCCCTCCAAGTTGCTTATGCTCTAAGCTTGTTTGTCACCCTCCTTGCTCTGTCTGTTTTCATGCCTGCTCATTTCTCTTTCTTCCTTAGGCTCATAATCCCTCAGCCCACCTTAATTTAATTCCCCAAATAGCCCACCTCTACATGGATATGCTATGGCTCACCATTCCTCTTGGTCCCTTTCTACATACCGGAATTCAGCTTCACACTTAGCACAGACTGCGTAAACCGGATTGCATCAGATTCTTTAGGTCCCTAAATGTTCCAAATTTACTCAAAATACACAATATGTAACAAAGAAGAATGACAAATCAAATGACATTTAGAGTAAGAAACAGCAGCACTGTTTTAGCTGTTATTTAATTTCCTTGGGAAGTACATGTGGCTGTTATTTATAGTTTGTGATATCTAAGATCCCAACCACTGTCAGGATGAGAGCAAACTGCCAGCCAGCAATTGCAAAGGCAAACGCAGTCTAAAGCTGAAAAACAAAGTCAGGGATGACTTTATCATCATCCAGAGGCCCTAATGGAGCTTCTTATCTCTGCTCTGAATCTGAAGGTATTTAACAAAAGGCGCTGATGAGAGAAGGGGAAGACAGATAGACAATAAAAGCATTATGCTGATCTAATATTTGACTGCATTCACATTTAATCTTGGTTTTAGGTGCTTTTTTCTCTGTGACTCTGGAGTCATGCCAATGTCCCAGCCCCTTTCTACCTTCCCTCCCCTACAATGATGATTGCAGATTGATTCCTTAAGTCAACACTTCTGCCTGCATCTTGCTGCAGATTGTTACCTGTCACCTGAATGGCAGGCTGAGGAAAAGCAAGCCAAAAACCCCAGACTTCTGGGAGCACCCTGTCAGTTATCTGATCTTTCACAGACTATGGAGGGATAGGATCTCAGTAGACTGAGCAACCAACTGTTTCCAGCAGTAATATTATAGGACAAAATGTAAACTGCCTGTCTGGTCTTTTCTCTTGGGATAAGTTCCTTGTGAGGTCACTGAAAATTTCAACTCCTTTCTTTTCTTTCCCCTCCACTAGAGTACACTGAGTTGAAACTACATTTTATTCCAGTATAAAAGAACACTGCAGGGAAAAGAACGTGACACACATCATTTTCTATGTATGTATCTCACCTGACAGAAGCACCTTGTGAGGCTTTGCTGATACTCCATATAAAAGCACTGAATACCACAGCATGTCCACACAGGCACGAGAACTAGTGAAAGACACGCGTGGTTCTCATGGCAGTATTTAATCACCTGAGAGTAAAATCTCCAGTTTCTCAGTATGTTCTTCCCTGTGTTCCAAGATCCAGCTGGTATATCTTACCTCCTTCGTTGTCCTTACTGTCAGTGCAGAGAGTTTCCATGGCCACGTCACAGCCGGCTCCCCTCCATCCTGGCTGGCAGACGCAGTGCCAGCCGTTCTGGTCCAGCGTGCATCTCCCATTGCTGTTGCACAAGCCAGGGCAGCCCTCTGTTGAAACAGACAAAGAAGAAAAACCACAAGTGATTTAAATATTGCATTTATCTTTAAAAAGAAAAAAGAAATACAAACAAGGGACACTTACTGGGAACAGGCCTTAAGAACAGCACAAATACTGTAATTGCACATGGAGTGGAACAGCAACATTACCTGGGAATGTAATTCTTAACAAAGTGGCATCTTTCATTGGCCTGACGCTTGAGACACCACTTACCTGTACAAGCAGGAAATAAATGCCCCAATCCTCTAAATACCTGCAGGCCAGACAAAATTAAGTTTTGTTTTTGGTTTTTTGGGTTTTTTTGTTTGTTTGGTTTGGTTTGGTTTTTTTCAGAGTAAAAGAAATGAGTGCATAGTGCAAATACAGCTGGGCAAAATAATACATTTTGTGCTCATAGAATAGACCATCATTTGCTCTATGCAGTATTGGTTACTGGTGCAAATATTTAAGCTCCCTGTTACTACGAACAGATCCCTCCAAATTCTTAAGTAGGAAAATGGGTGTGATTTTAGGCACGCAATAAAAGAGGACGTTAACTTTATCTGGTCTCAGAGTTGCCGTATATTCATGTGAAATTACAGTGGATTAAATAACTGCACAAAGTATAGGCCAATTTTAATGACTATACTTTATGCCAAAAATACATTCCTTTCCACAGAATAAGCAAAGCCCAGGAAATAGTGAAGCAGCTCAGCATCTATTCTAACAAACATTAGGATTCAGGCTGCATACGGATGGGACAGGACCAACAGGATTTCCAACTAAATGTAATAGCTGTGCGTATTTGATTACTTAGGACGGACAAAATGAAATACCAGAAGGACCACAATAAAACATTGATAGACTGAACAAAAACACGGTAGTGACGTGCTTCAAGACAGATAGCAGAGAGTGATTTTTTGTGACAATCTCCCTAAGGCTTTTGTGCTGTTACCTTTATATCCTATCTTGTCTGCTTTTATGGCCAAGGAGGGAAAATTTGGGAAACAATTAAAAGAATTTAATATATCCAAAATCAATAATTGTTTTCAGTCTAACATTGCATTAAAAAAACCAGTATCTGTCACTTCCTAGTGATGAAATCTGGCATGCAGCCAACATGATCTGTATGAGGATGACAGCACTATAAATATGTAGATTTTGGCGTTCCTTATCTGTGACTGTGATAAGACACTGACAGAAAGAAGTACAGATATGGAATTAAGTATCCGATGAGAAGGCAGCTACAAATCAGATCTTTTTGGACACAATTGAAAAATTTAAGTACGCTTTTATCCATAGAAGCTAAGTAATAGGCTAAACACTTCTTCACTCTGTAGAACTTCTATTTTTGTGAACTAATCTACTGACCCAGTTTGGTTAAGTTTAGTTGAGCTTAGAACAGTCTTTCAGAAGTAAGTCTATTTTTTTCCTCTAAAGACTATTGAATTTACTGACTCCTTTCAACCATGTATTTCCAAATTACAAATGTTCACAGAAAAAAAAATTATAAGGGGTGCTTCACTGTTGTCAAATCACTCTCTGAAGGCAGAGAATCAGGAAAACCTCTTGTGAGGAAGTACGGTGATGCTACAGTTGTGGATATTGTGCCATCAGGCTAGGCTGAGGTTACACTTGGTACTCTAATTCCTTCAGACTGTACCTGCTAAAAGGATTTGTTGAGGTACTGAGCTATTTTTTTTTCCTTAATCTTTCTTCTGTTTAATACATGGAGGACTTGCATATTTAATTGCAACACTAACAGTGTTTTAGGAGTCAGTAGGGTACACTCAAGACTTATTGTGTGAAAGCCTGGATATTGCCATGACTATTGCCATATTCTAATGAAAAAAACACAAATAAGGAATAGAGAAAGATACTCAGGGAAAGAGGGATAGGAATATTTTAAACATTTCTCTAAATAAATTTTCCACCATAACTGAAGATACAGGAATCTTTGCTGTTTCATGCTAGGCTTTTGCATCCTTGAATCTTGTAATTGAAAAGGTTGTATAGAGTATACAAGCTTTTTCTACCTTCATACAAAATACAAGTCATAATTTGCTATAGATTTGTGACATTCAGTTAAACAAAAGCTTAAAAGCCTGGGGTAACCTATTGGTCCCTCTATATATAAGCACACATATCTGTAATTGATTTTTTTTTTAGAACTGAAACTTGTTCTGTGACAAGAGCATCACTTTGCTTTGTTTCCTAAACATTTGCAGTTTTGTAGTGAGAGATCCAAAACTGATGAAGAAAAAGCATCAAACAGCAACTGGATACTATCTTCAGTTTTTGGTCCAAACAAAATTTAATACATGCATACAGTTTGTGTATCAACATATAATTACTGATAAAATGTTATTATATAACATAAGCAAGATATCATTTTTAATTTGAGACAAGTTGGAAGTCATATGATTTAAATCTATAATCCATGGAATGTATGTAAGAGAATTCTTTTGCTCAGACTAGTATGTTTGTAACTCTATATTCATATAAAAGAAGAACATGTAGGTATAGGCATGTCAAAGAGCAAATATACAGTACCTTTCACTATCTTATCCAAATAGTGAGCTTGAGAATTAAAAAGAAAAAAAAACAAAAAAACAGACAGACATTTCAGAAGTGTCACATAAAACAAGAATTGTTCAGAATTCACATGCAAATCAAGCAGGTGCACCTGACATGAGAGATCTTACATTACAAAATGAAAATGTATTTAAAAGCCTTTGAAAATGAAAAAAATTCTCTTTTCAGCAAACATCTATCATGATTCAATGAAACTTTTATAAAGGACGTCTGCAGAAAGAAGAGATGCTACCTTTCTGACACTGTTTTTCTTCTCACTTTTCTTCACATGCTTTGATTTTATGCATAACAAATATATAATCAAAGCTAGTTAAAAAATTCAATTTTCAACACAATGTAAGAGTAATTACTTAGCTTATGAGCTTTATAACACTGACCATACTGAAAGATTTTTGATTTGCAGGTCACATACGACTCTGACAGCACAACCAGCACACTATTCGAATTCCAAGTGGATTAACAGGATTTTTAGGAGGAATAATTTTCTTCTGATTCAGTTTACCCACAGATATTCTTCTGAGTACATTCACCAGTTATGTAAAATAAATTAGATGGTATATGTGGGGGGGAGGAGGGTGTAGTGGGGTCAGTAGCATGGGGATCACTTTCATTTGGAAAAACATGAAAATCAAACTTAGTGTTTAGATGCCTGGAAATAAGTAACATGATATATCCAAGAACAGCAAGATTTTTTTTTCCATAAGTTAAGGCACATAAAATTTCACAAAAAATTGAGGCAGATGGATGAACGACAGAAAGCACAAGATGGATTAAAAGCAGCAGGTCCTGGTTTTAATACATGACACACAGCAGAGATAGGTTATATGTTACCTCCTTACTTTCAGGAAACAGACATCAATTGCAGTTGTGTTAAAGGGGTTGATGTCATTTAGCAAAACCATGTAGGACAGACACCACTGCTGGCTACCAAACCTGGCCACCTGCTATTATAGTGGGATGCACCAAGTGGAATCAACAATGCTGGATTCAGTCCCCTGGTTTTGATGTAGACAACATCTCTTGAAAGGGCCCTTAGGGGCTCTTGTACTTTCAAATATGACCTTTCCTAAATTCCTGCTGGATGATGGCCCCAGTCTGGGACCTGCTGTTGACCCTCAACTTCGTTTACTGGATGGGTAAGACAAACATTTCCAAACATGGCATGTCCTCCTGTTTGAATCAATGGGAAAAAGCTCTTCCTGTGCCCAAGGAAGAAGGGGATAAGATATAAAGTCTCTCAGAAGCCACAATCACTGCTATGACTAAGATGTGGAAACTTTCTAGTCCTTTTCTTTCGGAAAGAGTCAGGTGTCCATTGCACAGTCATTGGTGGGTTTTTTCCCCCCTCTATTATAGAAAGGTTAAAGGGAGACAAAGTAAGAAGGAGAAAACATCAATTACAGAACATTTAGAACAGCAGCAACAAACTAAGTAGCTTTTCACATTAACCACAAACAAAAAGAAAAGTGATACAGCTGCATTTCAGGGTGGATCAAATTCTTCTGTTACTCATCCAGCATAATTCCCCTTGTTCCCACACAGCTGCTCTTAGAAAACGGTGTAGTACGTGTGGAGGAAAAACCAAGCTTTAATCCATAATATGGAAGCAATTAGGTCTGCCTGGGGAATGCTTCTGTCCACCAGCAAAACATTAAATGTCTCTAAAAATGTAGGGATAGGTAAAAAACCAGAATATAAAAAAACCCCTCCCAGGCAACTGAAAATAGTCTCTGCAATGCCTGGTCCCCACATGCTATTTCCTTTCAGAAATCCAATATGCATTTAAAAAAAAAAAAGGATTAAGAAATTGCTCTTAGATTTTTTGCATTCCGTAGTCTTACAGGAAGTCAGTTCTAGACCATAAACCTGTCATGCTCAGAAAACAAGTTCTAACTTCCAGCATCCTTTTACCAATGATCAGTTGATACAAAGGACAAGGTTTGAAGCTATTTGGGTTAACTTGCTGCACCCTAGAAGAATCAAAAAGAAAATGAGTGACCAAAGACAGTGTGATTTTGCAGTGAAGCTATCCTCCTTATCTCCAAGGCACTTCAAGAGAAACAGGAATGAACCCAGCTTTGTGTGGCACTACAAAATATGAGCCTTTTCCTCTCTCCATAGAGAATTCTAGGGGAGATTTGGACTACTTCAGTAGGATGGAGCATCTCAGCAGGTGCTCCTTGGTAAGATATTTACATATCTGGCACACGGAAGTTATGTTAAGTCCTTGAAAAGTCTTATTATAGAACAGACAATATACCTACAGGGGTTTTCTTACAGTGTTTAAAACTATTAGATTTAAATTCTTGGTATTATTTTCTGGAGTAGAGGGATTTCATATATGTCCAAATGGAATGAAGAAAACAAAAAACGAAGATGTAAGATCTGTACATTTTCTAGGATGTTCAAAATCCAAGAATTTGTAGCTGTAGTACACAATTCATACACTTCATATATGTCTAAATGGAATGGAGGAAACAAAAAATGAAGATATACAATGTGTACATTTTCTAGGATAGTAAAAATCCAAGACAGTGTGGGTGGAGCTCACAATTCATACAATGTAAAATATAAATGGTGTTATCAGTGTCTGTGGATAATTATATAAATATGGGGCAGATTAATGTATCTTACAAAGAACTGACAACAGTCAGGCAAGGTCACATTTAACACGGTGTATTTCATAACCAGTCAGAACCTACATTTTTTTTCTTCCCATTTAATGTGTCCCATTAGTTTCCTATCAGAGACTAAGTCAATATCTTCCTTGGATTATTCATACGCTATTTCCTCCAGGTATGACAGAATAGCCACCGAATAAAAGTACATATTAAATCCATTTATCCCAATCAGCTCCTGTTTAAATCAGCATGAGTCATACACCCACTGATTTGATGTTCCTTAATTGGTACTTATAACACTGCTTTATTCTGATTATTCTGTCATAAAGGATTATAACAGTGACATGCTTCTAAATACTATATGGCAAATTTACATTTCTATTAGTTTACATTATTATCCTCTACCAGTCATCTTCACCCATCACAATCTTTGTAACCTGTACACTAGACTACAGCATGCCATATATTTTTTGTATGGTATACATAGTCCTATTACAGTCTCTACTCACAACAGCTCCCCAAGAATAATAACTTACTGTAACAGCAGAATTTGACTTCATAGCACCACTGGAAGTGAAGCAAAAATGCAAAAGAATGTGACCAAAGCTGTATCAAAGTCTGCCTAAATTAAAAACTAGTTTCAAGGTTTGTTGCTTCCTCCACCTTTAAAGTGTGCGCTGAACCCCTGCCTCCGCTCCACTAATACTAATTTATTCCTTCCTGACTGCCTTACAGCCTTTCCCTCTGAAAGAAAACAGAAAGAGTTGTAAGTCACCCAAAAATTTAGGCAATACCAGGTTTATTGCTACCTGTGCAATTTTTATACTCTTCCTTTACCAATGTCCTCATCCAGCACTCATGCTCCCATGAGCAGCGAAGGGCTGATGCTGTCGTAGCCTGCACACCAGACTGACCTAAGCAAAGTATTAACTTTTCTTATAGAATTTACTATCACCTTCCTCCAAAAATCAGAATTACTTAGCACAGTATCTTCACACTACTGGTGTGAGCAGTCTCTCATTTTACAGGTAGGTAGCCAAGGCGTAGAAAGACTAACATAAAGTCTTCACCTGTTTGCTTGCAAATATCTATAACGTGATTTTCCAGAATAATTATAATTGTATAGGACTTCATACACGAACCAGCATTTTAGCAATTCACACACAAGCAAGCCATGCCCCCAGAAAATGAAGAATGGCCAGAGGAAAGTCTTTTAAAGTTTGCCTTTGTGAATGATTAACAGACAATACATTGTGTAAGCAAGGGTGGAATTCTTAATTAGGACATCACCATGTGCACCAGTGTCTGGCAAAATTAAGTAGAATTTGTGCATGAGACAGTTCTTCACAACCTTGCAACATTCTTAAATCAGGTCCATCAGATGCAGAGGGAAAAGTAGTTAAAGACAGCATCATTGTTTTTATAATTGTACGTCTATGCTATAATATGTATCTTCTGTTACATCATATAATGATAATGACATACAACAGTGTTGTCTTCTTTCTTCCTAACTTTATGTTCTTCATTTTGCAACTTCACTAATGTTCTTTTAACATAGTTTTTTTGGCACTTGAAAGTTCTCAAATCCTATGCATATAAAGGAAAGAAGTTAAAAAAAAAAAAAAGAGATTCCACTCTCAGACATGACTTCTTTTTCATGGTCAACAACAGGGAAGCTTAGATGAACCACCTACACTTCTGCCATTTGTGCTAGTAAAGCATTAAGGACATTATTTCTTGCTCCCTGATCAGCCAAGCAGTAGGGGGAATGAGGCACCCACTTCAGCAGTGGTTTCACAGACACTGGCCCACAAAACAGAAACTCTGGGAGTTTCCTCACAAGCTTTAGGGAAAATACAGTTTGTGTAAACAGGTTTTTGTGCTTGCCTTGAAAGAATGGATAGAGAAACCAGAGCTGACGGCTCTGGCCTGACCTCTCTAACCTATCCAAGACTCAATCCATGGTAGTTTACTTCTCCTGACTTGGCTACCAGATCACCCTTAAACTCCTCTCATTTTCACCCTGCCAAAGTTTAACTATGATGACAATTAAAACATCTTTTGAATGTAAAATAACCCAGATATCCCTTGTGATATTTACAGACAGTATATTTTATCCCATCCACAGCAGACTTAAGAACACAGTGTATTGATTCCTTTAAGCAACTGCTTTTACTCTCAGTGACAAAAAAGAAACCCTCGGATCTATAGGCAGTTTCTGAGGAGCTCTATACCTCTACCAGAATACTTACAGGAGTCCCGAATTCATAAAATTTTAAAGCCTCTGTTCTACTTGTCTTCAGTGCAGTTTACTCATATCAAATTCATCATTTGTTACAGCCTTCTCTGAGTCTGCTCTGCCCCGTGCAGCTGATTATTCTCACTTAAGCACAGAACACAGCATTTGCTGAGCTGCACCTTGTTTTTCTGCATAGCCTGTGCTATTTGTTAAAGTAATTTTAAATTCCTGTCCTGTCTTCCAGAGTGCTTGGGGGCAGCAGGCTTTGGTATCATTTGCAAACGTAATCCTCTCTATTCATCACTGAACAGTAGTGAAAGCACATGTTCTTCAACTGTAAGCAGCTCATGGTCGTTATCCTTTCTCTGAGTTTATAAGAACCTTGTCACACACGTGCCATATGTTCAGAGCATTAATGCCAACAGAGAATGACTTACAAACACTCCTTCCTCTTGATTCTTTTTCACTCCTTAATTTCCAGCTTGCCCCTCTTGTAAAGGAAAACACATGTATGGAAAAACAGGTTCATGCAATTTTTTTTTCCTCCCTACATAGACCACAACATAATCCCCAACCTGCAAACATACCTTCTCTATCATTTCTGCACTCTTCTCCAGTGTCCAACTAGACCTACAGCAGAGACATCTGCTACGAAACCTGAATTCACTGTAATTCAGCCCTTGCCAAAACTACAGCTGTTTTTTGCAGCAACCATTGGTTCTTATTTTCAAGGGCTCATACACCCACTACCCTTTAGATTTATTGTTCTGGGGTCCATCCCAGTTTTACTCTAAAGTAAGATTTTTCTTCTATTACTGGAGAGCCACATGTATCCAAGAATAAAATGTTCAGTTGCTTTTAAGGATATAATAGATATATAAAATTTGGGACTGCTAGAATGTTCATGAACAGTGTCGTTTCCTGTTTCACTTCTATTTCGCTGGAAAACGATTTAGAAGAGAGGGTGTATGTCATTAAGGAATTAAAGTGTATCACCTGTTCAGGCTGAAAAATTTCAAATATATGTTTGAGACCTCTGAGAAACTCTCAAAGACCTGCTTCAGACAAAGATAAAATGTGACTCTTCCATTAAAAACTGTGTGAAAGATAAATTTGGCTTGCAGATATATTAGGGGATGGAATAGGATGGGAAGCACTAGTGTTTCCATCTTCCTGACTGGAAGGTTTTTTCAGAATGCATCTGAGCAGCATGCAACTATACAACATACAGAATCACTTACTTTCTGGCCACTTCAGCTGAAGTAAGCTTTGCAATATGCTTCAAAATTCTTCACGTTCAGAAGATTCTGCTGTTTTCTGCAAATGTGTCCAACTTGAATTTCACATACAGTTCTCATTTAAATGCAAATCAACCTATCAGCAATTAAGGCCTAACCAATAATTCACTTTTTTTCACAGCTTCAGATAAGCACATGCTATCTTAAATTTACCAGGCAATTGAATATTTTTATAGTTACCAAATGTACAAATATGTATGTGCATAGTCAAGGCTTAGCCTGGCAAATTTATAACATGCTCTTCAGGCACAGGAAAAATCAAAACCACTATTGTACTTAATTTCATAAAATCTCATTAACCTGTAGTTATAAGTCCTCTGGGTGCCAAGAAAGTAATCTTTTCTTTCCAATAAAAATTTTGCATTGAGGGCACAGGTATAAATATTGGGGTGAAATCCTGACTCCAATGTATCCAGGTGTTTCGAAAGTAGGATTTCACTCACAACATTTTTGTGAAATAGTTGATATTTGATGTAATTAGTTTTCAATGTTTTGTTAGTTATAGCTGAGAATTAAGTGTCTGGATGTCCAAAGCCATATCTTCATTCAAATACAATCTTACTTTTAAGATGAAAATTGTACTGAGGTGTAATTCATGAACTCAAAATTAAGGATAACCATAAATTTAGAAATGTTGATAGTTACAGAATGTATTAATGCAGCAGTTACTATTCTAATTTAAAGGATGAAATTTTCCTTCTGATAAAAATTCTGAAATCTCAAAAGAATCTTAAAATTTGGATGAATCCTTGGCATGAATGCATTACAGTACGTTAAATCCCTGATGCATTAGATCACTAGGAAATGGGAATATTCTCAGTAATGTCAACTTTGGAGAAAAGTAAACCATGCTTGGCAACAGAGCATCAGTACTAAAATGATGGTGGTCATCATAACACCAGTATATCCATGCTGCTCTCTCTCTAACCTGCACATATGGAGAAGATCAAGCAAGCCCTTACACTGGTCCATGAATTGCTTTTTCTATACTTCAAAAATATATACCTAATGATAAATGGCTGTATCAAGTTTTCTGTAAGCATTTCCTTCCTTTAATTAACAGGAGGAACATGTTTCTCTTGGTCTCTGATCTTATAAAGATGTAAGTGCCTTATTCCCCTGTAGTCATATTGGAAAGGAGCCCTAAGCCAAACATGTTCAAGAGAACAGGTGCAGACCACATAACTTGAATGAGATTCCTTCTTAGCATTCCTGGATACTAGCAGTACTTCTGAGCTTACACTGCTTGTGGTCGCACAGAAAACCAGACCACAAATGCCTTCCTGTTTGTCCCCAGTCTCAACCAATCACCAGGACAGAGACTGCACTAATGCCAACACACATGCACTTACGGGAGTGTGCTTTAGATATTATTTTTTTTTCTTTCGTAATTTCAAATATCTAAATGTGATGAATTTCCTGTTTTTATAGCTAAAATAGCTGAAACTAGAAATTTTTTGCTGAGGAAAATATATATTTTTTTGTTGGAATGTCACGTTAGTGTTTCCATGCAAAGAAAATGGTTATAGCAATACTTTGCTACCCCTTGTTATTTTTTTCTCAGCTAAACTTTAGGGGAAATTCTTGCAATCTAAACCAAGTAGATACCAGAATATAAACATATTGCAGACTGTACACTTCAACAGGGGACCACCACTGGGTTTGAATCTCAGTTCTGTGTACCTGGTAAAGTAGCCTCACACAACACTCAAAAGTAGCAGAAAAATATCACAATGCTAACTTTAGCCCTCCTGAGGGATTAATATGAATGCCTAATGACATTAATCCACATTTAGATCACTTATGTTTAACGACATGCTTGCCATGCATACATATATAAATATTAATTTTGGACTGCAAGATAATTGTTCAACACGATAACAATTAAACAGCTGTAACCTGTCTCATGTGTTAAGTAATGGAGCTGCAGGCAAGCTCCATAAGCAGATGGTCTTACCCATCCATGCTTAATGTTAAAGACTTTTTAAAAAAGAGGTGTTGACAAATCTGAACAAGAAGGCATAGTTTTAATGCAAATTGGCGATTTGCAATTTAGATTACTCTAAAACTAATTTGCTCTATAGGAAAAAATTAAGCTGCTTTGTAAAACTGGGATGTTGCACAGCACATGGGTATAGCAGATTCCCCACCAACATAATTATTTACTAATTTCATTCAGCTAACAGAGTTTAATGGAAAAGCAGCTGGAAAAGTATTCATATTTACAGGCTTCCAATGACAGTTACTTAATTTACTCATGGTCCATGCCAGTTATATCACAAAAACTAATAGACTTTCTGAAATAATATCTGTTCCAATCTTACAAAACAACGACTCAGGCAAGAGAGGGTCACTGAACTCAACACAAGCCAGGACAGAGTGGAAACCAAACCGTATTTTAGCACAACTGTGTTATGAAATCTTAATTACAGAGCAAATTCTCACCCAGGCTATCACCTGGGCACCAGCTGTGCATGTGTGGTCTTGTATCACACTGAGATACAGGTTTAGCTTCACAGAATAATAACCTCAGACCCACGAATGTCACCCCCAGACCAAATAAACAATTGGTAGGTTATTTTCCATAGCTTTGCAGTAAACTGTTGTTTTAACCTGTTCTCATGAGGATACACAAGATGATAAAATATTACAGTTCTCAGGAGGGAAAGGACAGTATGCAAGTTAGATGCCTTAAATTGTTTTATATTTGAAACATATATTGCCAGTGCTTTGTTCAAACCTGTAAGATGCTAACCAAATCTTGGTTTTAGTTAATACTTATTAGATTAATTTCATCACAACATTGAGCATGTATTTATCTGCTGAATATCTTTGATATAATCCTTGGTCTGCGTTCACAGCAAAGGCAATGCACAAGTGTGCCCCACATCAGGTATGGTACTGAAATTGGAGCTATCCTGTGCCAGAGATCCACAATGGGACAGGGGATATCAGCAACACACATCAGATTTATGCATTGCTTAAAAAAGAAAGAAGGAAAGAAGGAAAGAAGGAAAGAAGGAAAGAAGGAAAGAAGGAAAGAAGGAAAGAAGGAAAGAAGGAAAGAAAGAAGGAAAGAAGGAAAGAAGGAAAGAAGGAAAGAAAGAAGGAAAGAAAGAAGGAAAGAAAGAAGGAAAGAAGGAAAGAAGGAAGGAAAGAAGGAAAGAAGGAAAGAAGGAAAGAAGGAAAGAAGGAAGGAAGGAAAGAAGGAAAGAAGGAAAGAAGGAAAGAAGAAGGAAAGAAGGAGGCTTTGCCACTGCTGTTCATTAGAGGAAAAAGTGTTGTTCTTCAATGTGGGATATTTCCTTGAGGACTTTGGGAAGTGGTCTTCTGGGGCTGAATATGACACAACCAGACACTGGGGCTTTATGAGAANNNAGGAAGGAAGGAAGGAAGGAAGGAAGGAAGGAAGGAAGGAAGGGAGGAAGGGAGGAAGGGAGGAAGGGAGGAAGGGAGGAAGGGAGGAAGGGAGGAAGGAAGGAAGGAAGGGAGGGAGGAAGGGAGGAAGAGAGGAAGAGAGGAAGAGAGGAAGAGAGGAAGAGAGGAAGAGAGAAAGAAAGAGAGAAGGAAAGAAAGAAGGAAAGAGAGAAGGAAAGAAAGAAGGAAAGAAAGAAGGAAAGAAGGAAAGAAGGAAAGAAGGAAAGAAGGAAAGAAGGAAAGAAAGAAGGAAAGAAAGAAGGAAAGAAAGAAGGAAAGAAAGAAAGAAAGAAAGAAAGAAAGAAGGAAAGAAAGAAGGAAAGAAGGAAAGAAGGAAAGAAGGAAAGAAGGAAAGAAAGAAGGAAAGAAGGAAAGAAGGAAAGAAGGAAAGAAAGAAGGAAAGAAAGAAGGAAAGAAAGAAGGAAAGAAGGAAAGAAGGAAAGAAGGAAAGAAGGAAAGAAGGAAAGAAGGAAAGAAAGAAGGAAAGAAAGAAGGAAAGAAAGAAGGAAAGAAAGAAGGAAAGAAAGAAGGAAAGAAGGAAAGAAGGAAAGAAGGAAAGAAGGAAAGAAGGAAAGAAGGAAAGAAGGAAAGAAGGAAAGAAGGAAAGAAGGAAAGAAAGAAGGAAAGAAGGAAAGAAAGAAGGAAAGAAGGAAAGAAAGAAAGAAAGAAAGAAAGAAAGAAAGAACGAACCAACCCTGCTTTATTTATTATATTTATTATATTCTGTTTTCTCTCACAAATCAAAGTATATAAAATATGTATGTATATTGTTTCCCAATGCCAGTCCTGTGATGCTGATTCTTACCCAGGTAAGCAAAGGTCTAATTTTTTTTTCTGAACAAAAAAATCAAACCTTTGCAATCAACTACTAATCTACTTCCCAATGTCCTGAAGTATTGATATAACAACCCCCCCCCAAAAAAAAAACCCAAAAAACAACAAAACTTCTCTGATGTGTAGAGCAGTTAGTATTTCCCTTGTCCAAATTCCTTTTTTAATATCTTGTAGTATACATAAAGCAATCTAGGGTTTAAAAGATATTAGGAATAAAATGAAGGACTATCTTGTTTTAATTAAGGACATAAGTTTGTTTTTTCCTATTTTTTACCCGTTTAGATATGTCAACTGACACTAACAGTGGGCTAGCAGAAAATGAGACCGAACAGATAGTCAGCATTACTTAGAAATATGTAAAAATTGTTAGTTAAGGTGCAGAACATTGTTATCATTTCAAAAGGCATTCATGCTTCACAAGAATATCATAACCTCTTTGATCAAATGAGTTCAGGATTTAGGTAATTCAGTACACATTCCACACAGCATCTTGGTGATTAGTGTGTACACAACTACCCTATTTTGTGCATCCAGCTAGAGATCTGGTGGGCTATTCCTTTGCCAAAAAGTTAATGAAGTGCATTGCCTTTAAAATTTACACCTTATTTGGAATATTTCTTTCTCAGACAAGTTGAAAATTTAGGCCACTCCATTTCATGTGACTTCCACTTAAGAGCTGCATCAAACAAATATATCAAAGAATCAAAGAAAGTTAGGGGCTGGAAGGGATCTCGAAAGATCAAGTCCAGCCCCCCTGCCAGAGCAGGGTCACCTACAGCAGGTGACACAGGAACACATCCAGGGGGGCTTTGAATGTCTCCAGGGAAGGAGACTCCACAACCCCCCTGGGCAGCCTGTGCCAGTGCTCTGTCACCCTCACAGGGAAAAAATTCTTCCTAATATTTATACAGAACCACCTGTGCTCCAGTTGATAACCATTGCCCCTTGTCCTATTGTTAGTCACCCCTGAGAAAAGCTTGACTCTGTCCTCCTGGCACTCACCTCTTACATATTTATAAACATTGATAAGGTCAGTATCTGCATTTCTATAATACTTTACACCATTGCACGGAAATGGTTAATGGATTTTAGAAGTAAGAATGATGGAATTGTTATTTTTAGACATATAAAGGGGGAGTGAGAGTCTTTCGCATGCACAACACAAAGTACATAAATATTCTGCTACCAAGTTGAGAGTTTTAAGTAGCATAAAAATGACTGTGTTAGAAATGGAGGGTGACAGTGAAACACTGGTTTGCATGGAAAAACATTGATATCCCTCGTGCTTTGAAACTTACTGCTTAGAAGGAGCTACCATCTACTCTAGGGCAGGTGAGAGAAAGGCAATTTGATTCTTCATTTACCTATTAGAGGAGGCAGCAATTTTTACTCAACTTAGTGGAAATACTCTTGGAAATGAGCAATAAAATGACCTGGTTTCTCTATGACACTGGGCTCCTGAAGAAAACAGCTCTAAGAAAAATAAATATAACAGCAGGCTAAAGTCTGTACCTCATTACTTGTCTTGGAGGCTGCAAGGGCAATATAAACAAATCAAAGTATCTTTACAGCAGCAGCCACAAAGTAAATACCCATTTAGAGAATAAACAGGTGAGAAGACAAACCTGCTCACCCAGTGCTGAGGAAAAACTTGTTTGTGCTTAATATGTTGGAAAAATTGTTCAAGAGCAGTTCATCCGTGTATAACTACAATCCTTGAAATGCTGCCAAGGTCAGTGAGACCAACAGCAGAGCGATCTGCTGAGTAATTGCTCGTTGGCAAGTTAGAGCGGTCAAGGGAAAAGGCTTTATCCTACTTCTAAAGATTTACTTTACTTTATTGTTCAGAAAGCAGTTCTCTCCTACCTCTCCACTCCCTTTGTCAGCATGTTTTCTGGAAGCTCTTCAAAAATGTTAACCCTACTGCTTCTCCCTGGGATTCTGCAGATGCACCTTGGTTCCCTCTCCCGAATACATCTGAGAAATCTCATTAGTAAATAACAAAAGCATCTGTCATTTCTGAAAAAAAATTATTCACAAATCAAACTCCCTACTTCACACCTAACTCCTGCCTTCAAAATCAAACCTTGCCTCACCTTCTTGGTGCAATGATGTGGGTATCAGTTAACACAGCTGTAGCAGCCCCTTCTTTTTCCTGACCTCAAAGCTCACACTGCTGTTTCCCATGACCAGCAAGCACGGTGCCACCACCCCCCCTTCCAGTCAGGGCTGCAAGCTACCTGGGACTATACCTTGGGCTTTACTGTTTTCTAGATACTCATGCCCAGGGACAGCTTGGCTGTGCTAACACATTTGGAGTTACAGCATTTCCAAAACATCCACAAAAGTTAAAAATTCTACAGCCTCTTCTTAGCTTGCAGCAAAAGCAAATCACGCTGTATTTGCATGCATCAGCTCTGCTGGTATTAGTCCCATCCTCTTGGTTTGCCCGCATCACCTCTTTTAACTGACTCTCCTCCATAAAACTATAGGTTGTTTTTTAAAAACTTTTACTTATTGGCAGTTTTTTTAAACTATTCAGATTATCCATGATTTCCTCATCACTCAATGTTACTCTTGCCTTAGTCTGACCTGTGGCTTCCTCTTGTGCTGTCCACTCCATCCATCTCTAACTGCTTAGAATCATAGAATCATAGAATGGTTTGGGTTGGAAGGCACCTTCAAGATCATCTAGTTCCAACCCCCCTGCATGGGCAGGGACACCTCCCACTAGACCAGGCTGCTCAAAGCCCCATCCATCCTGGCCTTGAACACTTCCAGGGAGGGAGCAGCCACAGCCTCCTTGGGCAACCTGTTCCAGCATCCCACCACCATCAAATTAAAGAATTTCTTCCTGATGTCTAACCTAAACCTCCCCTCTTCAAGTCTGAAACCACGCCCTCTTGGCCTCTCACTACACACCCATGTAAAAAGCCCCACCCCAGCTTTCCTGTAGGCCCCCTTCAGATATGGGAAGGTTGCTATAAGGTCACCTCAGAGCCTCCTTTTCTCCAGGCTGAACAACCCCAGCTTCCTCAGCCTGTCTTCATAGGGGAGAAGCTCCAGCCCTCTGATCATTTCAGTGGCTCTCATCTGGACATGCTCGAAGAGCTCTATGCTCTTCTTATGTTTGGAAACTCCAGAACCGGACACAGTACTCCAGGTGAGGTCCCACACGAGCAGAGTAGAAGGGGAGAATCACCTCCCTCAACAGGCTGTCTGTGCTTCTTTTGATGCAGCCCAGGACCCAGTTACACTGATGGCTCATGTTGAGCTTCTGGTCCACCATCACCCCCAAGTCCTCCACTTTTCCTTAGTCCCCTTATTTACATGCATATTTTCTCCTGCTAGCTCACTGACAAGCCCCATGCAATGGGGAGGGATATCCTACTGTATATGGGACATACATACTGTAAATAACTGAGTAAAAAAAGCTTCATTGATAAAGGCAAAGTAATTTCCAAATATTTCCAGGTACTAACTTAATTACAGAAAGGCAGTAGGATGGCTTCCTCTCAATCAGCTGTATTAAACTGCTGTTACATTATTTAGAGGCAAGAAATTCAATACAGTTCTCAGAGAGAAAATCATGTTGACAAGAAGATAATTTTGGGCAGCTAGATCACATTTATTACAAGGTGGAAGCGACATTTTTGTGTAAGCAAGTCAAGTTTCTAAGTTTCTGGAGCTTCTCCATTAAACAAAACAAAACAACCAAAAAAAGCAACACTAGGAAGCTTCATTTCCAAAAGACATAAAGCTATCACAAAAAAAGCAAAAATCAAATAATTTATTTTCAATTTCAGGTAAAAAGTAACCTGCCCCTCAGCAAAAGGAAAGACTGAGAAGGAAAATCTTCCACCTCCTTTTCCTGGCGAACTAGGTATGAAGAACTGATGAGCCATTAAAAAACCATTTCCTTTCTTAAAATATCAACTCCTCTACATGGCCTGACACATGCAAGTATTCTATTTGAAGAAATAAGCTTCAAAGGAACACACTTGTTATTCAGATGCGGACAGCAGCGCCGGCTGTTTGAATTTTGCAGCTGAGACAGGGTAAAGCATAGCCAGCCTACCAATGGTGCAGTGCTCTCCGTTCCATCCCTGGCTACATTCACACTTCCCATCCTTGCAGGTGCCATGCTCGGCGCAGCGGGGGTGGCAGGCTCTCTGGGTGCAGCCGGCGCCCGTCCAACCTTCCTCGCAGCGGCAGGTGCCACCCATGCAGACGCCGTGTGTGCCGCAGTCCACCGAGCAGATCTCTGGATTCAAGAGGAGAGAGGGGGAGAGAGGGAGGCAGAGGGTGCACACGGGAGAGGGAAGGTATGCATTAATTAGCAGCACTGCATTTTCATTCAGCATGTGAAGAATAAGACAGGGAAAACCTGTGAAAGTTAAATCAAAGGAGTTCACTGTGACAGGTATCTTCAGGCAGGACCCAACAGAATAGGGAGTACAGAGTGTTTTCTCTATGCTAATGCTCACTTAGTCACCCAGCAGACTCGGTGGTGCTTAAGTGTCAACATTTCTTCTGTTAGCTCTGAATAATTTTCAGTCATATTTTTTGTGATCATGTATGTCCTAAGAGTAACCTGTTGTAACTTTGATTATATGGCACCTACACCTACCAGAACTTGCAGTGTACTCCGAGTGACTAAATGTACGCTATAACTTGGTCACTGCATATTATGAGTGAAAAACTAGTATAAATGAAAGTTAATTTAAAAAGGTTTCCCCTCCCTGCACTGATCCCTGTCTTTCAAAGTAAAAATGTGCCATTTCTGACACATTTTTTCGTTACTAAGCATCAGCCCCAGTGAGACAGATTAGTACTGTGCTGACACACTGACACACCTGTTAAATAGAAAGGACGATTCTCTTTACTTTCAGTAAATGTGCATCAGTGGCAGCTATGAACACTCTGGTTTAAAGAACAGATTGCTAAAAATAAATAAAATCAACATGCAACCATTTACCTTGTCATTTACCTATAGTAAGAAGTTCTTATAATGGATAGAATAATTTAAAAAATACCTTAGCAGCTAAAGGTAGTCAGAGGACAAACAATGCACGTTATATCTCAGCTAATATAAGGTGGTAATTTAGACTGCTAGGTTTAACATTCACAGTTTTGGTTCATTTAGTCAGACTCTAGCAAACTTGACTTCTGCCCGACAAGCAACAGAAATCAAGAGGAGATTCAATACAGCCTGAGGGACTTTGGTTCCTTGGCACAGGGCTGGATGTAACGATGTACTGGTTCATAGAAGTACTGCATTTAGTTTTTGTTTTCTTTTGAAAGATAACAACCAGTTTAGTAATAAAAGACTGAAATTATTTTCAACCACAAAAGAAAGAAGTATTCAGCAGAAGAAAGGCTTCTAGTTTCCTACTCCACAGTGTTTTTCTCCCATAGAGTATAACCCTCTGTCTCAAAGTGCTGTGGAACATTAAGCATGGTATCAAGGAGCCGTGACATTTTCCATAAGAAATAGCCCAAAACCTTCCTCCACAAAGACAGCTGTAATTTCTCCCTATTTTTTTCCCCTATACAGCATTTTATATCTACTTTGAATTAAATTTTTGATTAACAGATGCAAGATGATTTGATTAACTTTAGAGTCAGAAAATGTTAACACAGCTCCAAGAAAGAGAGGTTTATTTCTCTTGAATCTAATCAATTTTTCATTAGGGTGAAGGTGTTTATCAGCTTTTAGCACACTAGCTTTGAGCAAGGTGCGTCAATCTTTGTAATGAACTTATTAATTAGAGTTAATTTAATTGAAGTGGAATTGAAGGGCTAATTAACGGACAAACTGCTGATGAAGATAGAAGAAAGCTCTGCTGATTTCAAATCTATGAACGGCTCTGATGGAAATAACTCATTCTTTTTTTCTTCTAGCAGCTTAACAAAACGTTTATGGGTAAGATTTACTTTTTAGGGTACCACTCTGAAAGTAATATTGCATGACTTCAGTAAATAGTCTGCATGTATTTTTACAAAATTGTTATGTAAGTTTGACATTTTTTAAAATATTTGAGGAGATCAGAAATGTTTTGTTATTTTAATGACCAGCCATTCCTTGAAACCTAAGTAAAAGATGGAGCATAACTCAATCATTAAAAATAGTGCTGAGGACACCGTGTCAAAAAATAAGGAATACATGTTTTCCTTGAGAACTAGAAAGTGTCTCTCACAAATAACCATTTTTAGTGCTATAGATGTTCAGAGAATAATTTTTTCTTCTACACAAATTTAACAGAAGACAACATTTTCTTCTCTCACTTTTTCTTGAATGTTTATAATTCTGTCCTACCACTCTTGTATGCATAAAACATTATGGAGTATCACAGATCCTGGTCAGGAAGAAAATTTATTTTAAAAAGATGGTTCCATGAAAAAATATATATTTATTCATAAGCTGGCATAAACCCAGCTAGCCCATGTGTTCAGTTTTTGTTAACACAATCATCTGAGTTGTTAGATGAACTGTTTTAGACAAATATATGTCTCACAGTTAGACATGACTTCTCTGTTGATATGTGGCTACCAAACAATATTCTAAAAACTCGCATTTGTCAATATTTAGAATCTGCTCTCTGTGATAGTACCTTCAGTCACTTTTTTGCCTTTTGTTTCTAAGTTCAGACTATCATTTTAGTAAGATCAATTTCATTCTTCAAGGAATCCCTTTGCTTCTTCACTCTTACCAATTCCTTCCACCATGGCAGCACTTCCTTGAAAGCCATTTAGGATTTATTCTTGTAACCCCTCTGAAAACTGGAAGACTATCTGTTTTTCAAGAAAAATATCTCCAGTCAGATGGAGAGATTTAAAAAATGCAACTGTCTCTAGTTTCACTAGTGTAGTTTTAAGTTTCCAGGTATATGTATTAGGTTAGATGACACTTAGATGTCACCTACTGCACAAAGAACATTCTGAACATATGAACTACCTGAAGTTACCAGGTGAAGGCAGCCAAAAGGTACCAACAAAGACATTGATTTTCAAATACTTCAAAATCATTGATTTATTTTGAACCTTGGAACCAACTCACAGTACATGCTGAAATCAACTCAAAGACTTCTATCAATTCAGCAGGTCAGGTCCTAACAGAATAATGTTATTCAAATGATGCTGCTTAAGATGTCATAATTTTAGAAAATGTGAGTGCTTTGAATCCTTACCATTGGAGCAGTCTGGGCCTGTCCAATTGGGATCACAGGTGCAAGTACCACTCTCTTGAAGGTAGGTGCCGTGGCCAGAACACTGATCAGGGCACATTGTCTTCAGGATTTCACAATTGCTGCCACCCCAGCCTGGGTTGCAGTGGCACTCACCATGGATGCACATGCCATGGCTGGAGCAGGCTGGGTCCAAGCAATCCGCTGCAAGGGTATCAGAAAGATCAGATAAACTTCTCACTCCTAACAACAGTGATGAAATCCTAAATAACTCACAGAACTTTTGGACTTAATCCTCATATTAAGACTGTGTGAAATAGAGAGCACTGTACTGATCTTAAAAATAAACATGGGAAGGTTTAAGCTGAGAAGTTCACCTTTGTTTCATTGCAATGAGTGAGGAAAAGACAGAGAAGACCAAGGCATCTTGGTGCCTGTCTCTCTTCTCTGTCTACATGGTAAAATCACTCTCAGATTTACTAATTTCATAGCAGCAATTTTCTTTGTATAAGCCACCTCATTTCCACATTGCTTTCTGGGACTGTGAAATTTGTGTGTGCACCTAACTGACATCTACATTTACAGGCTACCTCTGAGTTAAAGGAGAACCTTTCAAGGTTTGCTAACTCTTCCATATTACCAGACTGGCTCTGAGTCTTGGGCAACAGATTTCTGTTCTGCTTAATCACAGCGTGACAAGTGTCAGATTCCCTGCAGCACTCACCATCCACTGACCCAATCCACCACTATGGAGTTTTGACAGCTGTAAAGAACTCTCAACTTGTTTCAGAAAAAAATTAGTTGCATACTGTCTATCTGTCTTAATTCGCTTTAATGTGCTTTAGATGACGAGATTTAATTTAGCAATTTGACTCAATAAAATGTTACACTTGTAGGGTCAATGGTCTGAAAATTTAATTCCAGAGGTTTAATTGCATTACTTTGTACATGGAGATCAATAAAATCAATTTGATTGAGGAAGAAAATGGCATTTTTTATTCCCTAAAAAATTAGAATGGAAAATGAACTGCACTTTGCAGCACACCAGGATGAATATTATTAGGCACATCTCTGGAATACAAAAATGATGCATCATTTGTCACTCTGATGCATTTGAGTCAGCACTTTCCGCAATATGGTTGGTGGAAAAGATCACTGATAAATGCAATACATTAATGGTTTATTCTACAAATGAAAATTCAGTAAGTCTTCCTGTATTCTAACATCTATTTTTTGTGAGCCTTCTTAGCTGATCATGTCTAAAAAAAAATAATATATTACCAAGCAAAAAGCCATCACACATTATTAAGAATTTTCTCACCGATTACTTAAGAATAAATAATCATTTTAGTATGCTAAAATGATTTTTGAAGAGAAACTACAAGTGTGTATGATCTACATCTAGCAAAATCAATAGAGCTGGATGTGTCGGCTGGAAGCCTGACCAATAACAGCAGGTGCTGGGGTAAATATTTACTCATTTACCTTCTTCACAATTTTCTCCTTTGTATCCAGAGTTGCAGGCACAAGAGCCCATGATGCAAATGCCCCGGCCCCCACACTGGGGATCGATGCACTGAGTTGTAGGCACATCACACTCCGTGCCCTTCCAGCCACTGTAACACAGGCAACGTCCTTTGGAGTACTGCCCATTGCCACTACACAGCACTGGGCAGGCTGCTGTGAAATAAAAACACAGCAGAAAAATCAAAACCAAGTTCTTCACCAAAGCTTTATAAAGAAGAGCATCTAAGAAGCAAGTCACATGCCAGTTCCTTTCCTGACGCATTTGGCTTCATACTCACTTATACTGACTTGAGAAAAGCATTGGCTTGATTTACCTCTTGAACAATCAGGGCCCAGAAAACCAGGAAAACAATGGCAGGATCCAGAAACACATTCGCCGTTACCATGGCAGTTTCGGGGGCATTCCACCACAGACTCTAAAGAGAAACAAATACGGATAATTCACAGACGCCCACGTTGTGAAGCACCTATCATGTGAACCACTACTGACAGCACGCTCTCACTCAGAGAGAAGTGTTTATATTTGGTTTGTTTGAAGAGCACAAATGGCTGTGATTTTCTATTGGCAATCCCTCTAGTATATTAGGACACTGAATTCCAACAAAAAGCCTAACATTGTAATGGTAAAACCCTATGAGTTTTATACTTCAGATCCAGCCCTGCGCTTTTTAATAGTGCCCTCCTTTCAAGCACTGTTTTACAAGAAAGTACACTCCTTATGCCTTAGACCAAGTAATTAAATATATATTCAGCATTTTATTCTCAGCAGCAAAACCCAAATGCTACTAAGGAAAGGGCTGTGAAAAAAGGTAAGATCATTTAAGTACAAAAAACTATCTCCATATTCCTAAAAAACCTGACCAGAGCCCCGTGTTCGGGAAGAGCTTTGAAGATAATGCTTACCTATAATTATGGTATTAAAAGACACCTGCTCTGCGTTTTTCCCATCATTATAAAAGGCCAGGTGCCAGATGCCAGAATCCAAATACTGGATAAAACCTGCCTCATGGACACTGACAGACCTCGCCTGCCGCCCCGCTCGCTCCGACTCCAGCAGGTTGCGTTGCTCCCTCGCTATCAGCCGGCTGCCATCCAGGAGCTCCACAAAATCGTACTGCAGGGAAGAACAGACAGCAGCTTGACAAGTCACAGGACAACCCATGGTACCACAAGACATGCCACAGCATCCTGACAATATGCTTGCATTTTGATCAAGAGTGTCTTTTTGAAGCAGAGAAGAAGAAGCTGAAACCAACCGTTTAAATATGCAGATGGTTAATAATAATAACAATAACAACAACCACCAAAAGCAACACCAATAATCTCCTTTGCTTTTCAATTAGTTTCAGATGAAGGATTAAATTGCTCAATCCTCCTTTCGAACAGTCTGGAGGAAGGAGAGCAAGAGCTTTACTTGTTATTACAAGCCAAAAAAAGAAAATGGAAAGCATAAAACATTGGAACTGTTGAAAATTACAAACTAACAAAAGTATGGTACCTCAGGTCAATGGAGAGCACATATTGTTAACAGCTATCAGTGGGGCTTGGAAAAATGTAGCAGCATCTCAGATGATACAGCAAGAAAACTCACAACACAAGTATTTATGCATGTTCATCTTAACCAGGGCTAACAGTACCTGGAGGGATAAATCTACGCTGGGCCCTGCACTGATGTGATTCTGCTCTCATGGATTGAAATAGATGTTCTGCAAGTTGGTCATGTAAAGATCAATGTGTATATAGCAAAATTGAACAGGTAGGGAAATTAAAGAGCATTCTGCACAAAAAGGAGAAGTCTCTGCTTTTCCTGAGGCACCTTTTCACAGTTTCACTTTTACTGTGACACATGTTTATTATATGAAGTGAACTGTAAGACATAAACCTTCAATCTTGCCACATGTTGGAGATCTCTCTCAAATGGAATTATATCCAGGGCCTATTAAAGTAAATGGCAGTATGGGAAACCACTCATTCACCTGAGCTAGGATAACATCAGTTATCTGGACCAGAAAAGCAGTGGTTTTACACCCTGACTTGTGACCTTCAGAAACTGCTCACGGAACCAAAGGAAAAGATGATAGCCTTTCCCCCAGAACAAGGATTTAAGTACTTGTGTTCTCTTCTTGAAACTGCAGGCCAAAATTCACCACTATTGTTAGAATGTTCCTCTCCATTAATTAGAATTCTTTTCCTACCAGTCAGGACATGAAGAAAACACATAGTTAATATGCCTCTGTCAACACCTGAGACGCTTTTCCAGCTATATCTCAACCTGCAGAATAGAACATAATGTGACTGGGACGTGCAGCAGCCTCAGTACGCTGTCACTTTGTGTGTGCTGAGCCACATGAAAAATAATGCAACTGTTTGGGGAAAGCACCAATTATTTAAACCCATTCAACACTCTCATTTGTCAGGGAATTAAATATTTATCTTATTTTGTGTGAGAGAGACAAACAATTTTAGTTGGGGTTTTTTTTCCTCTCTCGCCTGACTCAAGAACACTTCTTTCTGGTTGTGTTTTTGTTTTTCACTACTGGTTTGAGTTTTGACAAATCATTTATGGACTTTAGGAGTGACCTTGTAATCTGTAGCCTGCAGAGAATCATTTTTTGTAGAAAGACAATTTCAGACTAAAGCCATATTTTTGCTACAGAAACAAGTGATTACACTACTTGATTGACCACTAATGGCTGACAAGCATGGCACAATTAATGATTTTGTGTTTGTAATGTAATAAGGATGTATGATGTTATCAGAACACCCTTTTAGACTACAATTTAAAAGCCATATAGGTGGGAATATACTGTTCATTTTCTCCCCCAGCAAAAAACAATAATTGATCTTAATCCTTTTAAAGGATGTTTGATTTTTTTTGTTGTTGGTTTTGTTTTGTTTTGGTTTGGGTTTTTTTCTTATATATGTATATATATTTAGGATATGATTACAGAAACCAACTGGAAAAACAATTATCTTCATAAGCAAAAACCATACCAGTTTTATTTTCCTCCTAGGAGGATAAATAAATGAACTAATATTGAGTCCTAATATACTGATTTGTCCTACCATTCCATTCAGTTTTGCGTTAAACTGAAGTATTTTTTAATTTATTCTTAAAGTCTTTTTAAATAAACATATTGATTCCCTGTCTACAGCAGAACGGACATTTTTAGAAAGTGTCACAAAGACTTTCAGGCTTGCATTGATTGGGTTTTGTATGGACAGCCACCATAAAATATTTCTAGTTAATTTATTTATGATTCCCAAGAAAGAGAAAACTATCTATGCATCTCAGATCAGTCTTTGTCTCACACATAGTGGCTGTGGTTGAGAGTGATTTCAGTACCTAAAGATAATACAGAAAGACAACGAAAAATTCTGTCCTGAACACAATTTATCAAACAATTTCCTTCATGTCCTATTCCTATTATTTTGGATTATGGGACAGAAGGAGAGTTAAATTTGCTGCATTCTGTTATTGTTTGATGATGAATTAAATGCTAAGCAACTGATAGGAATGTTTTAGACACAGTGGATCCTGTTCTAAGATGAAGGCTTAAACTAAAATAATTATTGAGATCTCTCCCAAACTCATTTCTATCATACTGTCATTATGTCGCTCTCAGTGCCATGATAACTGCTATCAGACGTTGTACAGCTATGGAAAGGTAAACTCCACTTTTCTCTTACTCACTGTCTGGTTTTAGCTGGATACAAAAAAGAGGTGGATAACCAGGCAAATGGTCCATGGGAGAAATGGAGAACAAGGTGGCAAATGCAATATGCAAGCTTTTTGTTATAGTCATAGGTGGTGTGGAGGAAAGGCAAAACCTCATAGAAACGCTGAAGCTGTAAGGAGGGAGTGAAGAAAATGGTGGTGCATGGTTATACATCCAAGGCATCACAGGGGTATGACCAAAGACGTGGGAAGGGGACAGCTGGTGAGGAAACATCACAAATGCTGTCAGAGTGCAGGTAGCAATCAGTTCTCTATTAACATAAGATCTAAAAATTCAATCACTAACATTTGAGAAACACATAGCAGTTGCTCCTTTGCATAAATTTTGTTATTAGCACTTGTCACTCTGTGACTAGGAGATAAGGGCAGATAGCATTCAAGAGACACAGACATGAAGTGACATAACTGAGTGAGATTCTACTTTTCAAAGGCCTCATGAAACAACCCTAGCTTTACACATCCAGAGATGGGCTCTGAGCCAACTTTTATCATTCTCGGATGAGATCTTGGAGCGATGGCAGTCAGATCTATGGAAATACCAGTTCTGTGATTTAAAAAAAACAACAAAAAAAAACCCCCAGACATCATTAAGGCACTGTAGAAACCATTGTAGTTAAACATCTGCTGCATTTTGTGCTGTTCTGCTCCTTCCATCTCAAAAAAGCTGCAGTAAAATGGAAGAACATTCAGAAAAGCCAGCCAGCACGGGTTTAAGAAGGACAGGTCCTGTCTGACCAACCTGATCTCCTTTTATGATCGGGTGACCCGCCTGGTGGATGAGGGGAAGGCTGTGGATGTGATCTACCTGGACTTCAGCAAGGCCTTTGACACCATCTCCCACAGCATTCTCCTGAAAAAGCTGTCAGCCCACAGCTTGGAGAGGGGCACTCTGTGCTGGGTTAGGAACTGGCTGGAGGGCCGGGCCCAGAGAGTGGTGCTGAACGGGGCTGCATCCAGCTGGCGGCCGGTCACCAGTGGTGTCCCCCAGGGATCGGTGTTGGGCCCAGTTCTGTTTAATATCTTTATTGATGATTTAGATGAGGGGATTGAGTCCATCATCAGCAAATTTGCAAATGACACTAAGCTGGGGGGGAGTGTGGATCAGATGGAAGGCAGGAGGGCTCTGCAGAGGGACCTGGACAGACTGGAGAGTTGGGCTGATTCCAACAGGATGAGGTTCAACACGGCCAAGTGCCGGGTCCTGCACTTTGGCCACAACAACCCCATGGGGAGCTCCAGGCTGGGCAGAGAGTGGCTGGAGAGCAGCCAGACAGAGAGGGACGTGGGGGTTTGGATTGACAGGAAGCTGAACATGAGCCAGCAGTGTGCCCAGGTGGCCAAGAAGGCCAATGGCATCCTGGCCTGTATCAGGAACAGCGTGGCCAGCAGGTCCAAGGAAGTGATTCTTCCCCTGTACTCAGCCCTGGTGAGGCCACACCTCGAGTACTGTGTCCAGTTCTGGGCCCCTCAGTTCAGGAAGGAGATTGAGGTCCTGGAGCAGGTCCAAAGGAGGGCAGCCAGACTGGTGAAGGGACTCGAGCACAAACCCTATGAAGAGAGGCTGAGGGAGCTGGGGTTGTTCAGCCTGGAGAAGAGGAGGCTCAGGGGAGACCTCATCACTCTCTACAACTCCCTGAAAGGAGGCTGGGGCAAGGTGGGGGTTGGTCTCTTCTCCCAGGCAACTATCAACAAGACAAGAGGGCACAATCTTAAGTTGTGCCAGGGGAAGTTTAGGTTGGATATTAGAAAGAATTTCTTTATGGAGAGGGTGATCAGGCATTGGAATGGGCTGCCCCGGGAAGTAGTGGATTCTTTGTCCCTGGAGATATTTAAAAAGAGACTGGATGTGGCACTCAGTGCCATGGTCTGGCAACCGCAGTGGTAGTGGATCAAAGGTTGGACTTGATGATCTCTGAGGTCCCTTCCAACCCAGCCAATTCTATGATTCTATGAAAAGGACAAAAATGATCAGATGATTGAAGTAGCTTTCATAGAAAGAATAGTGAAGCAAATCAGAAAAAATAAAACTATTTGACAACACTAGAGTGGCGAGGAGAAGAAAACAATGAGAAACTCTTCCACTGCCGCTTCCAAAACACTACCAAGAGGCTGTTGCAAAGCACACTGAGTGTAGTGAGAGATGTGCATTTAAGCCATGAAACTCCTTGCTGCAAATGGGAAAGATGCTAAAAGCTTCCAATAGGTTCAAAGGTGACTATTGAAATTCACAGGAGAAAAGAATCTATCAAAGGTTGTAAAATACAAAGAGAGCACCTTTGACTTAGGAAGTCCTTCAGCCTTAAAATGCTGGAGGCCAGGATTGTATTGTAGAAAGAATAATTACAAAATTGCCATGCTGCTATATTAATCTCTACACACCTGCTAATGGCTATCAGAGAGAATGCTGGGCTAGATGGGCCTTTGTTCAGACCCAGCATGGACATTCATGTGTTTTTCTAATATGCTCTGTCTCTACCAGCTATGCCTGGCTTGCAGTTAGGAACTTTTGTCAGTACACGCCATAAGGGCTAGGCGAAATAAGAAATCAATAACCAGATTTATGCTTCCAAGTCCCTCAGCATTCCAGCTTATTAGACATCCTTTTTGCTAAATACCTTGTTTTGTCTACATAAGCTACTTCAGTAAAATAGATTTTATCTGTACAGGTTGTGCCTTTATCAAAGTCCTGTGATTGGTGTTTGAAAAAGGTCTAAGCTAAGGAGAAATATTGTACATCATTTTTTCCCCCACGTGATGGAGTACAGCCACAAAAACCCCTCAGCCACTCACTGGATTGCATTTATAGGAGATTATGTACATGCTTTATTTCAAGCACCTGAAACAGATATCACAGGGTTCAAGGCCATATAAACATTCTGATAACCCCCCATCCATGGGAATCTTCAGCTGCCCTGGAAGTTCACTAGGGCACTGATAAGTAAGCACATCAATTTTTCAAGGTATCAAGTGTCAGTCAAATGGTTTGTAAAAAATAATTATATACCAGGCAAAAATAGGGCAAGAGATCTTGACCTATATCCTGGGAACAATATATCCAAAATGCCACAGAAACTACAGAACATGTAGTAGCAGGATTCACATTTTATTTTTCCTGTTGTATCATACTTTAACAGGAATAAGCACTTGGGCAGCAGGAATCCAAAGGCAAAGGAATCTGTGTATCACAGATGATGGCAAACAGATTTAGTTATCTCCTTTTTCTGAAGCTTTGGATAAAAAACAGCCCTCTTTCAATCTTTTGCCATGATAAAGAATCAACTAAGATTAATTTTTCACAGATGCACCTACTTGCATAACTTACCTATGCACAGCCTAGATCACTTTCTTCAGTTATATTTATTCCTGCCACACATCTATTCCCCTAGCTCCTGTTACTATTGTTATCATTGAGATGGTATTTGTATTCCAACCCCCTATTTCCAATGGCTGATAACTTTTTGAATCAATTTTCTTTGAGCTAGAATTTCTTACGCTTGTTATCAGCCCGAGGGTGGGTGTTCGTATGTGAAGGTCTGGAGAAAATCCATTTTATCATTTTCATGAGGATCAAATTTTTAAATAAACATAAGTGCATTTTCTGCATTCAGTAAATTGTAGTTTAATGGAAATTCAACTAAAAATAAATCTAACATAATATTCTGTGATTTTAGCTGCATGAAACTCCTTTGCTAACCCTAATTCTTCCTCTGTGGTTTGCAGCCGCTAAATAGGTAATATAATTAGCACGATTTATATGTGCTGGGTCTTTTAAAAGTTATGCCTGAAGGAAAAACAACGTAAGTTTAAATAGTGCGGTAGCATGCAAGTAAAAATTAAAAATAAATTGAGATTAAAATAGGATGTTTGAATTTTGCAGTTATGGATTTGCTGTTACAACTGCATATCAGGCATAATAAGTCAAGCTTCATTCCATTAGATTGCTATATTTAGAATTGTGTCCAGGGCAAATTCATGCACTTAAAAAAAAAATCAGTAAGACGTTGCATGAAATGGGCTAGAAGAGCATGAACTCAACTTCCTTTTCTGGTGGAAAAATAGTTAAGAACAGCACTTGGAGAAATATTGAGTTGAATGAAATCTAAACTTGGAGAGTCTGAAATATGAAAAATAAAATCTGAATTCAGTTGGTTCTAAAAAACCACCTGAGACAATGATTGTCCCTTTCTCCTAACAATCCAGAAGACTCTACATTCTTTTATACTTAAACTTTACTATAACTGGGTAAAAAGTGTTTCTTTGCAGGCAAAGGCATGACCATATGCAACAAAAGTGTTGTCAGATGCCTTCTGAGGGGTGGGGCAGAATAAATCCTCTCAGACATGTAAGGAAAAATTTTGAAGACATTAAATGAAGACAGATAGTTGAATATGTTTTTTTCTTTTGTGTATTTAATGAAAAACCAAGCTGTAAGCACTTGCTAGTAGAACAAACTGAATCTTCCCTAAAAAAAGATATTTTCTTCCTCAGACATTTGGATTATGTGGTCTTTGGTGAGCAGTCTAGACCTTGGATGGCCATAAGATACTTTACTAGTTTGCTTAGGTTATTAAAGTATGTTTATATACAACAAAAGACAAAAACGTACCTATAGTTATCAGTACTCACAGCTTTCAGAACAGCTCATAAATAAGAATATACCCAGCTCAAAAATAAGACCACAACTCCTAACCTAGAGCTACCCCTCAAAGTACTAATAGTGACCAGACCCAGAATCAATCTGATCAATGAACCAAGCTACCCCAGGGATAACAGCGCAATCNCATTTTAGATCCCATCACATAAGCATTCTGAATGTTTTGGACATTCCATTAGATCAATAAAGTGTGTAAAAATTAAAAATAAAAATCAGACAAAAAGAAAAAGGATGAAATCCTGAGAAAGAAAAAAATATATAAAAATACAAGCTCACAGTTTTCAATAATGTGTCCTACTTATAATGCAAGTAGTTCTCACCTGAGTGTGTGAAGGTGGTAAGCCTTTTCGGCCATATACTCCAATCAATGCATCTTTCTGAAGGGATATATTGAATTTTAGGAATTGTGGCTGATCAATGAAGAGTTGTGATCTCCAAAAAATCCCAGGGGGAACTTCTTGTATTGCTCGTCGGCCTATGTCAAGTTCTCCAGAATCTATAGTGTTGTTTTCTTGTGCAAATCCCCCTAATTTTCCTGACAGGTTAGAATAATAAGAGATCAAAAATTAGTATTCCTTTCTTGCTTTCAATCATCCTTCATATAAACCATGAAATATTTAGAATCACCTCAGATAAAATGTTACCTTACAATTGTTCTGAATATAAGATTGCAGGGAATTCCACAATTTTGATATAAGAAGGCAAGGACATCACAAATACCTCAAATACCGTAACTTTCCTAAGTGCTAACATAATGGAAACTGTTTTGGATCTACATTAAACTATTTATTTTTTCCCCAAGTGTTTTAACAGCAGTTTTCCAGTATAAAGTCTCACACTAAAAAAACGGAAGGTGAAAGCAAAAGCAGCATACAGATTTTAAAAATAAGAGACACATAAATATAAGCTGTCAAGAGAATTAACATGGTTTTTTTTACATTTAATATCAGAGCATTTATACAATACCAGCAATGTTTACATCTCTGGTTTCCTATTGTTTGTTTTTGCATTCCCCCAAAGGCAAGGCAATGTTTCCTGCTCCACTGGCAGAAGCAGTGCCTTTTCTCTCCATAATGCCTACATCCCCTGCACTCCCTAGCTTCAGCCCCAAGCTTGTTATCACCTCCTTGTCCATGATGTCTCTTGAATACCATGTACAGTAACACGTCAAAGTCTGGTACTATCACTATTTCCTATGTCATTAATATGTATTTACTCTGCCAATTACTAGCAATAAGAACATAGCACTGAAGGGCATTAATGATTTCTGTCTATAAAGCATTTGTGCAACTCTCAGCCTTAGGAGGCTTGCAAATGCCCAGAAGAAGGGAAAAAAGATCCTAACATGCAAAAGACACATGATGTCAAATGCCAACACCAAAAAAATGGACTATTGGTTGTGGCATTAAAAAAAGAAGAAAATAAAGTCATAAACTTCAGACAGCACCAACAAATGTTTTGTTCAGGTGGTGAAGTCCAGGCACCAGAGACTGAACCTACACTGCAGCTGAAGTACAGAACAGTATCATACAACCTGCAAGGCTCTGAGCCATCCTGGTGAAGCACAGTCCAATAATGAAAGGGGTAAAATTGTTCAAGCCCAAGCTGATGACCTGGCAAGGCACTGGGCTAGATGCTGTGGACAGCAGAGTTCAGTGACAGCTTTGAGATCTCCACATTGGCCCTGCTTGTACTGCAACAGGCACATGCTAAATGTGGCAAAGATTACAAACCTTTCCCAAAGCTCGTCAGCAAACAAATTGTGATTTAGTTGTGGCAGTGTCTTCAGTCTGTCAGAAGGGTAGGAAACAGAACTATGAAGAATGATGCAACAAAAAAGTGGTTTGCCCAAACTGTTACCATCCAGCTTCAAAATCTGGGATGGTTTAGGTGAGTTTGCATTGAGTTTGTTGGAAGCCAAAGACTCAGACTGGATGTTCAGGCACTAACTCCATGTTGTGCAGCTGGAGACAGGCAATCTTGGAAGTTGGTGCCAGGGTCAAAGCTTACTTTGATCTGATGGAAACAGCACTGTCAAATCAAGGCTAAGGTGCAAATATGTGTGCAAGAATTTGCTTACCAGGACATATCAACTCTGGCGTAAGCAAGTAATGTCACATTAAGCAGCTGGCACATACATCATGGTGAGATCCTCAAGAGAAGTAATGTAAAGAAAAATAGAACTGCAGTCACAATCTTACAGACTGCTGTTGGTTTTTTGTTTTTTTGTTTTTTTTAACTGATTTATACTTCTTTTTAGCAGCTAGTCTGTTAAAAAGGTTGAAATAAGCCCATCTGAATGTGCTAGGCATGTTGAAGTGATGCTGACTTGTTTGAGTAGAAGTGCTCAAAAGAACTGACAACACTCCGCTGCTGTTCTGTCTTTTATGTTCAAATTCTACATTATTCATCATTTGACGGAACAAACTGACACAACCTTTTTGCAAACATTTAGACTGTAAAAAACTAGATTAAAATCTGAAATGCCAGGTGAGGTCACAGATTGATCCTTGCCACTTTTTGTGCATCCAAGATGAACAGACTCTGCTCCTGAATTAAACAGGTACAGAAGAACTACTGAGATGCCTTGAGTGAGGACTTGCATCATCACCAGAGCTGGGCCACAATGGTATTCAGTCACTGAAAATGTCTCACTTTCAGGATCATATTGATCAGTGTTCTGCTGAGAAGAGACAGTGAAATAACTGATCTTGGAGGAATCTTTTTTTTACACTTCTCAGGATGAGTCTGATGCTTTTCTAACTTTGGACTTAACCTTTCACAATATTTATACATGATTCTGCAAGACAGCTCTGTATTCACTACTTCACACCATTTAAGCATTTGTTTTTTACCACCTCCTTTAAATTTAAACTTGCTGCATAATATAAATTCACACACTGATGACTGGTTATCAGTAAACAATAAACACTTGTTTGCAGTATTGATCTGTAGCTTCCCCTGCTTCTGCATTTGAAATGAAAAATATCTCTTATTACTGAAAAGATGAACTAGACAGCATAAGCAGGTGCACTTTATCCAACATTTTGACCAACTTGCTAGGAATGCCTATCACTGGGCTTCAACACTTAACCTGAGCAGATAACGATCTTACGGACTCCCATTTTCTTCACCAAAAAAGAGGCAGTTTTACCCTGTAGCCACGTGCTCCTTTAATGCCACACAACCTATCTCAAACTCATCACTAGCTGTTTGCCCTGCTAGGAATAGAGAATTAATTACTCTTTCTTACTTGCTGTATCTTAATGGGAGTAAGAGACTTTTTGTCTCTTCCCAGAGAGACAAAGGTTCTTCACAGACCCTTCCCAGAAGACAATAATACAAATATACAGAAATAAGTAAATAATTTTATATAATTATTTGTATTGATATTGCTAGATATATTATTATTTAATTTACAAAATACATTCATCTGCTGTATCACATACTATCTAATATATTGAATCCTTATATGAAGCATTTTGTGATATTGATAGTCTGATGCATTATGGTTAATTAATAGGCAAAATATTTGTATTTAGTATTGAGTATTTGTGAGCTGTTTTTTGACCATCTAAGGTCAGGGTGGACAAAAGTCTGAGCTAAAAAACCATCGAAAGGAGTAATATTTAATTATTATACAAGAAAATAATTCACAAATACACTGTGATGCTCTAAAGACAAACCCCCTCTTCTTATTTGTAGACACTGTATAGATTAAAACACGAGATACACTGTGAATAACTGAGTATCTACAAAACAGAATAAAAACAAATATGCAACCAAAACACAAAAAGTTGCCACAACAAAATTGTTGTATAGTGTCACACATAATGTCATCTTCCATCCTTCAAAGGCAGTACTAATTAGAGTATTAGGTTGCAAGGCTGGATTTACAGACAGCCAATAGCATGTTCTCCCATTCCATTGAATAACCTAGCATTCAGATCTTTTTTCTGTAAGACTTCTGCTATAAATCCTTGTGCAACAACTATTTCAAGAAATAAAATAAAAATCCTGCTTAAAAGTGTATCTTTTATGAAAAAAACCACCCTATAACATCTAATTAAGAAGTTATTATAACTTTAATTACTGTAAAATACTGTAAGCAAACAAAAAAAAAAACTCTGTGCATGTTACTTAAGGAAAGTATAATCTATTTTAAATAGTAAAACCTCAAAAAATGCTTTTAAGTAAGCCAAAAGAAATGCATCTTTTCCCATTCACCTTTTTCAGGTCTTGGATTAAAAAAACCTAATTTTCAATAAGGCATATATTATTTTAAGGTATTTCTTGCATATATATTTTATATGACAAAAAATAAAGCCAGGAACAGGTGACCAACTACTAAAACACAACGATTATACAAGCTGTTTTTTAACTTTTCTATCACCTAGTTACAAAAGCAGACAAAGCGCTGATGCACCACAAGTAAATGTTTGATTAGCATGGCTTACAAATTACTTTGGAGAACCTAAACTGAAATAGCCTATAAAATTAGTCATAACCATAGAAAACACATATGCCACTTTATGCAGGCCTGAATTGTGCCTGTCCAGATAAGCAGGTGGCATGTTGCCAGCAGAAGAAACAAACAAAAAAACCTTTGGAAAAGACTTGTTCAGAGATTCAGGTTTCACTTGAACAATTTGCATTTAAGCGTGATTTAACATGCATTTACTGACAATTTATGATAGCTATTTCTAGGTAAACCACAGAATTTTCTTCGGAGGTCATAAGGATGCATTATCAAGTTTAAGCTTTGCTAATTCATCACACAAAGTACCTGTACTTCTGAATGGCAAATGACACAGTAGGCTGTGATTTTCTGGAAAAAGCAGGCCCAGGATATCTGATGTTTAGATGAGAAGGAGTCAAGGAACAAGCCTGGCCCGTACAACACTGGGAATTCTCCCATCTCAATCAAAGTATCAGGGAGATCACCAGGGGATTGAAGATGGGCAGTATTGAAGGTTGCTCAGCTCTAGAAGTACCCAAATCAAGGCTTTACTGATTCATTTCTTATAGTTTTCAGTAACTAGTATGATAGCATGGGGCTCCCTTCCTTAAATTTCCCATTTCACTTTCCCTTCTGTTTAACTTTCCTTTTGTGGCTTAAGATGTGTATTCTCTGGTCTGCCTTGTGTTTAGTATTGATGTATGCTGATAAATGACCACTTACTATATTATGCAGAGGACAGCATTTTAAGGCTGGAATTATCCCTGTTCTCTTATACAGTATGTAGGGAGGGACATAAAGAAGAAAAAAATGGCATAATAGCATCTGAAGTAGTTATTTCTTTTTCTTTTTGAGGTAACAAGTACAACAGGTCTAATTTGTTTTAAAAAAAAATTACCAAAGGAAAAAGAACAGTTTGTATTTACAAAATTTTTACAAAAACATGTATATATTCAATACAAGAAAGTATACTGGCTACTAAGGGCAGGAGACAGTGGCATGATAAGATGTCAGCTTCAATATTCATTAGCTATACTAGCTTTTTAGCTATTAATTCAAAACAAGTAAGAATACAGAAAGAGATAACAAATAAGGTAAGAAAAAGGCACTAAAGGAAATGAAAAATGGAGAAGTTTCATATGCTTGCAAAGGTGACAAAAAGAATGAGCTGAGCTGTAACTTTTCTATAACTTGGAGCTGTGATAACTTGAAAAATTTTCAAGATGTCAGTTGTGGCAAAGGCTTCCTCTTTTTCATGGTAAAGAGGTCACAGCTCTACCTTGTGAAAGGGAAAATGGATTTTTGTGTAATGAAGCAAACATTGCATTCATCAACCATTTAAATCAAGTTTTCCATTCAAAACCTATTGATTTTAAAGTCTCTGTTAGCCAAAAGTGCACAGGCTCTTAAATGTTTTGAGAATCTTAAAGGGCAACATAGAAAAAAGTCGATAAAAATAATCCCTTCATGTGGTTTGTATTTTAAAAGCTTCTACAACAGCATTAATCAAGTTTTTATTTGTTTGTTTGGTTTGGTTTTTTACTTTATGTGTGGATTGGATGATTCAGACTATTATATGCTAAAAACACTGGGAAAACAAATGAACATATTACCCACAACCTATTAAATTTCAGCAAGAAATAAAAAAAAGAAGAAAAAAACATAATCTGAAGAGAAAAACACAAGCCATTCCATACTGAAGTCAGCATGGCACAGGAAGCTCCTTGATCATGAGCTGCCTTCTAAACACATCTATGAGAGAAACTCTGAAAATACAGAAAACCTCTCTGATGTGTCTTTTCTGGTGCCACCTTTTTAGAAGAAGAGATTATGTTCTGCTTGACATGGACAAGGTTTTTGACTGAAAACTGTCCAGTGCTCTTTGGAACTCCTCAAGACTGAATCTTGGTACCAGGTGCCATATATGAAACAGCATGGCATGTCACGTTGGGCTCCCCGTCTTAGTTGTGGCCATTTCTGCACCATGAGACCCCAGCCACCCCAGTCCTGAGGAAGGATGCTCTGAGTCAGCCTCAGCACCACCCTGCTACCTCTGAAGACCCCACAACCATCATTATGGTACTGCAAAGCTTCTAGTAAGCAGAGGTTCTGCTTCACTGGATGTGATGAGAGCTTTTACAGCCTCATCAAATATTACACATAAATTCCCAGAAGGAACTCTTCTTGACAGCCAGCTTCCCTAGTAAGATGAACATCATTGCAGGATTCATCGCTCCTGTCACATTCCAGGTAGGAAGGATGCCTGTTTAAAATTACTATTACCTAAAGATGCTCTGTACTTTCATTAAATATATAGATTTTTGGAGGAAAAGTGTTAAATTCTGGCAATGTAAAGAAGACATGAAGAAAGGAAATGCTAAAAAAAAAAAAAAGGAAAGAAATTGGTGCCTGTTTCACTTACCACTTTCTCCAGCAGGTACTGTTACAGGATGTGTTGGCACAGTATCAGAATTCACTTTTCCGTTCTCAAATGTATCATTTTCAGTTTGCTGCAGCTGCCAGTTGAGGCCAAACAGATGCATTGCTGGTGGTAAAGGAAACAGGTTATTTGATGCTCTTAACCACAATGACAAATCACACAAATAATGGCTTTCCACGCTTCACAGCGAAAAAGCAGCTCAAACATTAAAAAATTAAATTACAGGAACAAGCATTCCCAGACTAATAGTTCAACTTAGCAATGGCACTAAGCAATTACTACCACTGTCCTTTAATGATACAGTGCTTTCGGTGAATGCAGTTGACAGAAAGCTCACCAGTCTCATTCTGAGTCTTTTACCGGTCCCAAATCAATGTTCAAAAGGATAGGCAGTAATTATGTCCTTTTCTCTTTATTCATTTTCGATCCTTCTGAAGAGACAAATCATTTAAGCAAGCTCCTAAATGACCTACTAAAACAATTTATTTCACTAGCAGATGGATCCATTCTGGTAAGCCAGAAAAGGAAACGAACCAGCTCAAGAGGAAGGAGGGTGCTGTGGGTGTTGCAGGGCTAACCTAAGACTCAAACACTTTTTTTCACATTGTCACCAGCATCCTGAACAACCAGCAGTTCCATGCCCATTCTCCATGCTAGTTTATAGAATGAGGCCATGACCATTAGCAGAGCTGGAGACACTGAGGCACTTTGCTCTGGTAACAATGATGCTTCAGTTACATTTCTGAACTACTTAATTCCCCACAACCACATTTATTGGGAAGGTGGTACTATGTTAAGAAGTTTAACATAGTTAGGCTAAACATGAAAGACAGAGTCAGCATTCCATGGTGCTAGAGCAACTATTTAAGGAACCTTGATATCACTAGGGAATAATGAATGAACACCCCATCTAAACTTCTGAAGCAAAAATAGAGAAAAATATTATTACCTGAATACTGTACTGTGTTACACCTACATGTACAATTTCTTGCTATCTGTCGTGTATTTTCTTCTCTTTCATTGCCTCAATTATACCATCAAAATTAATCTTATTGTAATTTCTCCATTTGTGTGTGGTATAACATGGTTTTTCTCATTCTACAACAGCAGTTATTTGCAAAGCTAAAATATTATTTCAGTGCGACTGGAGAATAAATACACTGGGAAAAAATATGTAATCATGTATTTTACCCATCAGTGCAAAACAGAAGGAAAGTAATTCACTGTATCTTGTTGCTTCAGATCTTTCTGTGTCTGAAACAAATCACTGATATGGCCAATGTTATTAATTTATTCATTCCTTCTAACCAAATGACAAAGAATTCTTCATCCCTCTTGATTTAATCTCTGATCTTTTTATCTCCCTGTATTGACCACAGCAACCCTTCCTTATGACAAACAGGCATCAGTGGATTTTTTGTCAGGCAGACAGCAAACACTGCAGAATTAAGTTCCTTTCTGCTAGATCTTTGCCTTAAACCCTCCCCCTTATACTCAAGAAAACAAAACCCCAGTATGCAACCAGTGACTTATTCCTGAATGTTTCAGATTGAAATCCTCACTATAGATGACATATTCTCTTTGTTCCAAGTCTCTGACTCTACTACTACTCACCTTTCTCAGACCTTAGATTTACTGTCAAAGTCTCATAATGTAGAATGTTCCTTGACCCTAAAATCTTCTTTCTTTTTTCCCCTCTCATCTCGTTAAACCATAAATCCAACCACCGCCATTTTTGGCACATCACTAGAATTAGCCATTATTATTTTGGCCCTACCTCAGCTGAAATTCTTATTTGTGTATTTATCACCTGATGATTGTATCTGTTTTCATGTATTTCAACAAAATCCCTAGGGCCAAACTCTACTGTCTGTTATACTAGTTCACTTCACTGGCAGCAATGGAAGTCTACAAACAGACTACAAATATTTCATGATTAAAACTGAGCACATTTCTTGTTTTCAGTTTGGAGGTCTCAAGCACCTCTCCTAACTTTTCTGGATTCTTACCACTTGTAATATTCTTCAGGAGAAAAAAAAAAGGGAAGAGACATTCATTTTGTAGCTCTAGAGGTGCCTCTCATCCAAACACATGAGCTTAGAATATAATTAACAGCTCTGTTTGCTGGAGCTATGCACATGCCTTTGCCTCTTCATGCTCCACTGGGAGATCAGAAGTGGAAACTCTGACGTGACTGTCTAGCCATTCCCTCATAATGCACAACAGCTGGAATTTGAAGTTTTCAAAGGCAAGGACTATGGGATCTATATTGATCACATCTCAATGAACCGTGACAATTACCTTTTCTTTGTGTTTGTACTGATTTGAGCCCCACTGTTGTTCACTGTCTAAGATGTTAAGAATTGTATCCTCAAAAATACAATTGCTCTCTCAGCTAACAGCAAGTTCAATAAACAATGTTTAATAAAAATTAACAGATGGATACATGCAGCTGTTTGACAGCTTGTGAATATTAGAATATTTTTGAAGACCAAAAATGTTACTTGACAAGTCCAATGACAACCCAAAACGTACAATGTGTATTAATACACTAAATAATTAAAATTTGTAATCTCTCTGAAAAACCACTATAGAATTTATAAGAATTCTCCTTTCACTACAGACAAATGAGAACAACACGAAAGGATTAGGCTTGATGGTACAGAATCAAAATGCAAGGTACAATTTCTTTAGGGATGGCGATCTCAAAGAACATGGGTAAATTTACCTATTGAGAAAAATTCAGGTACTATTTTGTAGATTAAGATTGGTCTCTTCTCAGCAAGTCATCTATATAAAAGCAGCTTGGACTAAAGGAGTGTAATTATACCTACAGTAGCACTGATGTTAACACAAAAATACTATTATTTGTTACAGGCTATCAAGTAATCTTACCATGACCACATAGTTCACTGAAGGGTTTCTGAACCACCTGAAACTGCTTCTCATGCTTGGCTGATGTTACCTTTCTGTAATCTAGACCTGTAATTGAGGTCTAGATATTTTGCTTTGCAATTAGTGTACAAGGGCTTCATTTTACTCAATAATTAAAATAGCAAGTGAGAATACGTTGCACCGCAAACACTTGGAAAAAAGATTACAACTAATTTACTCAGTGTAAAACATTTTACCATCATCTGCTTCAGGAAAAAGGTGCTGCTATCAGGACCTTTTATTCTTGTGATGTTGCCAGCCTATTTGTCTTGCATGCTCCTTTCTCAAGCTAGTATTACTGTGCTTTATGCATTCTCTTTACAAGGAATTTGTTCTTGAGCAAACACACAGTATTATCTTCAAAATGCTCTTTGAGACTTTCTTCAGCAAGCCAAACAGAAATCAGTTCCTTTATTAGTAGGTGGTATGAGAGATGGATAATTTATGTTACTACGTGGCAGAACTAGAACTGTGAGAGCTGGCAACTACTGCACTCAGCTAGGGAGTGCTTCCCTTCAGGGGCCCACAGCCCTCCTCTGCCCAAGTTGTAAGAGACATAAAAAAGAAATTTAACAGAAAACTAATGTATGTAGCTGTACTCCCTTTAGCAAAAATGAGCTTGTCTGGATTTTTTTTTCTCCTTATACACTTGAATGGTAAGAGGATAGGGAAAGCTAGTTGATAAAGAAATGACACAGGTGTCAGCATTCTCCAGTATGGAGGATGTGCTCTGAACAGAAAACAAAGTTTGGACACAGATGTGAGTATACATACAAAGATGGGATTTACGATTTCTCTCAGAAAGAAAGATTTTTTTTCCTTTGTAGGAAAGAATAGCAATACGCAGTAAAAACCAGAAAAAAATTATTTAGTTATTCTAGTCAAAATTCAAGGGTGTCTCTAATGTAACTCCCCAGGATCAACCATATATATCTTTTAAGTACTGTAAATGACAAAATAGCTCATATGAAAAACCAATGGTACAGCAAACACCTTATGAGCTGTGCAAGTGAAAGCATTAAAGATGAGGTGACAAGAATAAAACTATACATATAGAGGCAGAGGCTTTATTCACAGAAATAGTCCTATAGCAACTGGAGAAGTAATCAAAGTTTGAGTCTGAAGTCTCTGAAGTACTGGTCAGAAGTGCCAGTAATTCAACAACTTCTATTCTGAATTTGGTAAACTTGCTTTTTGCAGTGCAAGAACTCTAAAGCAAGAAATCACAGATAGGAGGATTCTTTTCAGTAACAAGAAGCAGAAATGGAGTTGCCTGAATTGGGAAATGGACTTCTGATTGTTCCTCCAGGTCTCCTTAGAATAATGACAGATGAAAAATTAACAGTAGGCAGCAGAAAAAAACCACTATCTGTAAGTAGCAAGCATCTCCACAAGACCTCAGGAAATAAGACCTACGGTGTGTGTTCTAAAAACATAAAGAATTTGACACTGTGGGGAAAGTTGGCAGAAGGAACTGTAATGATATTGGCAAGCCTCCTTCCTTTCTCCCATGCGTTTTACAAGGTATGGTAATCAAGTCTTATTATTCATGAAACTATACTTGAAGATGAGCTTCTTGCTAAGTTATTGAACTCATCTTCCAGGACTGCTACATATGTCTGGGTGCTGGAGCTTTCAAACCATGATTTACAGAACTGCTGCCCTAAAATTAATAGAATAATATATATGCACACTTGCACATAAGGAAAAGTGAGTATCATTTATATTTAAAGCAATGCAAAAAGATTATAATTTAAACTAAGCAAATTGCAATTATTGCTCAATCTGGTTGAAGGATTATCTTCTAGTTCATCTCCCTGTTGGCAATACATTTTCAAATGAAATATTTGAACATTGAAGTGGTTTTTAAAATTATCTCCCATATATTTTCCTTGCAGCTATAATTAGAATCTAAACCTATTTTATTCTGAAGGACCTGGAGTGGACCAGAAGATGTGCAAATCAACCACCAGTGATTTGCATTAATTTGCTTTTTCCTAAGATAATAGGATGCCTTGGATGTTGCTGCAGATCAAATAGTGAATTAAAAAAGTTAATTAAAATTTTAAATAAAGTGAATTAAAAGTTACAAAGACCAGTTCTTTATTATTGTTTTTCTCAAATCAACAAAAAGCCTGTTATTTCTAAATATAAAAATACTTAAAAGTACATGCTTTTTAGTATCTTCAAAAGGTTAGACACCAGGAGCATCATATAAAAGTTTATGAACGTCTGAATGTAAAACATTCTGGTTTAGCTTTCTATAAAAAAACCTAAGTGATACTCATCATGATCGATATGGTAACTGAAAAACTGTGGTCTCTTTCCTCTTATCCTGAACTATTAAATGGGTCCATTGATTTTACTGTTTCCCCTGCAATAAAATCCAACCTTTAAACTCTATTCCTCATCTTCTCTTGGAACCCTTAAACAAAGAATTAGAAAAACACATCACAAAAAGCTGCCTAGAAAAAATATCGCAACAAAATTGTATCAGCTACCTGCTATGAAAAAAAACTTACTTTCTTTTACCACTAATCAAAGATGATTATATGCCATTTTAAAGTACAGATGTGTGGTAGTCTCAGTGTAATAATTGTTACTACATTCACACAAAAATGGAACATTTATTCCTCTGAAAATTTGTATGGCTAGATGTCTCATTTTAGTTGTCAAGCCAGGGACCTTTATATAACAATGGTCTAATTCTGTCAACAGAATTATGTGATGAGTATTCAAAGCTTAAGGGAGAATCCAGATTTCTTAAAATAAAAAAAAGACCATTATTTAGTAGCCTCTTATGTAAATAAGATGTATCTGTTTCTGTCTTATTTCAGATTTGTCCGCTTATTGTGATGATGATCCAACATTCCCCAATATGTAACAGACTTCCGTATTACCTAAATAGTCTTTAGTATTATCCTGGGCTTTCTCCTGAACATAGTTAATTTTTTTTCACATCATGTCTTCCACAGTTTATAAGGTGGTGAAATATCATTACAGGTGCAGAAATGATGGGGAAGTGCACATTAGATTCCCCATTCCTTTGAGATGGCATGAAGGCATGAAAACATACCATAAATTTTGGGTTTCTATCTAATAAGGTCATAATGAATGATTATGTTGTCAAGTATTGTGGAGAAAAAAATTTCCCCTGATTTACACTTTTCAAGACCGTGTTAAGACTGCAGGATAATTACTCCTCCTAATTCCTTAAGGCATTTCTTTACACTCTTCCTTCTCCACCTTTAACTCCGTCCCTTTCCTCTATTAAACTCACTTTCTGGAAAACAATTGACACTCAGGATTTCTCCTACCTCAGAGCTGAAGTCTGCTCAGGGCAACATTCTTTAGATCGCAGCCCTCATCAGCAGAAGTGTTAAGAAAAGCAATACCTATATAAATGTCTGAAAATTCACTGGCAGTATCTTTCCAAGGCAAGAGCAGCAGTGAGCAGCTCCAACCATTTTGAAGTTCAAATGCCTTATTACAAAAAAGCCCAACACCACAAAACCCAAACATAACAAAAATGCACAAATCTCTTGAGGGATATAATAATAATGGAAATGGCACTATATGATCATGCATAACCTATTTGCATGTTGATGGCATAGGGAAATGCAGTCTGATGAAAAGATTTAAGAACCAAAGGAAAAAGAAACACAAGCCAATTAATGTGATGTTCAAAGGACACATGGAGCTGGGATTTTCAAGTATGTAATAAAATACTTGTGTTGCAAATTTCCATCTCATGACTGGATAAAAAAGATCAAAGCTTTTCTATTCCGTATTAAGAATTACAGAATATTACAGCAAACATGCAATAAGGAGAAATGTAATAAGCTTTAATAAAAGATGATAATAAGGTTTGATAAGAACTTTTGGAATGTGACCAAATCTGGAATGTAAGATGAAAGCATCTGCATGTAGAGATTGTAGTGTGTTATTTGGAACCCCACAGAGCTAAACTGTGATTAGAACTACATATTTTTCCATAAATTAGCTTTTGTTTTGAATGTCCTGCTGAGATCATATACAAGTTGATTGAACGTGCAAATCAATATATAGGTTTTCTAGTCCTTTGCTGTTTGTTAGACTTCATGATTCCATGATTTCCGTGGTCCACTTATAGATCAAAGGTATATGACTGAGGACAAAACAAAATAACCTATGACATCTCTACAATGTAAACTTCTTGATGGTAATTTAGATCTACCTGTGATAACTACCACTCACCTACCTGAACTGTGCAATTATGTAGATACATAAACCAAACAGTGCATACAGACTGACTTCCAAACCCACAGAATTTCCACTTAAATCCATATTTAAAAACAGAATGGACACACTGAGTTCACCATCAAAGAGGCCTTTTTACACAACTCTACCTTGCCTCAACACCTATATAAACATACAAACCATTAGATATTTGCATAAGCAAACAATCACTAGCAAATCCTTGGTTGAAGAAACCAGGGACTGTCTTCCCCCTGCTGAAACCTCTCCACCACCCTCCAGTTTAGCTCAGGTCCTTACAGAGACAGAGTTCCTCACTACATCAGCAGCACTCACTGATGCCCAAACTGCTGTGTGTCTGGGCCAGAGACACACAGGAGGGACTGGATGCCAGATGGAGCATCCTTTATTATACACCCATTAATGCATTTTATGTGCATTGGAATAACATACCCTGTTCCTCCAGAGGCCTCACTAAAGTGAGATGTGGCTTGTACCAAACTACTCCTATAAGCAAAGATACATTGTAGGTACATGATAAACACTACCAGTAAATGCAAAGAAAAAACATAATTTATGATATATAGCTTACAAAAGTAACCTATGACATAAAGACAACCTAATTGTTAACTGTTTGCACAGCCAGTGATTTGTTGCTTGCAAGCCAGGTTGTAAGCCACTTAGTATTTTTTAAGAGTTACATAAGCCTCAGGGGAAAAAGTTAGGATTACAGTTTTTTTTCCCCTTATTAAAATGAAATCAGACATGACATTGAACTATAAAATCTTACAAGTGGCATTAAGACCAGGCAGTCTTAGCTTTAAAGTGGCAGTCACTTATAAAATTGTTGGAGAAAACCAATTACTCGTTTTGCTGTGTGAAAAGATATTGGATCAGTAATAAGGATGTATTTTAAAGTTACCTACTACTTTTGGCTTTGGGTGGACTGAAATAACAAGGATTTTATCCCTTTTATTCAAGCATGTGGATACCTCAATATTTTTACCTTAACTGAGATTATTAACAGGAGAGAGACAGAAAAGGAGCTGCTGGGGACCAAAAACCTGGCAACTAAGTTGAAAACATAAAGAACTACTCCTTGTCTGTGTGAAAAGATCTGGAGCCAGTCAAATGAAGACCAGATGAGCTTGGAGCTTAAGTGAAGATAATTTTTTCAGTTATTGTGTTATACCTTGTGAAACTCGTGCAAAACAGTGGTCAGCAAAGACTGTCAATGCTATGCAGCTGGCTGTTATTTTAGAGTGTTAAATGAGTATTACAGAAATAAAAATACTGCCCTTCCTGAACTGTAGTAATGGTAACTTACAAGTATTTTTCAACAAAAACCACAGGAAATACATTTGTCTCTTTGCTTAACTGTTTCTAATTTTCTAAATGGCTGATACTTATTTACCACACCTAACACCTCATATTCTATAGAGCTATTAAAATAGGTGCTTTTATGTGATCCTATTTCACCAGACATTGGGAAAGCCACTTTGGTTTTGTTTGATTGATTATGTTACTGAGGAAAATAAAGCATTTCAAATGTAAACATCCACATCCTCTAAAGAGTCGTAGCACATTTGTTCTTCCTGGATTAAAAAAACAAATGTTGTTATATGTGATGATTCCTAAGAGACCTTTTTTTTTTTTTTTTTTTTTTTTTTTTTTTTTTTGTGAATTAAATTGTCTGAAATGGCATCAATGTGAAAATGAAGGATCTCATATCTAACAATTCCTGCCTACTTCAGAGGACATCTAACTTTCATCTATAATTAATCACTGCAGTGGGGTAATTACACCTATATAAAACCCACGTGTTCTTGCCATCTCAATCATAAATGTAACATCAAATGATACTTCTCACAGCAAATTCGGACACATGTGCTTGACCTTTTTATTTTAAAGTGCTTGTGTATGGAGAGGTTTACCAAAATCTCATATAAATCAAACATTTTTATCAGCATAAAATTTTAAAGCATTAAAAAAAGAGAGACCAAGCAATTCTCTTCAGAGACAAGATTCAAGAATAGATGGCAATTTACAGAACAGACACAAATTATTAAAGATGTGATTTATACACAAAGCTACTCGTTTTAATACGTCTCTAAGGGCTGGCTGCTTTCTTTGTAGACATGAATTAGAAATTAATGGAAACTATCAGCAAGGAAGACTGTAATCCTATGTCCACAACAACCTGAGCAATCATCTGAGTAATTTCATCTATACTTTGGAACATCTCTTGAACAAGTATAATATTTGAAGTATTACAAATGCTTACATACTACTAAAATACACTACACACGTGCCTCCATTCATAAAATAGGAACTATAATATCTAAGTTACTCTAAGCTCACTATTCATTGAAATTAAAAATCTGGTTTAAATTTAACTTAATTTCTCATTAGACAGAAAAAGTGCTCCTATTTGGGGGCCTGCCAGAAGATTTTAGGAGGAGTGAAGAAGAGCCCACAATTCTACATGATGTGCTTGCAAGAGACTTCGATATTCTTAAAAATACCATCCAGATTTTGAAAAATCACCCTATTGCATCACAGTGTGATGGCAGAATCACATAGTGTGGAACACCACTATATGTCATCCTGCAGTTTATTACTACACCTGTTACATTGCCAAGATCACTGAATTTCAATTTGGTTGACTAGGCAAAACTGAAAGGGTGACAAGACCACTGTTGAAAACCTTATGGTGAATCTTAATTAGAATACAAACCTCCTTCAGAGCAGAGGTGGGTATGCTCCATGACAGATCAACTTTTTAAATCTCTTGAAAACTTGCCAAAGTCTCTTTTAACCTTCTGACTGCCAATTACATGTTCCAATACATCCTCTGTGTGAGGATTATGTTTCTCAATGAACATTTCTCTCTTGGAATGTCTAGAACATACTAGGATGTGACATGCACGACACCGATCAAATATTAATGCCGTGAACTCTTGAAATTGTAAATATTGAATTAAGCTTTGCACTTAGTTTGAAACAAAGTAACAACACCTTTGGTTAAAAACCATCAGCCAGAGGTATTATCCATAATGGTATTCCTGCAAGGGAAAGTGTACTTAATGTTCATGCTTCAAGATACAGACAGTCAACATCTTTAGATTTTCTACTAATTGAATGAAAGATGTAAAAAACCATTTTCAGCCCAATTCAGCCCAGTAAGCTGCTGAAGCATAACAACTTCATTTTCTCTCTCCACCTCCCCATTTTGAACAAAAAAATGTAGTAAAGTCAAGAAAATATGCTATTGTTTACAAAACAGTTCCACACTGAGAAGGCCCAATGAACTCATCAGCAATGCTGTAAACATCAAACAAAACTCATACAGGTACCTGAAAATCATAGCTATAGAATACTAAGAAAAATAAATTTATCTGAAAATCTGAAAATGTATCTGAAAATCTGAAAATCTCTGCAATGCAGAGAGTCACAGAAGCACTAGCTGTAATCTTCAGCTTTATGTTAAGGCATAAAAACTGTGTGGAGAGTCACCAGTGTATTTACTGCCATATACAAATCATGTATAAGAAATGACTGAAAGGAGCTGTCTGAATGGATGTTAGTAAGGCATTCCCTACAATTATTAATTATTCAGCTTTTGTATTTCTCTGTTTAAAGATAATGAAGTACCAAAACGGAACCAGGAGATCAGCACTTCAGTCTTTGAGGACTTCCTTCTGGTCCATTAGAATGCTGAAATCCTTTAGACATTTCAGGAGGTGTATTCTACCTGATAAGTAATTGGGTTCTCCTGCATTCAGCAGGTACATGACCACACACCCAAGGCCCAAGGGAAGAGGTTAAATACCCTTTGGTCCTACCTTATAGTCAGACCACATAGTTGTTCTTTTTTCAGAGAAGAGCAAGATGTGGCACTGCTGTACAAAACAGCAGGAAAGCAGATTTTGACAGAGCCACAGACTGGGGAGGCAGAATCATGGCATTGCCATGACAGGCAGGAAGCTTCTGGCTGCCTGTGACAATACAGAGATGAGCCAGACCTGGAATCATCAACTCTGGACAAAGGCAAGACATCCCTGCACATCTAACCCACAGCTTCTTACTTTGAGAGGCAGCCACTTAAAACTCCCACAAAGCCTGAACTGGTACTGGATACCTTTAACTTGGGAAAAGGAAAGATGACAGGGAACACTGCTGCTGCCTCCAAATGCACTAACAACATCCAAAGCCTTCCCTAATAGCCTGATGGGTTGTTCAGATGAAAAGCTGCTATCAGGTTTGCATGGAGTGATGTACCTTCTATAGTGCTGGAGAGAGTGGCTGCCTTCAGTCTTCCAGATACAGACAGATATTGAGCAAGAACATGAGAAATTGATGTGGTTCTCCTACTTGCTTGGTAGAACCTGAAAGCACTAAAAAGCCATGCTTATATAGCTGATATTCTTTCTCAGAAAGGTTCTTAGAAATTTCCTTTCTGTAGATTGATAGTAGCTTGAACACATTGTGATATGTGGTTAAAATGTAAAAGCTCAGAGCACTTTCTTCAAATGGTGACAACAGGTCAAGAAGAAAGGCAAAATTATAAAAAAATATTACTGATTTTTAAAAATTTTTTTTAGAATCAGATACGTTAAGTATGTTAGTCTACCTCAATGCCTCTAATTTGATGGGATGAGAAACAGAATGAAAGAATAAAGCTGGTAAACTGTAAAAATCTGCCACATATCTGCAGACAGAGGACTTATTTCCAACCCACACATCTCAGTGAAGCTTCAGTCATAGCTAAGGTCCCAGCACAACCTAGGGAAACTGACAGAAATGGGGAGAGAATGTGGAAAACAGAAGTTCTTGACAAAGCTCTCAGTGACAATAAATTTACAATACTCAAAATTAAATGCAGGTCAAAGAGACAAACAGCTTCTATAAACACATCATGAAAGTAAAGGTGATTAATGGCACCTAAACTACACTCTCCCTCATGCCTGTTAATTACAATACCTATGCTGGGTATTGTAATAAAAATTCCATTTAAACGGCATTATTAATTAAGTTGTTTTCCTCATTTCTGGCAGTAATTGAGCTTTACAAATAGCAGAATAATGTTAACTCGACATTGTAATAAAAAAAGAAATATTATATTGTTCTTTATTGATAAGGCAAAATAGATTGCTTTTGATTAAATGTATATATAGTCATTGCTTTAGTCACAAAAAATCCAGTTCATTTGTTTTGGGGAGGGCAGTTGTATTCTACTGTGACTTCTGCCAGCGAGCCCAACTGGAAAGGCATCTGGTCCTCCATAGTCTATGAGTAGATGTGAATGCCAGCAGCTGTCATACTAAATCCTGAGCAATATGGCAGAACTACAGACAACAAACTCAGAAGCAGCACTGGAGACATGGAAAGTTAACCTCAGTCTGCAGAAACAGACAATTTTCTCATTTTAAAGGACTACTTGGAACTCACCTGCTGGATAGCTAATTGATCCTTAACTGCAATTTTAACGCCGTGCATCCTCCTGTGTCTGTCTCCTCTACTGATGAAACTTGTTTGTTATTTCTCCTGGACACCCCCTTCTTCTCTTTCTACCTTACAGTGTCTTATCTTAATTTGCCCTGTTACTGTTCTCAGTAAGTTTTTGGAATAACTCTGAAAATAATTGCCCATTATTAGAAACCTGTTAGCATACATATTTCCAGTGTAGTGTAAACATCTTGAGATAACAATAGAACAGTAACATTCTGAGATGGACAGAAAGCATGAATGCACAATAGAATAATCACAGGGCCAAGCACAATGTATCTATTTTTACACAAATGTGGAAAATAAGATAATAAGAAAATAAGAATTTCTGTAATTAACAAACACAGCTTTAAAGACTGGTATCTGTTTCCCATTCACATTTCACTTGCAATTTGGGTTATGACTGTATGGTTATCTCTGTGTCATAACAGAACAGCAGGTTTTATATTATTTCTCATAGAACGAAATACAAACTACAAGATGTTTCAGTTGTTAAATCTAAATGTTAGCTTGCTTTTCTGTCCAAAATGGATTTGCTTAACTGCTCATAGCAAGCAGTATTCATAAAAATAGTCCTGTGGCGGTTTTAATTAAATAGAATTCCTTTTTTCCCTACAGAAGAGATGTCCTTCTGTTATCAGTGATACTTAATTATTTCCTTTATCAGAAAGAATATCTGTCTGGTGTATATTCTTGTCCTGACCACTATCTGCAGAGTTAAGGCAAACAAAAAGTTCAGTCCCAAGGTACAGAGAGGGTAAAATGCTCAGAAGACTTGGAAGTATGACAGATTGCTGTGAAGATGTCAGGACAGCTAAATAGGTCAGGTCTCACTGTGTATTCAAAGAATGTTTTATGTTGATAAAAACCTATTTAGCAGACAGAAGACAAGATCCATGACAGATGCATGCAATCTGTCAGTGTGCAACTCTTCAAGCCTAGCTGACTGGATCTGGTGTTGCAGTTCTAACACTGACTGAAGAAAACTGCTCTCCTCTTTGGTTCCATGCACTGTGCAAATTGCATTAAGTTGTACTGACTAAGACAATGTCAAGACAGTGCCATTGGCAATGGAAAATCCATTGCTAAAGCAATTCCCAGGGAAGAAATGTCCCCAAATTCTCACTGATTTTATCCAGTTTCTGAATCCACACTCAAGAATAATTAGCACAGTACCAATCTGTAAATACAGGTGGCCAGACTCTGCCTTCTGCAACAATATACTACAACCAACTCCTCTTGACTGATGCAATTGGATGTAAGGAAAAAAAGCACACCCAGGAACAACAAACTCCTCCCCTTAATAAACCAAGAGTGAATAGATCCAAAAAGGCAGAACTGAAGTATGATGGTTACATATGAAACTGATTTGATGACGATGTTTGTCCTAGGAATTGCTCTACCATCATTCACTGCAAATGATGGATGCTGAAAGAGGCAGTAAGCCATAGGGAGAAGAAGGAAAAATTCATGTTTTGTCTTGCACATTGTAAAGCTGGATGCTATTTCTGGCTCTCACACAGACTCCTTGTACGAAGTTTGGGTAAAATGATTAATATGTATATAGAAAGAGGTCAAACTAAGGCAACTTCATATTTCTTATGCTTTCATGTCTTAAATTTAATTCTGCTCTTCCTAGTCTTCCAAAAAGGAAGGAGAAAGATTCTAAAATGTTCATGTTGGAAAAAAAAAATTGGTCATTTTCTTCCTTGGTTGCAAATATGATTATGACTATCCGTTAAGCAAATGAGCAGCTTGAAGAAATTCCAGTGTAATCTTGATCCACAGATGAGGCAGTTTATATTCTTTATTCCCCATCTTTTTAACTCCTTATTTCAGGAAGCTTTTTCTTGAAATTCTTTAAACTAGAGCTATTTTAAAATTCCACTCATCTGTATATTGCTGCACTATCTTTTCGTCCATCACTTGCATGTTTCTGTTGTTCAATTCCTTGTTTTCTAACCATTTAACAGTAGAGAGAGCCTCTACATTTTCCACAACTCACTTCTATTTTCTCTAAAAGTTAGCAGGTCTCGATAAGGATAGTAAACTTAAATATTTTGTATACTGCAAAATGGTTGAGAGAGACCGTGAGGGCTCGAAAAGCAGGAATATGCAGGGAGGCTGGGAGTGAGACTTTCTTTTAGACTGAATTAACATTTTCAACTCCTTGTGACCCCCAAACTGCATTAGGTGGCCTTATAATGCAGTGTTTGCTCTGGTCTGTGCCGATGATGACATTCTCTGCTCTCACCTCCTCTATGTAGACTGTAAATGTAGGAGTCTTTCCTGTTCAAGTGATAGAAGGAGTGCAAGACAGAGCAGACTCTGGATGCAGTTCCTTCCTCTGGGCTGGGCTAATTGTCGGAGCTGTAATTGACCGAGCAGTTCGGCAAAGGCAGACCTGAAATCTAGCAACTTGTCTCTTTTGCCTTATGCTGCCTCGGCAGAGGCTGTGGGACATGAAGTCACCTTCTCTACCCCATATCCACCGCAACTAAAATAAGCCTGGGTGTAACATGTTCATCTTTCAGCCCTTCCTGAGAAGGGCCTGGTTACACACCATTCACCAGACGAGCAGTCCCATTATTTCTTCAGTCTGTAGCTGCCATGCTCACAGAGTGGAGATCAGCCACACTCCATTCCTTATTACCATGTACCAGTGTATTTTGCAGCAGGGGCTGTAATGTTTTCACACTCATGGCAGTCTCTCTCTGTGAAGTTTAAAATGTGTCTCAAACTGGCTTTACAAATGTGACATGCCACAGAATGGTCCGAGTTGGAAGGGACCACTAGAGACCATCTAGTCCAGCTCTCCCATTAAAGCAGGATCCCCTGCTTTTTTCATCTACACAGAACTGCATCCAGGCAGGTTCTGAACATCTTCAGAGAAGGAGACTCCACAACCTTCCTAGGCAGCCTTTTCCAGTGCCTCTTCAACTTCATAGTAAACAAATTTTTTCATATGTTTAAATGGAACTTCCTGCCTTCCAGCTTGTGCCCGTTGCCCCTTATCCTGTCATTGGGAACTATTGAGAAGAGTCTGGCTCCATCCTCTGTGCACCCAGAGTCCAAGCTCCCTCAGCTTTTCCTCATGAGAGAGGTGTTTCAATTCCCCAGTCATCTTCATCACCCTACTCTGGACTCTCACCAGTAGTTCCCTGTCTCTCCTGAGCTGGGGAGCCCAGAACTGGATGCAGTATTCCAGCTGTGGCCTCACCAGGGCAGAGCAGAGGGGGAGAATGCCCTCCCTCTACCTACTGGCCACACTCTTCTTTAGGCAACCCAGGATTCCATTGGCCTTCCTGGCAGCAAGGGAACACTGCTGGCTCATGGATAATTTACTCTCTATCAGGACCTCTAGAACCTTCTCCTCTGAACCGCGTTCCAGCAGGTCCACCTTTTCCTCCCCAGCTGCAGGACCCTACATTTGCCCTGGCTGAACCTCATCAGGTTCTTCTCTGCCCAGCTCTCCAGCCTGTCCAGGTCACGCTGGATGGCAGCACAGCTCTCTGGAGTGTCAGCCACCCCTCCCAGATTTGTAACATCAGTGAACTTGCTGAGTGAACACTCTGTACCCTTGTCCAGGTTGTTTATAGATATGTTGAACAAGACCAGAGAGAGTATTGACCCCTGGGGGACAGCAGGCAAGCCAGACCACTGCGTCACAGGAGGTCACACAATACTGCAGTCCTTCCCATCTTCTTATGTGATGACCAATTTCCTACTCAGTCATTTACCTTTCACACCTATCCTATGAAATGGTTAACCAAGATGAAGGACCATTTCCATCTTACATTAATGATTTCCACTGATTTATACTTTGATGGCCTGTTAAATGGACAGTATTTCTGTAGAGACAGGAAAACCACATATGTGAATGAGTGTAATCCATTCATGGTTTTATGGACCCAAAGTTCTCTAGAGAGACTCCCTGAGTGCTGGATTTTGCATTTAGATTGCTGAGTTAGCTGAAATATGTGTAATATCACCCGTAGGCGAGAAGCTCCCTATTGACTCTGGGCAGAACAAGGCCCTCGTGCACTGTTTACATCAGCAAGGATGTGATCTGGCGTGTGCCCATGAAATGCTGTACAGCTATATTTTGCTTTTTTTTTACGGAGTATGTGAATAAACGATGTGTGGAGCTGAAAGCTCTCACTCACTGGAAAGCTCAGCTCTTTTTCCCGAATACAGGAATAGAGGTGCATTAGACATGCTTATATTTCTTAATGTGCCTGTGGAAGAAATAATCCAGTACAGCTATCATCTTGTGCCCCTCAGATTCATAAGTAATCTGGCTCCTTGGGGCTAGCAAAGTGTAGAGCTCAGCTCAGAATCAGGTCTTCAGCATTTTATTATCTGTATGGCTGTTTTTCCCAGTTTTTTACATGAAACTTCATGCTGAATTCCTTCTTTTGTATTTATGGATTTATTTAGAGCGTATGTTTGCCTCTGATGACTGATGAGGCAGTATTGCAAGTAATTGTGTTTTACAAATGGGATCATTCAATCCCACTTAAAAAAAGATATAGTTGCAAAGCTTTATGGCAAACCACACCTTTATACTCCTGGGCACATTCACGCAAAACCCCCACAAACCCAATGACTGAATGGGATCAGACAGCAGCAGTGGCAAGCCCTATATTTACATACATGCCTTTTTCTCTTTGGGACTGAAAGCTGCAGTGGAAAAGGAGCCCTGCTTTGCTGGGGCAGAGAGGAATTCCTTCAGCTACTCAGCAACCCAGTTTCTTGCATTGTTCCCAGGAGCTTCAGCCCAGTAAAAACTACATCAAAGGCTTCATACATCTTAGGCTATGCCTTGGACTGAAATGTAGCAAGGCTGTTTCAACAAAAGCAATGAAGATTTAAGGTTCATAAGGCCCTCTTGGCTTTCTTATCAATTTACACTGATTTTTAAAACAGGGAGGGTATTGGCTCTCCTCTATATTCTTTCCTTGACTTATTAAGACTCCGAATCTCAGCGCAACCAATTCCAAAAACCCGACCCTTACACTTATATTTCAGTAAGTGTGGTGACTTAAATTTCTAATTAACAAATTGCTGAAAGTCTTTGAAGACCTTTTATGAACTCAAAGGTGAAAAAATCTGTAATCTGGATAGAGCTGCAGAAAAAGTTATAGACACAGAAAGAGCCTGTTGTGTTCCCTTAATAAAGTCAATGACATTTTTCTCACAGACAAGTACTGCCTACATTAACTGCCTAAAATTCAAATTATGTAAAATTTATAATGAACATTTATGAAATTCAATAATTAAAGAGAAGAAGAAACAAAAGAAATCCTCTAAAATGAAAACTGAGAAATGGAATTTAACAAATAGAGAAAAGAGAGAATAATTAAAAATAAACAACCCACAAGAGAGGAAGAAGTCTCCATCTTTTCTGCGTGTTGTCCTTTTGGATTTTCCCTGTCTTGCAATTGAAAATGTGTATTAAACTTTCGCTGTAGCTCTGTAAGTATGTGTATGTAATAGTGAAGTAAGTGATAGCATTCCTAAGCACTATATCAGTTATACATCATGCAAAATAAGAGGAAATGAATTCTATGCATATGCTGCAACTTACATTCGCATTACAGAATCTTTACAGCCTATATTTGACACATACTTTTGTAAGAACTAGATACCACATAGATTAATTGCAGTTCAAATACTTCTTTGAAGTTAATTCACCCACTACGTTGATGCTGCAGAACGCTTGCAAAATATTCAGATTTTTCTATGTCCTCCAAACAATTGGGAGTTTTCATTAAATCATTGTTGTGGCTTTTACTGTTACCAAAAACTTTGCCAGTTAAAGGTTAGTACATCACAGTCCATCAGACATCCCTGTTCACAGCGACAATGATAAAAAATGAGACTCACCTATAAAGTAGGACAGCAGTATTGCCAGCAGCACTGACACCCCTACAGCACAGAGTGCAGTACATTTCCAGCTACAGTACTTCGAAGACTTCTTGAATTTAAAAGCACTTCTGGATAGAGTGTTCCTAGGTAGTGGCCGAGTAGGAGGGGAATAAACGGAGCCGGATGCCATTGTGTACCCTGGTGTTGCAGTACTGAACAGCGGTGTGGTCCCTGTTCCTGTTTTGAATAGGAAATGCCTGTGGAAGAAAGAGTGTATGGTAAAGTATAAAAGTTAATAAAGCTGGAGCACAGGCAATCATACCTCTTCTGTTTGATGCTGCTTATGTTTCAAAGAGCTAACAACATCCAACCTACAAAGGGTCACAGAAACTATACTTGTCACGACACTCACACATACAAAAGGCACTTTCCCATGAAGGAAAGACCAAAAACCATCAAACATTAGTAATTCACTGGAATCCAGACAGGAAACAGAACTACCCAGAATATGGTATAGTAGGGAGGAGGTCTTGAAGATTTTATCCAGTAAGTAGGGACGGGCTTTCTGCTGCTGTTTATTTTTGTTGGCTTCCGATACATGCTACAGGGAACTCCATTAAAAAGTCAATAATGAGCAATCTGACTTTAGCCCACACTACTTATCACAGCTTTCCTGGGTTAAGTACAAAGAAAACAGCAATCTCTCAGATACAAAATTTTGGCAACTTTGCCAAAATTAGTCAGTTAAAAGATTTTTTTGTGTTTGTGTGTGTCCTAAATACTTAGTTCACTAACTCATATCTCCTCGCACATAATCTTACCATAACGAGATCTGATTATGGATAGAGGGGCTAGCTACAGCCTGGGAAGTACTCTAAAAATTTATATATTTAGTAAGTGCTCAAAAAGAACCACAGACAGCAACAGAAAAGCAAAGCCAAAGTTAAGACACACACTGTGAGTTACCAGTAAACTTAATTTTGTTTAATTAAAATTTCTAAAGGAAATAGTTCCTGAGCCTATCTACAGCACAATCCTTTAATTTCAATTCATGCAAGCATAATTACTGTGGAAGAGCCTCTAAGCATGGCATATACTACCTGGGGTCTTTTCCTGATGCATGTATACAGCTCTGTGAAAAACAAAACCTCATCCAAAGATCTTTGCACCAGGGGCTTTTACACCACTTTGTGATGTTCACAACTCTGTAGTGCAAGACTTGGCCTTACCTTAGGATTTTCAAAAATGAAGACCTAAAAACCTAAAACTAAAAGAACACTGTGAAGAATTTTGAACTTACCAAGCGCACGAACAGCTAAACAGAACTGGAGACGTGTCTGCATTTTTTAGTGGGCAAGAGACACTCATGAATTGCTGATATCCAGGTCCTCCTGAAGCCAAGTGCATGCCTACACTGTGTTTGCCTACTGCATGCCATCTCTAGTATGGCTCAGAGGATTTAGCTAGCTCGGAGCTAGCTGTGGAGGGGAAAGCCCTCTAGTTACCACATGGCACTGTTGACTGCTTCTTAGCTGATGGGACTTTCTTTCTCCCAGACTTATGCTTGGATCCTTGCATAGTAATGGAGCAACCTGTACAGGTATAGTGGCTTACCCAGAAATGTGCTGTAGAGATACTAGAAATTAATTTGCCCCACTGTAGCCTGAGAAAAATACCAGCAGATGATAAACAAGGTTTGTTATTTGCAGGTGATTTTTCTATGGGAGGTTAACAGATGGGACTAGAACATCTTGGCATAAGCCATCTCATTGAAAGGATTTGCATTACAAACATGATCCCATGAAATATGCTACATAGCATAACAATATTAAGCTTGCTGACAGTAACAACAGGATGATACTCACTAGATCTACTGATGCACAACAGCATATCCCAATTTTTCTTCACTTCTGAGCTCAGAGGATTACCAATGATTTAAAATGAAAGAGCCCTTGTGGTTTAAATCCTTTATAAGAAGGTACTTCATTAAAAGTTGACATTTTCTATGCAGAAAACACCAAATAAGAACTAGCCCTATGGAAAAAATGTTTTACACCTTACAACATCATTACTTTGATTTTACAAACTCAAAGGAGCATGTATATTTATGAAGTCCTGATAAACTGTCTTATCCACTTGTTCTGTACTTCTCTTTCATTTCATGCTACATACGATAAATACTATGTCCAGGTATATTTCATAAACATTATCTACATGGATCTTTTAAAAATGCCAAACACAAAGGTGGCTGTTTCCCTCTATAAGTGCAATATGTACTGTTTTGGGGGGTGGAAAGGAAGCCATACAGTAGATATAGTAATAATATTCTTACACACCAGCTTCCATGTCAGGAATAAGCTGCCTTACCAACAGATAATTTTCACATCCTCCTGCTCTCACTATTAGGCTCAACAGGCTAAAAATGGAAACTGGTATTATACAAGCACTCGAATGGAACTCCATATACTCTAAGATTTAACAAAATAATGCAACAGCAGCCTCTGATATTATATTTTTCTTCTCTGAGAAAGTGAGAACTGAGCTTTGGTACAGCACAGCATAGTAGAAAGTGTAATCCATATTCTCAAAGCCTTTGAGTACTTAATCCCATCGATAAACCTGGAAGATGGCTGCATATCTATGGTGGTGTGAGCTGTCATAGCTCTGACAGTCCGCCCCAGGCATCAAGGCAATGAGAGAAAACTACTTTTTTTTAACGTGTATTCAGCAGTGTGTAGTCTTAGGCAGCACACAGCATGACTCTTCCCTTTAGCTATTTCTCCTTTGCTTTGAATGCCACGAATACAATGGCAGAGTGGTCACACTGGCTGGCTGGCCAATGTTGAGGGAAAAGTAACGACAGAAAACCCATCCTGGCATCTTCCTCTGTGTTAAGAAAATGTGTTAGGCTCTCTCTATTCCTAATGAGTGGCGTTTCTAACAAAGTTGTCAGAGACTCTCCTGCTACATTAACTCCAAGTGATAAGTATTTAAAGTGTAACACTATCAGACTTGCACATCTTGTCTGCCTCGCTAAGCCACGCCAAAAAGTGTTCCTTTGAGATGCTCAGAAGGATATGGTAACTGACAACAAACCCAGGCTGCTTCCAGATAATGCTGACATTCTTATGCTTCTGAAACGTAATCTATCCACAAATGATTTTAATTATCCATATATCCATTTACCTTGTCTTTTCAAACCATAGAACTCAAATTGCTAATTTCCACAGACTAAACTGTTTGCACTACTTGACCAGGCACTGACTTACTGGCAATTACACCACGTTTAAACTCAGAGGGAGCTTATATCATCTGCAATAGTGTATCTTCCATTGAAAATTGATCATCTAACAAGTGCTTGCTAGATCTTCATGTAAGCAGCACTTTAAATATTTCATTAAGCTTTAGAGTACAAAAATCCAGTGAATTATGCTAATATTTTACAAGAAAAGCTAACTCTGTTTTTATTAAATAATTCAATTCACTCTTTAAACCCAATAATCTTGTACTTTTATGTTTATTCAATATGTTTCTGTCTCCTTATTCAATATATGTTTCTATCAAAAGTATGGCTAATCTTAACATCTTAGGAGAGATGAATGTAGCAAAATATAGCAAAATAGAAAATTATCTCATGAACTAATGCTTGTATGCAAAGACAGCTGGGGAGTCCCCTAATTTCACAAATGGTAGACATTTTACTTAAGCTTCAATCTTTAAAGGACTGAAATACAGCACCACAAACCTCAAGGATGTCAACTCAGAAAACAAAAGCATATGGATAAAAGTAAAATAATAATGCTTTTACTTTAACACAGTACACTCTGAGCACCAAGTGCTGGTGTGTACCTGCTGATGTGCCGACGGTTTTCTTCTTCCTCAACTGTTGAGTGGGGAAGGATTCACATCAAGTAAGATTTTTCTCTGTGCTGCCACTTCCTTTGTGGAAAATAAATTCTGAACACCCTCTACTAAGTTCAGTAATGGGAAACAGGAGGGGGAAAGAAGTGGTAAAACCCCCCATGGGTTGGGCAGAAAGGTTAAGCTAACTGAAAACTGTGTTAGAGCAATGGAGATAAGATTATCAAAATATTCAAGGACAGTAAAGCTCAGGCCATAGGACCAAATACTTTTGGTACCAGACAGGCAGGTGTCCAGCAACAGAAATGTGGTTTAGAATAATTTTTTTACAAAAATATATTTGACAAAAACTTTTGGCCGCAGTTGAGAAGAAAAAGGCTACTATGCATCAAAGAATGAAATATGACACCATGTCTGGAAAGCCCTAAGCTCCAGACTGCCAGAAGCAGAGATATTATACAGATAAACTATCACCAAGCAAAAAGGAGTATCATACATTATTTTTAAAGAGATTGTGTCACAATGTATTAAAAGTCACCCAGGATTTAAAAAAATTCATACTAAATATCAAAATGTAAATAAGAGACAGGCAAATTTTATTGAACTTCTCCAGGTACGTCAGAATATGCATGATGTATTATCAGTTCACCAGTGAGATTTAAAAACAGCTGTTATATTGTGCAATATTACTATTTAGATGACCATTGCTGCCACAAAAAAAAAAGGTCAATATTGCTAAGCATTTTGCATATACAACAAAACACTCCTCTCCTTAAGAGCTACAATACCACTGATGCAGAAGAAAACTGTATGCTTACAAAATCTAAATCCCTCCCTCCATCTGAAGTCTCTGAATCTTTGGTGCTACTGTACAGCAAGAGAACCTGAAAAATCTGGACCAGAACAAATCTATTAATTTGGCCACGTTTCTTAACAGAGAGATTCCACTATGATCAGTAACAAAAGTCACAGTGCCCCCAAGGTGCAGGTTTTCTTGCAGTGCTTTCTCCTCAAAGGAGTCTGGTCAGTCCCATGGCAGTGTTAATGGTATGTGGTTCTTCAGATCCTTAGAGACCACCACAGGAAAAACAGCTGTAACACTCAGAAGACTGCATTGTAAAAGACATTCAATTCTATTTCTGACCTGGACTTTTGAAGAAGATCTCTTTCTAAAAAACAGTGAAAGGCTAAGATTCTTGCAAGCACATGCAGTACAATAAGCAAGGTTCGTGGAGAAGGATAATACTTGAGAGAGAACATGTGCAAAATCTGTAACTGTAACCAAATAAGGAGAGATGGAAATTATCACAGCAGAGCAGATCACCAGGACAATCCCCTATCTGAACATGGCTGGTACTGGATGAATGGAGGGGACGGACACCCTTCCAGTCTACCTGTTCAGTAACAGCACACTCTTTCTTTAATCAGTCCAACATCCATCTTCTCACTGATGTCTTGTGGTGTTTCGTTCTCTACGCTAAACATGCATTGTGTCAAAATGTATTTTCTTCTGTAAATTGAAATTTAAATTCAACTGATAGTTCCCTTGTTCTTGTATAATGAATATGTTCTGTTTGCCCTGCAGTATATAAAGACAATTTTTTTAATATTATTACTGTTTGATTAATTTTATTGCGAGGGTAGAACATGCAAAAGTATTAAAAGTAATTGCCTAAATGAAAAAAGAAAAATTTAGGGCCTTTATGGGTCAGGCAAAGGCAATTATGGAGTTAAAGAAAGCTGTTTTCAGATACCTGTTGTTTCAGTGCAGATTATAACAAAACTGACATTTGGGAGACAACAGAATAGAAAGTGACTTGAGGAGAGATGGAAAAGGAAAGAAACACTAACCTTCATATTTTGCATAGTTGTTCCTTTCATCCCTAGGTATCCAGAGGCTCCCAGATATTTAAGTATATCCCTGACTCTGAAGATTGCTTCGTGTACGTAACAAGTCCACAAATCTGTTTATATTTGACTCATCTGGTCTCCTTGCAATTTGAGGAAAGCCGTGGACATTTAAACAGTTATTAGAATAGAGGACCAGTGGTTTGTTCTGTAGGCTAACACTGTACTTCACTTGACTCCTCCAGTCAAGGCAACAGCACTGTCTTTTTTAATCACAGATTAAATACTTTATGAAATGAGCACATCAATTTTTATATTTGTAGCACAGTTTAATCTTCCCCCCAAACCCAACTCAAATTGGCCATCATCTAACTCTAATAAAAATTATCCATATGCCTCCAAGGAATGTTGAATCTATGGACATCATTATATGAATTAAGACATTTGTAAGTAAACCCAGGTAAATGGTCTTTTCCATTCTGTTACAGTCCTCCATCCATTACCCTGGATAGCACAAAGAGCTAATATCTACACCTAATACATCTAGAATTAGGAACACATCAATCATATGATCAATCAAGATCAATCAAGAGGCAGAAAAAACATCTACTGAATCCTCTTTGAGTGACTGCAAGTTGAGAGAAACATACATTTTACTGAATTTATGTTCTGGTGACATATTTACCCCTCAGGACAAATACTTCAGTAGACATAACTTCTCTGCTCAGAAGCTGACAGTGCTACTAATTATTATGTGTAATATAATGACATTATTGAATTTCCAGGACTAAAAACTGTAACTATTCTCTTTCATAGTGAATACAGCTGTGATGACTGCTCACTTGAATTAAAAAGAAAGTACCAGTTTCTGTCCAAAAATGGTGCAGATTCAAAATATAACTATCTGGAGACATCAGCCATCAGTAACTCTGCTTCAGAGAAGTGTAATGTAAAGTTTGACAGCACCATGAGGCCAGTGTAAGCAAGCAAGGTATAAGGGTAGCTGTAGCTTTACTTTTTTATTTTTTGATGGTTCAAAGGGTCAGGCGAAAGTCAGGCAGAACAGACTCATGAGATTTAGGATCTCTCATTCCATACCTCAAATATGTCATTACTGACACACGCACAGAGACTGTGTGCCTAGTGAAGATCTAACATAGTATTCACCATTTCCATACAAAGAAATAAATTAATCTTAACAAAGTAACTTCAAGAGAGGATTAATATATCCAGCTGCAGCTATTTTAGTTTGCTCCAGCTTCTCTCATTTAGGCTTTTTTCTCTCTCTCTGACTTTCCTTAATGCAAACCAGCTGAATTTTTTCCTCTTGGGAACAGGTTATCATGCTTCTTGTTTGTTTACAAAACCCCTACCAGATAAATTAACTGTCAGAATAAGAAGAAAGCCAGTGTGGAAAAAACAGTGGTCTGAGATGGCAATCAGTCCTTGCACTGCATCTACTGACTGGTCTGCTCTCTCTCTGCTGACAGACACTATTCATGCTGGATTGAACTGGATTCTCTGAGTGAGACCACAACCCTCACCTGCCACTTGACATTAGAGAGCTCTGCCTGGTTTGCTAATGGATAGATCACATCAATAAATCTGATTCCTTGCACTAAGTTGAGGAAGCAGATGGAAAGAGAAGATTAATCTCTGCCAACTGCATTGTAGGGAAGATGTAAAAGATAACAGAAATTACTGGCTAGGTCTCATATGAACTCTGGTTCACTGATGCATGAGATCAGCTTTCCCAGTAGGCTCCGGAAGGAATTGGATTTTTGTTTCTCTGTGAGCACTTTATGCCTGTCTTCATCTTCTGTTAACATTCTTCTGAGATGAAACCTTGTAGCTGATGGTGTTTGCCCTTAGCACAGGCTTATGTCTGACTTCCACAGAACCATATGGCTGCATTTAACGTAAGTTAAATCCAAGTAAAGTAAGTAAATCCAAGACAATGAAGAAACTACGTTATGCTGTGAATTTGTCTCAGTTGATTTTCTGCGCAGAATCACAATCATAAAATTGCTTAGGAAGAGACAAAAGTGAATTTCTGCTTCCTCAGAGCCAATATTAATACCATCATAATCCTGGAAAAAGCTTCAAGATCACATCAGATCTAAAGATGATCAAAGTTTGGGGGAAAGGAAGAAAGAGAGCTATTATCCATATGCAAATACAGGGGAAACATCTGTGGGAACTGGAGATAAGGCTCTTCTAACAGCTTATTCAAATGTTTCAGAACAACACTTTACATATGGTAGGTCTTGAATTTGGGTGGGTTTACACTGAGGACCCACTTTCTTTAGAAACTGAAGACTGGAAGCCAATAAAGAAAAATGTACCACTAGGGCTGTCAGTGCCTTCCTTACTGCTTGTCTGTTCTTCACAGCTGGACCCTGGAAGATTAAGGCTCCACTGCTGGCTGCTGCTGGAGAAAGACTGAGGCCAGCACTGCAACCTGCAACTGAAGCTTCAAACAGCAATTCAGACATGAAGCCTCCTAATCTGCTGCAAAAGCCACCAAGACACCATGACTTGAAGGACCAGCCAGTGACAAAACCCTCAAACGTCCTCTCTTTAGGTGTGCTAGAGTAAGTCTCTTCCTTTGCAATGCACCTGCCTTCTTGGTGGTGTAAGAAAGACTTGAATGCTACAGCATGCAGAGGTTACCTGTCAACGTCCTATTTCTTCCTGCAAATTCAGATTCAGGCTACTAGCTCTCTTACCCAAAGGAGTTAATTTCCACAATATGTAAAGACACGCCTAGGATCAAAAGAACCAGTTTAGTCAGATGGCTTTGCTTCCATCTAGGCTACAGTAAGTGACTTGGCTCTGGATACTGTGGGTGATACGTCTGAAGGAAGCAAAGTTGGAGTGAAACTGACAGGCCCTCAGTGCACTTTATGATACTGACAATGTGCATGCTCTTCCAGTTCTCCTCCATCTGACAAAGGGAGAGCAGAGGAAAGCATCGGAGTTTTGCAGTGAAAACTGGAAATGCTCATGTGAGCAGTAAGAATTTATATTACAATTCCATATCTTGTTCTCTGCTCTTCTGGAATTACATCCCTACCAAGATAGGGATAAAAAGGAGAGAAGGTTGTCTCCAAGATGAAGTATTCTAATCTTGGCCAGTTCCTGTCTTGAATATTGAATACACTAGGCTATCCAGGGAGAAAATCAAAGTAGTAAGGTAGGGCACAAGTACTCCTCCCGTCTCTTTTATTATCCTTGCCGCCTTCATAAAGCTGAAATAGAACAATTGCTCTAAATGGCTCAAAAGGCACATGGAGACAATTTAAAAATGCAAATGTGGTTTAAGAGAGACTCAGAGCTGCATTATTTATCAAAACATTAATTCAGGAGTTGGAACAAAGGTTGAAATTTTTTCTGCAGCTGCAAGACCTGACTGAACTACCAGACATTTTAAAAGGAGATAAAACCAGAGGGAAGTTGAAGAAGTGAAGTATTATTTTGTCAGTGACTGATAGGATCTGATGCTGCTGCTAGCAGGCGCAAGTTTCCATCATAATGGATCTGTGAACCTTAGCTCGCTTACTGATGTCCACAGTTGTGGTTCTCTTCCAATTCAGAGTCCATGATAACCTGTGATGAACTCTGCGTTGCCACTACTGCACTACCCAGCAGTCACTCAGACAGACAGATTCATCTCACTACAGTGACAGCCCAATCATAACCTCTAAGTTACAGCCACTACCACCAACATGGCAACTCTGCATGTGCACGTGATGCAACTGTCATTCCCATTTTCCAGTCCTTACTGTTCCTTGGTGAAAACTTGTACACTACACTTTCATACTCTCTCATATGCAACACACTAAGATTTATAGACTTGAGAGACCACCATTGAGGAACTCAACAAGACAGAGGACTACACCTTGTCCCCAGAAGAGGGTAATGCTTTTCCTTTAGTGGTAGTCATTTCCACGATTGCTTTTTTGAAGCTGGACTTCCCTTGGTACAACCAATATTATCAGAGATGCTGGATACTAGCAGTATACAGTCATCCAGCTCTTTGCTTTGCCATGATGTTTGGTATTGTTTTCTCATCTGCTTGAATGCAACAGAAAGAATCTCCAGAGTCTGTTAAAATTCCTTTCTGGTTCAACTTGCACTGTGTGTACTGGGATGGCAGGCTGGACTGCAGCCATGGAAAGAGTTTAACTTTTAACTTGGTTAATTTTCTGTGCTTAACTTTCTGGTGTTGATGACATTTTTTTGCTGAAGTGTTTTTTTGGTTTAGCTTGCAATATTTTTCAGCAAGTTTGAAAGTACTTCAGAGATTGCATTGAAAGGCTCCTTACCAGCAAAGGACATCACAGATAAAAAAAAAACTGATTATTAATGGCTTCTGTTACTAGTAGAGTATACACCAGCAGCCAGGGTTTCTCACCATCCTCAGTCAGACCTATAGGTGATGAGGTGCATACTATTCAAAGGGATTTCACAAGTAATCACGAGCAGTAAAGGGCAAGGAAGAATCTTGGTTTTCATTGTAACTTTTTGGTCTTTAGCATTTTATATAAGTCCTATCTGTGCCCAGTTTTTTTAGTTTTCTCCTTTCCACTCTGCATGCCTGGCTTCTTCCACTCTTGAATTTAAATCACTATGCCCTTATGAAAACCTGACCTCCTTTAAACTCAGCTGTCTTGAACTTTGCTCCCCAACAGATGTAAAAAAATCCCCAATTTCCTGGCAAAGAACTCTTCTTTAGATACAACAGGAAGTAGACAAACTCCAACCCTGCAAAAATATGATACTTTCAGAAAATTAGACAATTCTATTGAATTAGAAAATGCTTGGAAGCTTTAGGTATAAGGAATATAAATACAATCATCCACTGATGGTGAATCTTACCTTATTTTTTTCAAATTTTGTCATCTAGATAACTTGGGGAGAGGACTACAAAGTCAGGTAAAAGAAAAAAAAAGACTTTTTACTGCAAACTAAGCTGATTTGTCAGCATCTACGCTAACATATGTTTACATAATAGAGAAAAGAATAGTTTCCAAGTAAAGCAAACAATACAAACCACTGAAATACTCTGAGATTTCCAGCTGTCTTATGATAACTAATGCGCCGTGCACAAATCTCTTGAAGCTATAAACAACTATTCTTTAGGTCTACGCCTATGAATCATTAGAATTTCTATGCATAATGTCTATTTTTATTATCATTATTAACACTAAAATTGTCAGATTCATTAGATTAATATCTGTTCCATCAGCCACACAAAGTAAGAAATAGTATATCATAATGTGACACATGCGTGACATGAAAACAAAGAAACAAATAAATATATAATGATTCTAGCTGTGACACAGTATGTTTGTGAGGCTGATAAACAGAATCTTCATGCTGATAGCATGTTGTAGTCTCAAATCTCTTATGCTTTGGAAATGATGTGTTATTATCTCTGGACAACTTTCACACTAGGAGATGATTCCAGCTAGCATAATTCTGAAAATGAAGGGATTATAAAAGAGATAAATTTCATTGTATTGTTACCTGAATTAGCAAAATCTAACAGGAATGTCATGTAATTTAGTCTATTTGCCAAAATACTTGCATTTGGTGGTCCCATTACAAACATATGTAGCATAAACCAGGCATGGGTCTATTAACTCTACTTCAGCAATTATGCATCTATTGTATGGTAATTGGTCTACAGGGAACAATAATATTTGGTTTTGTTCTTTTTTAATACATATGCTTACATTACTTTAAAGATAATATATTAGATTCTGCCAGTATATATATCTGTATATATCCAGTATATATCTGCAATATCTTGGAGTTTGTTGATAATGATTAACAAACTGAACTTAACATACCATTCTTTCCCTGCTCTTGATTTTAATTTGTGGCTAAGTGGAAGTGAAAGACTTCTTGGAACAGGAAGCAGATCAATGTACACTGTCAATATATTTTACAGTTTAATTAGCTATAAATGGGGAGATGCATATCTCATTTAATAAAATAGCACCTCATCCCATTTATAATGGTAAGACTTACAAATAGCATAACAGAAATTTGGACAAACAGTTCTAATTTTTACCATACTATACACAATAAAAAAAAAGGAAAGGTAAATTTATGAGTCAAAATTCTTTACCAAAACTTAGCATACTGTGCTGATTAACAAGCTGGAACTCATTAGAAATTATATTGCTTTGTCAGGGCTTTTTTTTTTGTATGGATCAGAACCAAACTAAACTGATTTGGCATACAAATGCCATAATGAAGTTCAAATACAAGACAAAGCTAAGTAGATATGGAACGGTTTTATAATATAAATTTTATTTATATTAATCAAAATATTTATTTATATGGAATTCCCTATTTCCAGTTATATATTTATCAACAGTTCTGATTTCAAAGTAGCTTGTGAAAAATATTACAGATTATAATTCTTAACTTCTTTGATTGGTCATTCCTTATAGTACATTAATATGTCACAATATTTCTAAAACAAACATTTGCTAAGTAGTAAATACATTGCAAACTAATTTGCAAATGTGTAAGCATGCAAATAGTTTATAATAGCTTGTAGAATGAGGCCATAGAGATTTAATACAACTTGAATTGCACTCAAAGTCCATTCCAACCCAAACCATTCTATGATTATATGATTATCTTTGTAAGATATAAAGATGAGGAAGTCTGTCCCAGGTGCTTTTTACTAATATAACCAATTAAAAAAAAATAAATCACATTTTGTCTTCTGTGTCAACAGTTAGCGTCATGCAAACACTTAGAGTCACATACCCATAACTGCTATCGTGATATGTTGGAGATAACACATCCATCTCTATAAGGTTGTCATGACCATTTGCAAGGACTGCTTGATTTCCTAATTCTCTACACACAAAGATACAAAAAGATGAAATTAGAGTGGCAATTTCAAATTATGGAACGGGATGACCCTACAAATAGAATATAATAATTCTGTTTCGTAACTTTGGTCTTCCACAGATGTGCAAAACAACAACTCCAGTTTGAATGTGAGATTTATCTCCTGTTAGTGCTGTCCTCTGAACTATGTGCTGGATTATAGCTTGAAGACGTGGTGCTATAGGGCTACTGCTAGGTAGTCACTACCCTTTGGTTATCCCTTATTTATGTGCAAGTCCTTGAATAAACTCCTAACTATGCACTGAAAAGTGCATAGTGGGGGAGGTTGTTTACTTGATGAGGCTGGACCAGAGATGAAGTAATAAAAGTGAACTGAGACTACTAAAAGACAGTCTCTTGCTGGCTATCTGGCATAGCCAGTCAGCCAGAAAATATGCAGTGAGTGGAGATTTCATGCTCTGCAAATGACACTGCACAGCAGTAGGGGAGGGAAAGGAAGGACCACAGAATCTGGCTCTCTCATGGAATGGCAAAAAATTAAGGGGGAGAAACAAAGCTAGGTGCTACTGTTTGGTTTAGAGCTGCATATTTCTTTTGTCCTATCTAAAACAGGAAAAGATTAATTTTGGAAAAAAAACCAACAAAAACGGGTCCATGCTTGCTTCAATGGCTGCTTATCTTTGAAGGGCAGAATAATAAACTCAAGGAATACTGTGCTAATACTACTGAATTCTGGACTGTTAGTGCTTGCCCAAAAGACAGGGGACAAAATTCATACTGTTGTCAAATTGCAAGTATTCATGGTGACAGCAATGAAAGGGATTTTTGAGCAGGAAGGATGCCAGAAAGATCAAACAGAAGTCTAAAGTAAGACATTACTGACACCAAGGGAAGCTTATAAGCATATGGGCCCAGTGTGCTAGGATTCCAAAACAGATGCTTGGTGAGCACCAGACTGCATGAGAATGTCAAAAGAAAGCAGAACCTTTTTGTTCAACTTTAGCTTTTGAAAACAATAGTGACTGTTTGACATAATGCACATGTGAATATACTGACTATAATTATGCCATGTCAATCCTTACTGCATCCATGCTCCCAGCAATCTAAGCAGATACCTGCTTCCTCAACTTGCAGACCAGCAATGTGGCATCCCCACACTGAGACATGGGGTCTTCAGCAGCACAGCACTTGAACTCCATCCCTGGTTTCTGCCTTAATTTTGTACCATGCCTAATCAATATAAGCAACATGTCTATTCAAGTCCACGTGTGAAAACCTGGAAGACTTAAAGAATGGAACACTTTTGAATTTGATTACACCAGGCACTGTTGCAGTGGGTGTAATGTGTAAAATAGCTGCTCTGAGCAGACTTTAACCTCCAGCAACACTGTGCTTTTGCAGACAATCAATCAGCCTCTACCCAAATTGAATTAAGGCTTCAGTGGAAACTATCAACAACCTTTCCACACCTTAATCAATACTGAAGGCACTAGCTTCATTGGCAGTCCACCCCAATAGAGACATATGGGTATGTTGTCACATTTTATGAGTTTCTAAAATCTTTGCATTCTAAAATTAAGTTTGGATCAAGCTTGCAGAATGGTTTTGAAGGAACACGTTCTAGTAACTGTTTTTTCTGAACCACTTCTCAGGTATTCTAGTATTTTAATTACATCCTTAGGAATGCTAAAGTATTTTCCATCCAAGTATTTCCTCAAGAAGTTCCCTTTTCTCAGTGAAATTCATATATAAGGAAGTGAATAGAATAGTGTTCCTACCCACTCTATTTTAAATCAAAACTTAGGGGTAAGAGAATAGGAAGCAGTATCAGCATAGACTATGAAAAACATGTTGGTTTCTACAAAAAATCCACAGCCCATCATACAAAACACAGCCATTTGTCAAAAAATGAGGTGTTGCATAAAGTAAATCAAGTAAGAAAAGCGAAGTTCTTCTTTGATTCACTGGCATTAGCACAGACTCTGAGTAAAGTTGTATAACAATCTCAGAGATTTATTCCTTGACTGCAATATGTAAATTTCCTCTTGCTGACAAATTTATCCTAGACAATCACTGCCTAAAATTAATGAGAATTTGTCTGAGAAATGCACTACAAGAGGCTTACTTTTATCAACAAATTTATAAATTCTAACATAATTTTTTTCTAACATAATTAACCTCTAACATACATAATTTATTGTGCATTAGAAAAATTCTGCAATTTCAAATACCTAACAGAGAAAGCATTTAAAATGGTTTACTAATAATTTAAAAATATCAGTAACTTAGATCCTACTAGAATCCTAAGCCATGAGAATGTAACTAATGATCCTGATGCTCAAGAACTACTTACTAAAACTAGTAGGTGAATAAAAACTCAAAAGACTATTGATAGTTTAAAAACTTACTACTATTTAATTATATAATTTTAACTTAGAATATGTAGACACCTGACATGTAATCACGCATTTACATTATTTTGGCTGTTCAGCCAGTAATTCAAAGAACACAATGGAAAGTCTTTCAATATAGTCCTGCTTTTTTATTTCTGCAAAAATTAATATTGTTCTGTGGTGCTGGCTTCTCCTGCAGATTTATTGCTTCTGCAGCTTAACCTAATTCGCAGTAGGCTGGGGAAGGGTCAAATGGTAAAGTTCATTAAATGTCCAATGAATCAGTCCTGCAGTCTGCAAGAACTCATTGGGAAGTATTTTCTTACTGTCTTGCTTTTTTAAAAAAATGCAGATTTTCATTAGCCCCAGTAGCGTGAAGACCATTTCTGCCATTGCTGAGTAACCTTATTGTCATTTAAAGATGGCATCAAACTCTCATGTAATCCAACTTAAAGTCTTAGGCCCTGATAAAATTTTAAGCAGTCTTTTTATATTTAAAAAACTATAAATTAGAATTTCTGTTGGACATAATTGGTCTATTAATCTAATTCATCTATTTAAGCAGTAACAGCCATGCTTTACACAAAAGCATGAATTCTACACAGAGCCAAACTGCAGAATATTTTACGAAATATACAACTGAATCCAGTACTATAAAATATATATTTCAAAGTCACCTCCATTACTACGGCAAAATGATAGGGGCTAAAACCTCCCTCAGGCCATGCAAATACATTCCTCCCACCTACATGTACATAGACACAACCAGCCTTTTCACTCTCCAGCTATACATGACAGCAAGTTGTATGTCTTTTTTTATGCTACCCAACACCAATATGAGCCCACAGAGATAGAAAGACAGTTATGTACATATGCTGACATTCACATTCTGTACCTCTAAATGGCCGTTATCTAAGTCAGATAAAAGAAAAAAGAGGGGAAAAAAAAAGGCTGACTATAAGTGTAAGCTAAAATATTGCCAAGGTTGAAATAAACTTTCTTTTAGACTGAGAAGAGGATGAAGGAAGAGACCTATCACAAAGTTGTGAATATAGCTGAAACTAAGCCTAGGAATCACACTCAGTAGGGAACCTCAACCAAAAAGGGAAAAATCAATGACAAATAAGATGGGTTCCTCACCTCCAGAGTTCCAACCAAGTGAGACTATTAGAGAAACTACAGTAGGGCTCTGTCAGTTTTTGTGTGAATTTTTCACTCTTTTCAGCTCATTTGAACACTCAAATATCTGTAGCTTTTCATCAGGAACATTTAAAAGATGAAAAGACTCTACTTGGCAAAAAAAATATTTGCTCCAAGTTGGAAGCTGTACTTTCTTTCAAGCCCTACATTTTTTTTTCATCATAAACACACCAAAATATATACAACAACACAAGCAGACATCAAAGACCTTACCTGTCTGCTGAAGACTAACCTGTGTCTGGAAAATGTCAAACACCTCATTCCCACTATGAACTCATTTATACTATAAGAATACTCTTAATATACTAAATTGTCTGAAATGACAATGAAATAGCTTCAGTGAAATCCTCTTTCACAGTGTCTGTGTCTCATAAGCAGTAAAAAGAGGGTCCAAAAAAACTAAGAAAAGGAATAGCTGTTCCCAACAGCCTGACAGAAGCACTGCCTGAAACATCTACCAGGACAAAACTACTGAATGTAGAATCTTAAGGTGATGTATGTTTTACATTAGTCAGAACCAGTTGGACTATCTCTGCTGTGCTACACAACATAATTTAAACTGATTCAAATAATGAACTGAAGGCATTTTGTTCACATATTCAAGAATTACTGTCAGCTTCAATATAGTTATAAATGCTCAGTTTGATGACTAAATTGGAATATTATGGCTTTCATTAATCAAAAAATTAGTGCTGATTGAGTTCTACATGGGTATTAATTAATCACTGTAGGTAAATTCAGCTCTGTGCCAGTAAGTCCTATACAATTTTTCATAGATCATTCTGAATCTAAGGAAACTAGCATCACCCGTTATACTAGCGGTTTCTTTCCTAGAGCCAGTTATCAATTCTAAAAGACAAAAAAGAATGAGAACAAATTTAATATTATACCAGAACTAAGTGAGTTCTTTCATCTCACCATAGCCCAGACAACTTTAAGAAACACTTAGCCTCACATGGATATTTCTTTAAAGGGACCAAGTACAAGAGTTAAAAAAAACTACTGAAACTTCCTTGAGATTTGATCTCTATGCGAGTATATATTTGACCCATAACATTTCACCAGCAAGGCAAGAAATTTCTTCAAGTAGTAAACAGTGCAGATTAAGAGCAGGAAGGAAAATGTTTGTCTGGAAAAATTAATACACTGAGTCCAATTACTCTGTACTCTGCAACAGGCATAGTAAGAAAAGAGTCACTGTGGACTTGAGAGGGAGGGTAGATTTTATAATACTGAAAATTTTCTATTTTGTTTGCTGAATAAGGTGAAGTATTAGCTATTGGTTTTCTTTAGAAGTGCCACAGTCTGTAGTAGTAGCTAAGTAATTACCTGCTTTCCAGTGGCGCATTACTGCCAAGGACCCAGCTGTCCTGCAGCTGGACTGACTCAGGTGTGGTTTGCAGCTCGGCGGGCAAAGCAGCCGGCGGGGCCGGACTCTGATTCCTCCTATTTGTCAGTGAGTTTCTGTTAAGTGAGGTGATGGATGGGTGATGCTGTGCTGAATGTTGCTTGTGAGAAGGTGGCAAAGGCTGCAGGGTCGACTGGCCTTGGTTATTTGGAGGTTGTTCTAAGAAGAAAGAAAATTAGAGTTCGTTATTGACTGTCTTAGCATTTGCTACAACCAAAGCAGAATGAGAACTTCAATATAATCCTATCATCTAATATATTTGCATATTATTCTATTAGCAGACATTCTGTGACATTCAAGTTTACCCTTGATACACAAAGTTCTAATTAATATACAACAGATGGTAAAATTGCTTTTGGTTTTAATTTGTTTCAGCTTTTTTTTTGTTGGTGGTTTTTTTTTTTTTTTTTTTTTTTTTTAAATCTGGTTTTATTAACACCTACAGAAAATAGCATCTGACAGATCCCCTAATGTGCCTTTAGATTTCAGCTTTTTTTAACACACCAACCCTGAAATTAAATGGGTAATTTCAGTAGAACACAAAGGTTTTCAAAATGCATATAATCCCTATAATTATTTAATGGAGTTTTTTAAGCTTTATTTAACTGCAATAAATTATTACAAGCTAGTTGTGAAACAGCAGTAGACTAGTTTAGTGCATTTCAAATAAGGCAGAGCTGCACTATGATCTGCTAATAGATGCTAAGTATTTTTTAGCAGAAGGTCACTCTGTGAAGCAGATGTTACTTCATGGATATTTAGCAGGCTGAATCACATCTGATTACAACGTCAGAAGACTCGTATACTTAATGACCGTCACATCCATTAGAACACACACAGAACAGATTTTCCAATTTCACACTATGCATTATAACTACAGTTTGAGGTAAGTCACAGGTGATCAGAGCCAGGCCATCAGAACAAAAGGAAATATTTTTTTACTTAATCAAAGCACATAACACTCCATAAGTTTAAAAGCTGAAGCTCAAAACAGCAAAACCAATAATCAAATACCTCAGTCAACGCTCTGTAAAATCAGTAGTAAATCAGTCATAAATTGAAGACAAACCTTGCCATACAACACAATAATCACAAAATTAAAGAAACTCAAGAAACTTATTTATCATGATTTAGCAATGACTGATGACACTTAAAACCGTAACAGTTAACAATATGCAATTCAAATTACAAATCCTTTCCTGAACTAATGTGGTAGAACGTACTTAATAATATAAATTCAAGTCCTAAGCAGAGCAGAAGGAACAGGAGCTGCACTTTGCTCACTGTGTAAATGCTTTCACATAGTTTTTAAATTGGTTGCTTGTTCTTCATAAGCAATTCTCTCTTTGGAACTGCTTATGACTGCAAATTGTAACAAACCCAATAATACTACCTTGGTACAAATAATACAGAAGCATTTCTGTTGAAACAGATGCTTCCAGTAACTGAGAAGTGCCCACTACAAAAATATCTTAACAGTGAGTATTTTCTCATGTCATGAGCATGAGAATGTTAAGGAACAGACATGCTAATTTTAAACAGAAAATCCAGCCTTTGGAATAATTTCCTTTCTGAGAACCCTAATCTTCTTTCCAGTTATGTTGTGTGGACCAGTTGTGTGGTCACAGAATCAGCCAGGTTGGAAAGAACCTCTGAGATCATCAAGTCCAACCCCTGATCCACTGCCACTGTGGTTACCAGACCATGGCACTGAGTGCCACATCCAGTCTCTTCTTAAAAACCTCCAGGGACAGAGAATCCACCACCTCCCTGGGCAGCCCATTCCAATGCCTGATCACCCTCTCTGTAAAGAATTTTTTCCTAATATCTAACCTAAACTTCCCCTGGCAGAGCTTAAGTCCATGCCCTCTTGTCTCACTGGTAGCTGCTTGGGAGAAGAGCCCGACACCCCCCTGGCTACACCCTCCTTTCAGGGAGTTGTAGAGAGTGATGAGGTCTCCCCTGAGCCTCCTCTTCTCCAGACTGAACACCCCCAGCTCCCTCAGCCCTTCCTCACAGGACTTGTGCTGGATCCCTTCACAGCCTCCTTGCTCTTCTCTGGACCTGCTCCAGCACCTCAAACTCCTTCCTGAACTGAGGGGCCCAGAACTGGACACAGTTCTTGAGGTGTGGCCTCACCAGCGCTGAGTACAGGGGAAGAATCACTTCCTTGGACCTGCTGGCCACACTGTTCCTGATACAGGCCAGGATGCCATTGGCCTTCTTGGCCACCTGGGCACACTGCTGGCTCATGTTCAGCTTCCTGTCAATCCAAACCCCCAGGTTCCTCTCTGTCTGGCTGCTCTCCAGCCACTCTCTGCCCAGCCTGGAGCTCCCCATGGGGTTGTTGTGGCCAAAGTGCAGGACCCGGCACTTGGCCGTGTTGAACCTCATCCCGTTGGAATCAGCCCAACTCTCCAGTCTGTCCAGGTCCCTCTGCAGAGCCCTCCTGCCTTCCATCTGATCCACACTCCCCCCCAGCTTAGTGTTGTCTATGAATTTGCTCATTGTGGACTCAATCCCCTCATCTAAATCATCGATGAAGATATTAAACAGAACTGGGCCCAGCACTGATCCCTGGGGGACACCACTCATGACAGGCCACCAATTGCCCATGTCTAGTTAAAATTATTTCTTATGTAACATTACAAGCTATTTATCAGCTGGCACAGAATTAACTGTGGCCCTATGTTGTGTAATATATAGGTATATGTGTATATATAAATATATGGTACATATATACATATGTATCAAGATATATGTACACATGGTTAACTACAAAACAGAAAAAAAATCATTATTTTAAATCAGATAAATTACTTAATCAAAATTGTCCTAAAGACATGATTTTTTTCTTTGTTATTCCCTTTTGTGATTTTCCTACCTGTCTTGTTGACAGCATTGCCATGATCAGTGCAATACTGTCCTCCTCTGAAGCTCCTACCACCTGAAGTGTTTTCCTGACATTCCTCTTCTTCATTAATTTCTCTTCTCATTCAACAACTCAGATGAAATCTTTTAATCTATAATTTTTAGTACTAAAGATCTTGCACCAATCTCTGCTAATAACAAAGCAGAGGACAACAAATAATGTTTTTTTCTTTCACTAAGGAGGGCCTGAGTAAGGAGGACTAGTGCCAGACCTGCAGGCTTGTCTCAAGTAGATGTCAGACCCTCCCACACACTCTACCAGCAAGATGGAAAGTGAAGACTCTGTAAAGGATATTCTTGCACTGCCCTAATGAACACATAGATCTAGTAAGTACACCAACATGCTGGGGAAGTGAAATTGTATTCCTCAGCTCACAGGCCAGCTATTCAGGCCATTCTTAAAGATTTAGATTCATTCCCTCAGATATTTACTCTAAACCTACGAAACCCTTCTGCTATATAACATATAAACATTACTGATTCTGAAACTGCTGAGTAACACATAAAATAAATTAAGAGTTGTGAGATGATCTTGTAACCATAAGGCTCAGACTCGAAGGGAGCTAGAAGAGCACAGCGAGTGCAACTTCGCAAAGATCACGTCCTCAAAATCCACTGTCTCTCTCTATAGGATGCTGCCAGGTGATGTTTTCTAGCATCCAAAGGTGACTCCAGTTGGCAGGAAACTCACAGCCCACACAGAATCAGAAATGCCTGAAAAATCTGGAAAGATTTATTCCTCTTTTAATTGTGCAAGAGCTACAGGTAGAATGGAGACTAACAGGATTAGATTTTCCATAAATCAACAGAACTAAAATCTATATGCCTATAAATTTCCTCAGACATGTATTGTCGTTCTGAATGAGAGATCATAGAAGACTACTCTTTTGATCTTTTCTTCAACCAGCCAGATTTCCTGAATCCACAGCTCTTTTGATTGCCAAACAATTTCTAACAGAGACTTCAATCTCATACCACTGATTCGTGAGGAAGATACCATCATTACAACAGTCATGTTCTGAATGCTGTTTGTAACCTGGAGTCAGATTTCCTTTTTAATGTCTCTTTTAGAGGAGCTAATAGCTAAAGAACAACTTTCTGTGTTACTGCAACTTTCACACAAAGCTATCACTCTTAAGTAGCCCTCTTGGCACCCCTGTGACATTACGAAAATATTTTCATTGTACATGCAGGGAAACTGAGGCACAGATGTTAAGTCATTCACATAGGTCTGAGAAATCATCATTAAAGCCAGAAAAAGCACTGAAATTTTGTTTTGTAGGCATGAGGAACTAATAAAGACAGCGGGAATTTCATGATACAAATATATGCTTTATGACCTCTGCAATACTGGAGACTGCTCTAAGTGAAGATACACCTGCATGTGACATGACAGCCAGTACTGAGACCCTGTTATTCCTCCTTCCTCTCTATCAATCAGCTTGTTTGAAAACTGGAATCCTACAGGGAACCAGTTCTTACCTCGGTTACTGAAAAAATTAGCAGTCCTGGGAGTTGGCCTGGTCCCTTACACAGAAATTTCCTTTTTAAAGACTATCACAAAGAAGAAAACGCATTTGAATTTGACAAAGTGCAATCCTGTTGAAATACTTACAAACCTGCAGGAAGCTAGAGTTTCTCTAAATTGGATTTTAAATGCTATTCTAATTGATTTACTCTAAATGGGAATGTCTGGCTCACACTGAAAATAACCATATATGGGTACAGGTGGGCTTATGTCCAAAACTGGTAAGTTTTAGTTAAAACATTCCTGTTCAGTTTAGACCTTAATGACCACGGAGCAATCCCATGCATCTTACAGAGAAGATTTCTGCTGAAAGAATTGAATGCAAATTGGCCCAGCAACCAGGCTGTACATTCAGATACAACAAAAAAAGTCCCACATTCTTTAGGCATTTGCTGCATAAGTCAGAATCAGATAATTACGGATGCGAACATATGTACAGAACTCTGAAAAGTGACATGAAATTGGGCAGAAAGCTGTCTTACTACAGCTATATGAATTTTTCAAAACATATTTAAATTGTTATTCACCCTAGGGAACCACAGTGAAGCAAAGCAGCCATTTCAGTTGTAGAGGTAAATTATACACACTCTGTAGTCTTTCACAAAACCTTTTCCCCTTCTATTTTTCCACAAGTAATTTCCATTTAACTGTTTTTATTATTTAATTGTTGTGGAATTTGACCGGCACATGAAAGAATTCAGAAAAATGCATGTGAAAGTAAAAAGTAAGAAAGGAGACATTTATGATAACCACTGCTGTTTGGGAGGATGGGGTTAATTCAGAAGGAGAAAAGCAGACCAAGTATCCATGAAAAAGAATAATTTGTGGCACATTTTGTGTGATAGTCTTTCTTCAACAGACAGATCTCTGAGACCTGTTAGCTAGCTACTCATCAAAGAAGTGATTTCCATTTGATAAGGATAAGGCTTTTTAATAGTGTATAATTAACATTAACTTTGAGTTTCCATGACAAACACAAAAGCAAAGACTTCCATTATGATATAAACATTTCAAATGTGAACATAATGTAATTCAATACCTATGTCTGCGAGAGTCAGACTCTTTCTAGTCAGCTTCCTCTTTTTTCCTCTCTCTCTAGAAGGGTTTCTGCCATGTTAAAGCAAACATCCACAATATATACCAGAAGTCAGCAGCTGGAGTAAAATGCTTTAGAAAACTGGTAGTGAAAAACATAACCTCTCATTTCCAGGACACTGGTCCCTGGTCTTCTAGCCCCTGACAGCTACCAGTCAGATGGAATTTCTCTAAGAACTGGTTTGATATCCTCAATAAAGGACTTTGATGGACTTGAAAATTTATGTAATTGACACGTCCAAAAGTACTGTAAGCAGAAGTGGGATTTACCTGGTAAATCCCTGCAAACTAAGGACACTTTTATGGCTTAATTATTTCCAGGGCTCCCACAGGAGGTGTTTTTTTTTTTTTCTTTCAAGTCCCTGCTTACAGCAGGGTAAGAGAGGCTACCTGAAGTGCTATGGCCAGGGCTTCAGTGATTTTGCAGGCAAGTAAAACCATTCCCTCCACAAGACTGTAGTCTGGGAAGCCCCCTTCACGAGCACTGTATTTAATCAATGAAAACAGAAAGAAAGTTATGGGTTTAGAGACAAAAATGTGCATTTAAGTGTTCATCTGTAATTAGGCAGATCTGTCTTTCAAACGAAACACTGCTTCAGTGCACTTTTTCTGCCAGGATGTGCAAGACTCCAAGTTTCCTTTCTGATCATTTACTACAAGCTACAGTGGCAATCCAAGATAATTTGCTGTATTTGCTCATTTTGTGGTTAATCTCAAGTATTTGTTTCATCTTATCCATGTCCAAATTGTCTCTATCCTGCCAACTGCTTTAAGGATCCAAACAACACACTCAGCCCAAGGAATGAAGTGACAGAGTGCCTAGCACCACAGGAGAGCCCTTTCACTTGGATTTGTTGTCAGCCTGCACTAATCCTTTCTGCTTGCTTTACAATTAATGGACATAAAGATAGAAACTGAATTAACCCACAGCTGCTGCTGCTGCTGCTCCTGACCTCCTCTTGAAGCATTCTGTGATTCTGTGCCAGCTACAGTGGTGACAAGAATGCAGAGAACTGACAGGGACACTTTGATCAAGATATGCATCATGTGGGTGGGTGTGTATACCATTATAATGTAAAATGGGAAAAAATACAAGTAGCTTGATCAAAGTGGGCCAATGTTTGTCTCCTCATCAGTACACTGCCTTCAGGGGCTTACAACCTGTCAAACTACCTGGGTGTGAGAAACTACCAGCAAATTTAACTGCAGAATATTCTCTGAAAGATTGCCTTACTTACACATCCAAAGTTTGGAAGAAATTTTATTCACATTATATATTTTTCATTAATATCAACATTATTTTATGAGGACTTCAGCTGTGAAGATAAAAAAGGCATAAGTGATGGTGGAGAAACTCAACATGGTCTCATGGTGCTCACATAGTATGGGTCTAATATCTACCAGACAAGAAAGGGGCAGCAGGAGCTCCCTGAAGGGTAGCAGTATAGTTACTAACATATAACATTGGTATTTAAACCCCAAAGTACATGTTAAAGATTGCCTGTATCCTATTATGTAAGGGAATGGTTCTTTACCAGTTAAATATGCATTGGAAGACAAGGAAATGAGCCATTCACAAGAAATGCAATCCTTAAGAACTGAAGAAAAATGCCTTTCAGTTGTGTCTTTCAGAAGTGCTACCTAGAGGAGTGTTACTTCAGGTTAAAGGTACACCCTAATTTTGTCTTACCATTCTGCCTCCATTTAGCAAGATATTTCCTCTCAACAACTTCATACTGATAATATCTGTGCATGCTTACCTAGGTTTTATAATTCAGTTCTCCATAATATTTTAGAAATTTTACTGCAGCAAACAGAAACAATTAGTTACTAACTACCATTTTCACAAGATTTTTCTGAAGTATATGAGCTGAACTTTAAACTTCCTTGAAAGGCAGAATTCTTTTGTCCCTGGTGCTTTTAGCACAAAGAAGATAAAAAGCTATATAAGCTATATGATATGTGATCCTGTGAAGATAGAAAAAATAACTTTCTATTTTATGGCATTTACTTTGAAAATCTGATTAAGATAGATGTCTCTAGTTTGTAATTCTTCAATGTCATGTTGTCATAGTTCCCATCAGCAAGATGCTTTAAAGGCTTTCGATTAATATTGCATGCCAGAACTGAAATTACATCCTTTGTCGTTTAGTTCTTAATGGAGCAAGTGATATCTATCAAGTAGTGTTTTATGAAGCATATGTGATTTTTATTACAGGCTGTTTTCACAAATCTTCTCCAGGTTTCATAAAGACTGTTCATGGTTCACAACAAATATGTCCTGAATTCAAAATCAGGTCAACTCTCAAATGCAAAATAACAATTGGATTTTTTCAGCAAAGTTTACTGATAGAACAAACCTGCTTCCTTAATTTAAATCTGTATGTAAACATCTTAATTAGCACTACATAAGTATTACTGTAAGCCCATCAACTCTGCATGAGAACTATATAGTAAGAAAACCCCAAACAGCAACAGCAGATGTAATCATGCATTATTTTCACAAGTAATGTGCTATGTTTGCCAATCTTTTAAGCATCTTATTTTTTAAAATGGATGTGACACAGAAAAATTAGAAGTTGCAGCATTCCCCTGTAACCAAAGTACAACAGAGATTTTAATTTGCAGCATGCATCTTTGTAAAACAAGATACGTATAGTTAAACTTCTTCAGTTTACTGGAACACAGATAGCTTGGGGCAGTTGAGAAGGGGTCTTAGGCCTGGTTATTTTTGGTCAACCTGACATTTAGATAAAAAAGTGCAAGATCAATAAAACTTAAGTCTTAGAGGACATACGAATAGAACATATTTTTCAAATATTTTTTTTTGTGTCCAAAGACACAGAGACCTTTCTCTTGATACCTCAGAGAGTAAGGCAAACACACCGTGGGAAGAAATACTGCCCATTGAGAAGCAAGCATGCATTTCTTCCAGAGATGGTGGTGAAAGGAAAAATCTGAGGATTTACTTCTGAAAGGTTTATTAAATGTTGTTTCCACTCTCTGTTGCTCACTGTGGGAACCAAAGCAGCTCACTTTTAAAACCTTTTTTCCATTAGCTGCAATCGATTCTCAAAGCATTCCAACATACCCACCTCTAGTGTGCAACAGCTCCATTAACCCCCTCAATATATATGTAACATGCAGTTAATATTAAATTAAACAGATTTTGCCAGCCATAAATACCACGTAATGACATCCACCTTCTTGCCCATGGTACCATGTAAGAGACTGGATAATGCAAGGTAGTTACAAAAGCATATGGGCTGAAAGAGCTGGGGCTGGGAGAACAAATTCACCTGGATTAAAGAAAACCAATGATGATGCTATCAAGGCAGACACTTAAAGTAACAAAGTACACTGAAACTCTGCAGGTTTTCAACTTCAGTTGAGAATGGTTTAATCACAGAAACAGAGAGAAATATTTCAGCATCAGTGCAAAAAAGCTACAGTGGAACTAGCTCAGTGAACAACCTTTCTAATAGTGGTCTCTTTATCCCTGGAGGGACTGAAGAATAAAGATGAAAAAAGAAAAGTACAGAAAAACTGCTAAAGTAAATTGAAATTTAACCTGCTGGGGTAACATACTTAAGATCTTGCTTTACAAGGAAAAGAAATAAAAAAGATAACATAAGATTCACAATAGCAACTATGTACATGGAATGAACTAGAAGGAATAGTGTACTTAAAATCCTGCTGTCATATTACTCAAACACCTTCTCTTTCCACCCCAGACTAACCCATCCAGTTAGCAGAGATACTAGTAGATATAATTTCTGTTCTCTTTTTAGGAATCGAGGTCTGTGAAACCACACAGAACCCTCCAATGGCCAAATGTCATTGACTATTTCCAACAATTTACCTGGAGACCAAACTGGGAAAACATGCTATCACACGGTGAGAAATAACAAAACCTTGTTCACCTGAGACACAAAAATGAAATTCAGCTTGTGTTATACAGAGATTCAAAATATAGTAATGCAGCCTTCAGTGGTGTGCTCCTGGCCTGGCTTCCCCACAGTGGGATTTTGATGTTTTTCAGAAATGTGGGGCTCTTTTTTTTCCCCCCCAATGGATAGCAGCCTCCCAGAGCAATACTCCCTAGGGCTGGTGATCATCAAGCCCATAGGCTTCACTTTAAGTCACAGTTGTTTCTATTCAGAAGAGGCTTTGATGCATCTTCATAAACCAGATCAGCCTTCTTCCTTGTTCAGGGTCAGAAGTGAGAAGGTTACATAACTACTGCTGACTTCAGATAATCTTTGCTGATAACTCATGGAAATCAGTTTTGGCTGGTGTTTTTACCCTGAGAACTCAGGGTTTCATGGAAAGAAAACAAAACACAAAAAAAAAAATGGAGAAGTCCAGATGAAAGACTTTGCAGAGGGAGTAAAAAATCACCTTACCAGAATGCTGACAGGAGACTGAGATTAATCTGGAAATTAATCTTGGAGTACAAAGGTAAAATCTTCCTGTAAAACACAGGTAAAACTATGTGGGGTACTCCCTCTCCTAATTTGCTCATCTGGCATCTTATGCTTATACCAAATAGAAATAGGCATTTAATTTTGACTGGGGAAAAAGAAAATATGAAAAAGAAGTACCATGCTTACTGAGTAAATTCTATAATCTTGATTTGGGCAAAATGACAGTGTGTTAACATACACACAGTGCAGTATGGATTGCAAAGTTTAATGTATGACTTCTTAATAGATTTCCTAGCATTTTCAAGTGTTAGATAATTTTGGTTCCTTTCCAAAATCATTAATTAAAAGTGAGCTACAACTGTATGCTTTTCTTTGTCTTCTAATTTTATTTCTTAGTACTTCCAAGAAAAAACATTTACCAAAGCTATTTACTTTAGAAGCACAGGTTAAAACCTCCCAAACTTTCAAAACCTCCCTTTCTTACTAATAAATAAAATTGCATGTAGAGGCCCTTTTACTGTTTACTTAACCTGATTTTTATGGATGTTTGGATGACATTCATGAAGAAGGAGCAAACCATTAGAATACCTGTATTCTAAGAGCTGGGGGAGAAATTCCTCACTAATTAAGTCAACTGAATTTCTGTCACAGGCTTTTTAAGGTTAATGGTGCCTCTTGAATATTTTATAAATTTACAATTCCAGGAACAGTTTGAAAGCCCCCTGAATTAGTTCATTATAAGAGATTAAATTCTTGAGCAATTTTTGCATGCTCAGTTTTGTCTGGGAACACAAGGCCACACTAATAAAATTTGTGGAAGATGTTAGAAATGGGAAAAAACATCGTAAGACTTCTAAGAACAAATAGGTGAGTTTGTTTCATCACCACGTTTTGCTCTGGAGGAAATGAAGAAGGTACAGGGGCAGTGAGATGAAAACAAAACCATGGGGGAAAAAATGATAGAATTGCACAGAAAAGAGGTTGAGTAAAGAATACACAGAGGAGATGCAGAAGTGAACAGCTTAGAGAAAAAATGCTAAGAAAAATGAGAAAGGATGTAATATTTTATTAGATATTTGTAATAACCAAACTTTTATGGAAAACATAGAACTGAGATGCTTACTCTGCAGCCTGTACTTCCTAAAAAAGGAGTCTAATCCTGGCCTGTAGACAGCAGCTTATTTATGCCTTAAGGGTATGAAAGATAAAGCAGTGGGTCATCCAATGAATTTTTATCTCCAAATCAATTCACTGATCTGTTACCAAGTATAAGGAATATGCAGATCATGAAACAGAGGAAAAGAATAGGGAAATAGGCTTCCAAAATAGCTTTTAAAAACACATGAGAGGGGGAGGTCTCTTCAAGAGCAAACTGAGGAACTATTGTTCTCTAATGACTTTAAATAAGCTTTTTAGGTTTGCATGTGAATTAGAATTTTGTTCTTCCTCCTTCTATTAAAAAGAAAAAAACACAAAACCCACAAAAAACCCTCTCATGGTTTTAGTGAGCTATTCTATTCTAATGACAAGTCTAGTTAAGTATCAATCAAAAGAACAAATTCGTTTCACAAGATTTGTTAAAAGATATTCTGGGTTTCCCTTTTCAAAGAAAGATAGAGACATTAACCATCAAATCCAACATAAATTTTGAATTGCTAAGAGTTGAAACAAAAACTATTTTTCAGTTGTACCGTCTCAGTTCATGTAACTTATCAACAAAACTCTCCCCAACGTAGCAAAACACAGAAAGTAAATTTATGATAATGTCAGTGGTATCAGTGGACACGGAGAATTATTTAAGTGGCATTTGTGTGTGTTTCCTATTTATTCTGACTATACCATGGAGAAAAGCAGTATGCAGAGGAGGTTAAACAGACTATTAATGATAACAAACAATTATGTCCAGTAATAAAACAAAAGTTGGGGGGAAATTTCAGAAATATTTTTTAAATGCATAAAACACACCAAATTGTGGAAGTCAGCCTTCCTTACATTTAATTCTATATAGTATTTTAATAAATTACATCAGGCATTGCTTTTTCCTGTACATATTTTCATTATGTTCCAGCTGCGCTGCTGCTCCAAAGCTGTTTCCAGCAGGTGATCTTTCACATCTGTTTCTACCTAAACTTTACAGCTTCTCCTTTGAACCAAGCTCCTTAAAATAACATGGCTGATTCATGTTGTAGTAAGCTCTCCCTTTTAATAACACTGCTGTAGTTCTAAGACAGACACTGAGAGAATAGATAAAAAAGGTAGAGAAATAACAGCTCACAACTACACCCTTTGATTCAAGTAGCCAACTAGATAATACACACATAAAGACCCAAAAAGAGCAGAGCTAAGATGAATGTTTTGGAAACAAGCGCAAAAACACACAAATGAGCACTAATTAAATCACCACCATGATGCAGTGAAAAGAAATGAAAGCTCCCATATACTCTGGGCAAATGCAAGTTGAATTCCACAATGCTCCTTCCTTCCAGGCAATTGCAGCTGCGAAAGAGAGATTGCTGCTTCTTCTAGGGTAAGGAAAAGCTAAATAAAACAATTCACTTCAATTTGATGTTCTTATGGCAGAATTACAAATTCTTCATATTATTTCATTCTTAAAAAAAAGACTGATCTGAAACCTCCTAATAGTAATCTAATTTCTACATAAATAGAATTTGAATTTCAAATTATTTAATGTGAATAAAGTGTCTAAACTCCCTCTACACCTAACAGCTGTCATTTCACCAGAAACAAATTTGGCAAAAGCATTTCTTGGTATGCTGGGAGAGCACTTACAGCTTGCTCACCATGCAGCACTGCTGAGTTACACAGCAAGTGATGCCAAAATCAAAGGGAACGAGATCTTACACAGACACACAACCAGAGGAGATCTGACTGACTCAAGTCCCTGGAAGATTGTTGCCTTTGACTTCTGGGGAAAGACCCTCTATTTCCAGCATAATCACGACCCCTCTGCCTGAACATGTCTCCCGAGTCCATCTTCTGGTTAAACTATCATATGGCAAAATACCTTACTTTTTGTCTTCTGCTGTAGTCCCAGTGCTGGTGACAAGCAACCCGTGTGTGTGGGAGGAACTTGGATTGTGAGGGAAACAGATGGTCTTGGGCTGAGAAGTCTGATATCCAACACGCTTCTATAACTACTCCTAGGGGATAAAAACAGCTATTCCAGGAGGGAGAATTGTCTTGTGGTAAGACCAGAGCAGGTATTTTTTTTTAATTTCCTGGCACAGCCAGTGGCTTTTGGCATAATCACAAACAAGTGAGAATTTTTGCAGCCAAAGCCTGTCTAGCATACCTGCCAAGGTGTGAGGAGCAGCAGGAATCAACTATGTGCCCAACAGCTCTTCATTGCTCTTGAAATAAAAGGTGTTCTATGGGTGGAATTTGGACAGATAAGGCAGACATGAGTAAAGGTCCTCTGCCCTCTGAGTGAATTTTTGATGAAGAGTTAACAGACCAATGTTTTTGCAGAGAAAGCGGAAGGGTATGCTTTGTGTTCTGCTGAGGGGCAACCTCATATCACTGCCACAGTGCGAAACAGGAGGGAAAATTCAAAATATCATATTTTTTCCGATATGAGTCAAGTTTCCATCACTTCTCCAGGAACACAGCCGGAGGGTGGGCCACTGCATGCATCCCACCCCTGCAGAAGTCCCTGCAGCCCAGTTTTCCTGGCAGAGTGCAGGTCTAAGTGTGGAAATCTCACATGTGCATCCTTCCCCAAGATGTAAGGTTTCAGAGCCTGTAAGGCTTCATGTCTTCCACAAATGTTAACCAGGATCACAAACAAGGTAACATTTTCAGCAAAAGCTCCTGGGTTGCTTTATAGACTCAGGTGAATTAAATCTCTTAGTGAGATTCACACTTTGGAAATACACATCTAAAGAAAATAAACACAAACAGTGAAGACTTTGAGGTACATTAGCTGCAAAAAATTACATCAGAAGGAAAGGCTTTTAAAAGCCACAAACATGGATGATTAGTAGCATTTCTGTAAGCTGAAAGTCTAAATAGCTGTCAGCAATTCCACCAGCAAGTGTAAGTTATGTACAACAGCAAGCAGACAGAGTATCAAGACAACAGAAGCAATGATTAATTGTGTAGCTTAAACTGGCAATAAAAACTGTGTAACGCCTGCATGTGTGAATACTTATTTTTAAATAGGTACATTTTGGTTCCAAGTGTTCCTATTTTAGTTGTTACCATTTAATAATAATCCTTGAATCAAACTGCTCTTTCAATTTTCTAGAGCCTTTAAAAGTAAAAACCTGACACTGCAGATAGCATCAAAAAGACTTTTCAAATTTCCAAGTACCAATGAGATACTTAACAGAGGCTGAGGTGTTTTTGAATTTGCTGCAACAGCTCCAAAAGAAGACTTTTGTATTTCAATATTCTTCCTTAACATGACCAACTTAAAACATATATTCCAAAGTATTTTATATCTCTAAGTGAAGTTTTGGTGAAGACCTTCTAACGAGCTTTGGTTAAGTATGGACTTCTTTATGTCACAAGTATTATATGATCTTTAAAGACAACTGGAAAATTCAAAGCATTTTCACATTCAGCAATTTATATTCAGAATTGCTTCCAACTGTACGGCACTTCTCCAGTAGGCAAGGATTAATGTTTCTTCAAAATACCTAACCAGCTACCACCAGACTTCAGTATGCTGGAAGTCTAAACAGAAGAAGAAACTTGAGCCCTCGTCCCACAAAAAGCAATGGATATATTTGTTCCATAACCCAGCTGGCTATGGTTGCTGGCATGCAAAAAACCCTATCCTTGGCAAACAACCACTACAGGGATGAGCGTGCCCTGGTTTTGACTAGATCTGACAACAACAGGGAGACCAGTCAGACTGGTGGGAAAGTGTATAAAAGGCACTTCCAACACCCGTGGGCCTCATGCTTCATTCAGGCTCAGAGACCTGACATAAATCTTCATTGTTTCTTTCCAGGAGGACCCCTGTAGCTTCTTTCAGTAAATGCCAGTTGATTATTGTTTATCATGTCTCCAAAACATGAAGCTGCAGAAAACATCACAATTGCCAGAGGCATGATTCCTGTTTTATGACTGTTTATATTCAAGCTTCACCCAAATGTAGGCCGTGGGGGCTACACATCATGCTATGAGAACACAGATGAAAAGCGTTTGCCTGGGCTATCAAAATAAATGCCTCATATACTGAAGTGAGAGATGATGGCAGATCTTCTCTAGCAAATCCCAAGAAAGAAATTTGATGACCGATGTGCTGCTGTTTATGCCACTGTGGCTTTTCTATAACAGTTACCCGTATAGCTAATCTTGTGTCACTTTTCACTGTCCCAGTTGATCAACCCATCAGGTTTGTGTACCATGGGAGGTAGGTGTGAACTCCCCACATCTCCACTTGATAAGCTCTCCAGGCATTCCAAGTTGCATTTGTCCTTGGTAGAGTTCTTTGCTGAACACAGGCAAAGATGTCCGGTTTACTCCCCCTAGAGTTAGTGTTTGGGTGCTTCATGAGCAGGTCTTTCAGTAATACCACTAATCTCAATGAGCTTTTTAATAGTTTTCCTGATAAAAGCAGATGAATTCTGGTTACTGGTATGCCAGAAAAGCCAACCCCAGCTGGTGTATGTCTTTCCTAGATCAGAAAAATCTCGCACCAAACAGACGCATTTTGAGTTTTCTTTTGATTTGTGAACACAGAAAAAGAAGGAATGGCAGCCTGGTTTTTATGTGGATGGATTCCTTCCCACTTACAGAAAATATTCTCAGTGTCTATCAACTAGTTGCTTAAGGACATTGCATTAGGGACTGAGCTTAACCATATCCACCATATTTCTACTGAATTTACTCATCTTTTTTGGTGGGGACAGGTAAACACCTCTACACAAAAATCATTACTGAGCAAACAAAAACTCATCTGAAAAGCAAACCTTAGGTAAGAATATCTGAGAAAGCTACTAGTGACAGCAAAGGGTCCCTCTTGACCACGATTTTTTTGCCCTTACATAGGAACACATTGAGGAGCACATGGTTCTAGGAAAGGCATCTATTCTTACATAATAAAAGAATAATTCACATTGTCTTTGATATTTACATCATGGAATATGAGCACTTTGCACTATACATTAGGTATTTGTGAATATGCATACAAAATCACCACTAATAAAAATATAAATATGTTCCAGAGAAAGCACATTTTAATGTTCCTATATGAATATCATACTCTTGACATGTCCTTACTGTTCACTAGAACTCAAGTGAGAAGTTACTGTATCTTGTGTTGCCTGTGGCAATTTACATCTCCTTAGGGATAAGGGTGCTAAGCTTTCTTCAAACCACTTATTCTTGGCATCAAAACAGAGCAATTACAGCAATGTGTCACACTTTGTCTTTTAAGGATGTGGTATGTTTATTACTTGCAAGAGGAAAATGACTCCTACAATGACGTTTTAAAATCACTGGGTTCAGACAAAAACCAAAGTGCTGGCTATAAATTACAAAGTTATATTTGTATACAGCTTCTATCTCCATAACATGTAAGCACAGAAGGCCCAGGCAGAGGCATTCTTTTCTTGCTCTTTGTCTTAGGAGGACAAGATGTACTACAGAATTTTCAATCATCAGTTAGGAAAATTTTCTACACACATTTTGCTTCTGTATTAACAACTACTGAGTATTGACTTAGAAGATATTATTTAAAATTCAACTGCAGGTATAAGATGCAAACTACAAAATGAGAATTACAAAAGTAGCTAATGAGGGCTTGTTTTACACTTGTAAAATCATAGACTTAGTCCTGCATTGCACAGTCCTAACAGATAAATGGAAAATTCAGAGTGGCTTGAAAAAAGACCACAAAACACTCAGAACAAACCCAAAACTTCCATAATGAACTAACCTCATGTGCATAAGTGAAATTAAGAAATTGGTCTTCAGCTGCAAAATGAAAATGTGACACTGAATGCATAAAGCTGTCTAGTAAAATGTATTTGTTGCATTAAATGAAGGATATAATAATTACAAGTACTTTCCATAAACCTGAAAAGTAATGTAATAGAAAATAAACAGCCAATAAAACATGAACAATATGGAAAAAAATAATTCAAGCTATTGCTTCCAAAATACAAAATTATATTGGTCTCATTAATTGGTTCATTCATTGTATTAATGAATGGGAATTACTTCCTCATAAAGTGTTTCTTTTCCATGAAGTTTCTACATAGTCAGTGCGTTTCCTTTCCATTTACTGAAAAGAAAACAACAAAAGAAAATATTTGTAATGTAAAAAATTAGAGGGTTACACAGATTTTAAGGATTATAATAGTGAATGTGACACCTACTCTGATATTTTATTATTTTAAAAATATTTCTTTATGTGATTGATTGTAAATCTTAATCATAAACATAATTTGCACTACATTACATGGTACCTTATTGCACCATACCTTTAAAATTGGGATATTGATCATATGGTTGAGAAATTCCTTGACTGATAGACAGATAATATCATCACAAACAAAATTCTCAGGAGTAGTTAAAACTTGATAAAATGAAAAAAAAACCTTAGTTAATTTCCTTGTGCTTTACAAAAAGCAACTTAAACAAACAAAAAAAAAGGGGAATATTTATTTTTTTTATTTGAGAAATAACAGACTCGAGGCAATGAAATCCCTTAAAAATGCAAACATTAAAAACCCAAAGAACAATGGCAAATGTGTAGAGACAGTCACCCAGACATTTTAAAGAGCCAAAGATGCTCCTTACTAGCCTACATGAGAATTAAAAAACACTGAGAAAATACAGTGAAGGATGATTAAAAAAAAAAAAAGGCAAAAAATTACAAAGGAGGGATGAATGGAGATAACGCAGGAGAAACTTCTGTCCTAGGACATGAAAGCAGCAGCTATCCTGTTTTTGCCATTTTTTTCAAAGAGCAATTCTGGGCTTTTATCTGACCATGTTCCAGGGTGCCTCAGAATTACACTGCCCATGTTTTCTTTCCTTTAAAGTAGACTGGTCTGAACCACAGCGCTGGAAGAGATCCAGGGATCAGTTCTCTATGCCACAGGCCTTTATCTGCTGTGCATTACGATGACAGCTAACCTCCTCTGACCACTCACGTCATTTGGAAGCCATCAGCAGAACCAGGGGGGTGCTTTGCAGTGCTGCCATACTCGTGTTGGGAGAACATGTGGCTGAGGGCACCTTGGTACACCTTGTTGGAGCAGATGGGAAGGCAAACCAGGCCCTCCCAGATGCTGCTGGATGACTGCTGGGAGCTTAACTATTGACTTAGACACTGGGCAATACGACCAAGCTTCCTCTGAGGAGATGCACAGCTCCTTTACTCCAGAAGGACTCTCAAGTGTAATCTCACTTGCATGCAAGGTGGAAGTCACCAAGGCAGCAGTGTGTGCCTACACACAGTAATTTTTTGAAAAGCTTCTATGCCCCTGATAAAAATGCTAATTGTTCTTCTTAGCACATCTAAACTCTTTTTATCCATTGTCCATCAATTAATCATTCATTTCATGTGTAGGCCTCTGCTACTGCAATCATATCTTGATGCCACTGTAATATTATGAACTTTCCATTGATGCAAAAAGCAGTCTTAAACATACAGAGATGCTGTTGAATTCCTGCTTGCTGCCTGTCACCTCTTGAAAAAAGCATACTTTCTCTAATGGACTGTCTGAGCATGAAACATTACAGAGAACACAGTTCCTAGAACTCACTTCAACAACTTGATTATATCATTAACTTTGAGAGAAATCTGCTATTCCAAACTTGACTTTTGTCTGTTAAAAATCAAACTTTCAAAATATAATCTAGAAACATTAGCAAAATTCAGCGAAAACCCCAAGATCCTTATTTCTAAAACGTACCCGTTTCTATACCAATGATTAGATCCAGCTTCTTAGAATCTAGCTTCTTGCACAATACCATACATTATGAGCAGGAATACGGAACTACAGAAAGTGGAAGTAAAATAAAATGGAGAAAATGTTTGGGGAAAAGCACAAATCCAGCTGTTAACTTTCACAGAGTGAGTGCAAAGAGACACTTGATATCAAACTCACACATTAAAGACTGTTGCATTTCAGGTTAAGTGGGAGCAGCTCACCGAGAAGTCTGAAATCAGCTACTCTTTATAGCAAAAGTGGTCACATTTCTGGAAATGAGCACCATTACTGGTACCAACATCTCCTTCATTTCTGCTTTTAATCCTCTTATAAAGATATTAAGGTACCCAGGAATATCTCAGTTCCCTGGGGCAGGACAAGTTGCCGAGCACCCAAACTGTTAAGATGATCCTGCACTGTTAAAAGCACCTGAGACCGATACTTTTGTGTGTCTTAATCTCCCATTGTCCTCTCTGCAACTGCAAATTCCTCCCATAACCACAGCAGCCATCAAGAGAAAAGTCTGCTGGGTTTTTTTTGATCAATTTTCATCCCTTCTAGCAGCTTTCCTGCCACAAAAGTGCAAGTGGGATCAGAAGCAGGCAGGATTGTAGTTTTCATCCCCAATTATAAGCGAACAAGATTTCTCACAAGCATTCACATTTGTGGTCTTGCTGACCGTTCTACAGATGGCTGGAATATTCTCAGAACAGAGAAGAAGGGTTAAAGAAAACTGCAGATAATGAGGACTGCAATATGGATTAGAAGCATCATTCTTATTTCTTGTTCTGAAAAACATACTCGCTGCATAGCATTCCATTCCTTTAATGTGAAGGCACTAATATTAAAAAAGAACTACAACATGGTTGTTTTAATTATGTAAAACTGTAATTGGCATTTATTGCGCAGGGCTTCAGAGGGATAGGAGCATGGGATGGAAAGCTAATTTTTTCATTACATAGCTGCCCCAAGGCAGATACGTTCTGAACAAAGCACCTTTTCATGAGATATACCTGTCCCATGGAGACAACAACAAAGGGAGTGAGGAAGGGGAGGTGGGAAGCCTGAACAAGGAGAGAATGATATGAAAAGAGTCCATTAGGAAAGAGAAAAAATTATAGAAGAGAAAGTCGGAAGTAGGATGGAGTGGCACGGTATGGTATAATAAAGGTTAAATTACTTAATAACAAAAAAGAAGCCTTCAAAGGACAAGATGCAAAAATACAGAAAGGAGAAAAAAGAACACACATAAAGAATGAGAAGGATTGAAACTAAGATGGAACAAGAGGAAAAAAAAAAACCAAACCTCTCCAAAGAATGGGAAGGGAAAGGCAAAAAATCACATCCAGTCATACAGATCACTTCAGGGAGCTAAAGGTTTGTGCCTGTTTGCATCTGTTGTAACATACATTTGACTATATGGCATTCCTCAGCCCTTACAACCTCTTGAGGAGCACCAAAAAAAAGAGTCATCAGGGATGGAGGCAAGGTCAGAGTGCAGGATGAAGTGGTTCAAGGCCAGACTAGATGGGGCATTGAGCAACCTGGTCTAGTGGGAGGTGTCCCTGCCAGTGCAGGGGGAATGGAACTGGATTATCTTTAAGGTGTCTTCCAATCAAAATCATTCTATGATATGATTTTATGATATCTACATTCTCATCCACACTTACCTCTTCCCTGCTTTGCCTCAAGATGGCTACCAGCAGTTTGGCTCGGAAAGAACCCAGAAGGAACATCTCCCTAACTATTTTTCCAAGATGATGGGTGGTATCAGAAAAAACTATCCTCTGATCGATTGCATACTCTCCCTAGTGGAACATGAGATTCATGCCTGCTTCTCCAGAAGAGATCTGAACAGTTGAAAACACCAAAAATTGATACAGGGTGGTAGATGAGCAATCTCCACCGTTCATTCAATTACCATTCCCTATGGAGGAACCATGCTTTAACACTCCTCAGTAGTAGTAACGTAGCAGTAGAAACCATCATTTACATTATTGTAAACAACGAATATACCAAGAAAAAGGGTGCTGCCTGATTTTCTAGTGCTTTCTGTGAATTCAAAATGAGAGGCTTTGATGCACCACCACTTGGCTTCGCTCACAGCTCAGTCACAGTAACAGACAGCTACAGCAAGGGGCAACTTCCTCCCCTCCAGAGATCCAGACAGTGTAATGGAAGCAGCAAACCATTTTAGGATTATTAACCTCCAAAGCAGCAGCAAAACTTAACTTTTGGAGGCAGAAACCATGACAAAGAAGCTGTCTGTTATTTATGCTAGCAGAGGGCATGGTTTTGAGTGGTAGAAATACTGGACCTGCTACTATTTTTTCTCTTGTTATTCAACATCTCCCAAGGAACCAAACAGAACTAGAGCAGCACTGATGAGACAGCAAAAGAGCAATGAATCCTGAGGTTACCATACTCTTAAGAATTCTTCTCAAAGACCTTCTGTTGATGCCATTCAATTGTTCAAGTCTTTGCAACCTCAGGAGTAAAATCCTCACATTTCTTTAAACACATTTTAAGTTCTTTTGTAATCATGGGAGTATACTAACAGGAACGACAAAGAGTATACAGTAGTATACAGTAACTACACTTAATTCTGACAGGATTTAAGCCTTTTTTTTCACTTGTGTAAATTGGGAGTTACTGATTATCATCACTAAGATAAAAGGTAGATGCACTGATTACACTGTAGTATTCACATTTTATTATTTCTGGATGAATTTCAGAGAATATTTCTATATTACTAACCATACACAAAAAAGCAAAAAATCTTGTAATCATTTCATTGATTTTCTTTCTGCATTTCAATTTCTTGAAATTTCAGTGGGAGCAACTTTCTATCCATCACTCAAAAGCACATAAATACCTGCTAGTTTGAAATTCCAGGTGCAAAATTCATAGTCAATGTCTGCTCCTTTAAGATACGATAGAACAGATTAAATCTGGGGCAGAATATCATACAACACCAACACTGTTAAAGCATACATGAAGGATATAGAAGCTTCCACAACTTCCCTAGCACAGAACAAGCACTACAAGGTACTTATTTCTAGAGACTTGTGGTTAAAATACTTACGTTTAAGCATTTTATTCTTTACTAGCTTGTGTTTTAACTATATTAATGAATATATTAATGAAAAATGGGAAAAAAACCATCTGGTCTGTTGTGATCATGCTCATAAAAATGTTATGTTGCAACAAAGCAGAGCTGCATGCAAAGGTCAATACCGAATCAAAAGAAATTTTAGATAAATTTATTTAAGAGCAATGTGGATCTGAATATTACTAAAGATAAAGCAACTAGATAAATCTGGGCAGGCTGTATGGGTTTACTCTGTTATTATACTGCTGGTCTTTTTCTACAACACTAGCTATTTTAATGTCTAGCTAACAGTATAACTGTGTAAGGGAGAGAAGAATTTGCCTTTCAGGCTCAAAACAATGCAAGCACACTGGCTTATTCCTCCACCCTGCCCAGGAATGTCCCTTAGGGCCTCCCATCCCAGAAGGCTTGCAGAGCAGTTTATTCTAGGCTTTTTGGAAGCTAGAACAAAGTTTTAAAAATATCTAACCCATCCTCCCTCTCTGCCTTCGGATTTACTGGCTTAGTCACACAGTACCCAGAATTCATTACAATTAGGGGAGACAACAGAGACTTTTAAACTGGAGAGTAGATTAAAATAAGAAATAATCCAACTTGAGAGGGGAAAAGATCCATACATGATGCTGTGGAGCATTCTGATGCCAATTATTTTGAGTTATTCACACAAAACTGTAAACAAACAGAAAAATATTCCATAGTACAAGCCACTGATTAAAGGCCTTGAGGAAACAGATCAAGACGGGCATTGGAAGAAAACTACTGCAGTATATTTTGAGAATTACACATTACAGGGCATAAGTAGAAACTTTATATTGTATATCTTGAAAAATTCATTAAAAACCTGGGAAAGAAGTATCATCTTTGAAGCAGCCAGGTAAATATGCTAAAAATTATGCATACCTTGAGATACACAAGGTAGAAAGGACTTGGAAATTGAAGGTTATAAGGGACCAACTATTGTTTCTATCAGCGCATACTTTTTATCTGAGAATGATTTTATATTCTGATATCAAGAAAATTAAAATGTTGAAGTGATTCTTTCTAATATTTCAGTACCAGTAAAAAAATTACTTTAAGTTAATTAACAAAAACCATATCTTTGGACACTTACCCTACATTCCTAACCACAAGCAAGTTCTTTACTAATATATTGCTGTTTTAAGACACTATTTCTTTCAGCTTTTCAATTTTTTTACCACCCCTATCTAGAGTGCCTGCTGGCAAATCAGCAGCATGTCGGAAACGGGTGAAGAACATGAAAATATACAAGTGTGAATTTCATGAAGTCTGTTGCTCCCACTATGCTGTAGTCTTTTGGCGAGTAAAACAATGTAAGCACTCAGCTCCAAAACCCCATGTTGAGCATCTCATCCCAGTAGCAATTACAGCGAGAGTCCAGCTGTAAAAACCTGATGGAGTTACTGTGTGGATTCAAAGAATCAAAAGTGCGATTCATTAAAAGTGCTTCGCTTGCTTTCTGATGCGTTTCTGATGCTGGCATACACAGAGAGAGGGGGGGGTGTAAGGTCACCCCCATCCTTGCCTTTTCATTGCTCGACAGAGCACAAAAAAGTTACCCAGGGACTCAAGAAATACCACAGACAGTACTTCAAACCTCTCCGGAACACACTGTAGGACACCACTGAGGAGAAAGGAAGAATCATGCAACAAAAAAGCCTTTCAGTCTTTGGATTTCAGGAGGAACCGAAAAACAAGTCCCCTTGCTTGCCACCTACTAGCAACAAAGTCAAGGCAAAGCTTTAACCTTCTTTGAAGCTTTCTGAACAAACTAAAAGATTCAAACAGCAGCAGTTGATATTTTGTACTCAGTGACAGCCAAGTCAGCCTTCTGTATATTCAATTACCATAACATATGTTTCTGTACAAATAAATTCCATTATATGTTGTTTGACTAGGCACCGCACTGTTAAATTAAAGTTTAAAGAAATGCACCTAAAATAATATTTCAGAGAATATTTCTTGTGGAATCTGCAGGTCATAGCAATGATGGAATAAGTTAACTCTTGATTGCTGCAAAATAAAGTACAAATCAACACAAAGGTGAATTGGAGTGATGGCAGGATTTACAGTAACTCTTCCTTTTAATTGCAAGTACACAGCACTTACAGTATTTTCAAAATGAGGAGGTTTTTGAATGAAAACAAAGTATCCTGCTACATAAACAGAACAGTGCTTTTAAACTGCACCTTGCTGCTAACTATTATGGGATTTATCTTCAAAAGAAGAATAGTGATAATGAGGCAAATTAATTCAGTTTTCTCTAGCCATAGCAGGGATACTAGTGTAAACATACAGAATTCCCATGGAGAGAATATTTTTAGTCCTTTGTAATAAATGATCAGTAGCTGAGCAGACAGAAGCATCCTTACATATTTATTATTTTTTCCTCCTGGCTCAGATAATGTATCTTATACCTACGAAATCTAACGATTAAAATAATTCTACCAATTACTTTGCTACATTCCAGTATGCATAGTCAAGTATGTAATGCAATAAACTATGCCTGAATGGTCTGTTTACCCCACAGCAAGTTACAAGGAAAACTCCTTCCCCTTAAAGGACTTGTCTCTTTGGAGTGCACAGGCTGGCAAAAAGCCAAGGGAAGCTGGTGCTTAAGCAACCAAGACTGAGCAGTGCCTGTGTGCATTGCAATCTCAGCCAACCGCAGTAAATGTTATTGGAGTTTTTGTGCTGTAAAATTGCTGCTTTCATGCCCACTGCATCTGACAATAGGAATCCTTGGCCTTGCATGAAAGAGGAAGGCTGATGTGCCTTCTAGTCAGATCTCTGCAGCCTTAAAAAGCAGGGTTACTACTCCTGTGTGCTCCTAATGGGCTAGTGACAAAAAAATTAATGTCAGTGCAATGTCCAGACACTGAAGGATAATAAACGGAGAATTCTTTTGTGTAGGAGGTAGAAGTGCAGAGAAACTATGCTTTAAGCTTAGTCCCTAAGCTTTTAAAATAATTTGTATTATTAAAAAAGATGAAGGACATTAAATCAAACGTGCCAAATGTTTAGCCTTTAACTTTTCAAAGCAACTTTGAGATAAGCTCTGTTCCCAAAACGATCCAATGCACATCTACTTATTTTTTGCTTAAGGAGTCAAGCACAAAATTCTCAGTATTTCACCTTACTTTTTGCTTAGGGAGTCAAGCACAAAATTCTCAGTATTTCACCTATGAAAGACTGACAAGCATCCATGTAGAACTTGCAAGAGTCCTGTTCACTTTCAGCTAAACAAACAAAAAGTGAAATGAGTGACTGAACAAGCTTTCACAGCTGGGAAAACAAACAAACAAACAAACAAACTTGTTTTTGTTAAAAAAAAAAGCAAACCAAACATACAAACTCCCACACCAATGAGAGCAGCCTAAAGACTAGGAAACCAGAATATTAAAAAAAAAAATTCTGAAGATTTTATCCAAACTTCACCACCTTCAACTCATTCTGTTTCTGGAAAATCTTTTGTATTCTCAAAGCTCTCAAAGCTTGGTGAGCATCAGAGCTGATAAGAATGGCTTATAAGATTGTAACTTCAGGCTGCTGCCATTGAATGATGAACACATGGGAGCATGTGTAAGATCTTCAGTGCTCTCTTCGTAAAAAAAAGGCTTTTTTTTTTTTAAAAAAAAAGATTTTGTACTGTGGTACAGAGTTAAAATATTAGACTTCCCCCCCGAATAAAATAATGAAAAATCATAAATAACAGAATTCAATGATAATGCAAGACACTTGCAATCTGATCCTGACCTCACACAAGTTATTTGCTGTGCACTTCCACATAATTTGCACTTCTGGAAGTCAACCTAAGCAGCAGTGGTGCAGAAGCCTCAGCTTTGTAATTTACAATGAAAATAAACTCTCTATGTGACTGTTTCCTTCTTCTTTTACCTCCTGTATTATAAATTAACTTCTACCATAAATTTGTTAGAGACAACTTTTCTCCACAAGAGCAGTAGATTCTCAGACCTGATGGTGATTTCAGGGTTCTTCTGATAACAAACTGTGACAGAATTTAAATTCAAGCTCCTTACCTTGCAATTAAGAAGGTCTGTTCTGTAATCAAGCTAGTCAAAGAAAATGATGTGAACGCAAGCACTGGCAAGAAGGAGAAGAATGCATTTTTGACTATTGCCTTCATCTATGCTGCAAGGAACATGTTTGTTCAGTTTAAATGATCTGACATTTGATGCAGTTTTCTTCTTTTGATAAACCTATATTCTGCTTTTCTATTGCACTGTATTTCAGAATCAATTTATCTTCACAGCTTTTCTTAACTTGCATGATTTTTTGTAATGTGATTTTTGATGGGGAAGGGAGGAGGGGAGGAAATGTCTCTACAGCCGATCATATTCACAGTACGATGCACAGTTGGCAGGTTGTCCCATCTGGCATGCATTCAAGTATAAGATGGATAATTTGTCACTCTGAATCCTTTGATTTGTGAAGAGGCCAAAATCATCTTTGGAAAGCTATTTTGCAGCTAATGATACAGGAGGTGTGGGGGAGACTGTTCTTTGAAGGCTACAAAGGCCACAGTCTGAGGAGAAATAATTGGTCTTGGCTCTTCTATTAAGTAACACAGAAAGAAAACTACAAAAATCTTCAAGAGAAAAACCTGACTTAAAACAGTCAGATAGGAGAACCAATTTCCCACCACTTTGCACAATTTGATTTTGGAGGGGTGAGGGTAAGATTGGGGAATTGTAATTCGCTCTTGGCAAACAGGCTGAATGCTTAATTGAAGTGAACAAATGTACATTTTTGTACGTTAAGGGAACCATGTTGACAGAAGTCTGGCTTAAAAACCAAAGAAAGAGGATAAAAAGACGGATTCATGAAATTGAAATCAAATATCAAAAAGTGATCAAAAATAAACTGGCTAGCATTCAAGACACAGTTTTGAAGTTTTCAAAGCAACTGTGTTTGCCCCAAGCACATGGAACAGATGAGTTTCCCAATTAGTACCTCAATAATATTGGCCTTCCTGCATTGTCTGATTTTTGACCATAAGAGAGTAGGTGCATCTGTAGCTCCTGAGGAAGCCTGCAAACACTGCTACACAGTGGCTGAAATTTAACAGTCTCTGGCCTTGGAAAAAAGTCAGTTTGTATTTTTACAGTATGAACTTAATCCGTATTTACAGAAAGCTTGTCAAATACCTCTATTTAACATCATGGGTGTTTTGAATTTGGAGGCATTAAACATTTTTTGCTTACAAACTCTTTACGTGAGTATGCACATGCCCTAAAGATATTGGCAGCTTTCACTGAGAGCAGGCAACCTAACTTTCTGTTTTTGATATAAATTGGATATAAATTGGGAAGGGAAAGTGCCTGTTTTGCAGAAGACTTGTAGTGGAAGGTGTGAACAATTTCACAGTGAGGTCTGGGTTACAGGATGAATTATACCGTAAACAGACAGTACATTGCAACACACACACATGTTGCTAATGAAACACACTTATTTCAGTTTAGTAGGATAATCTGCCATAAGGTACATACTCAGGTACACCTGGTCTGAAATGCACACACGTATTACTAGAGAACTTCCCAGAGGTTACCTCAGCCCACCTCCCAAGCAACTGTAGGTTTCTACTCAGCAGTATGACTGAAATTTCTGTTTATTTTGGTCTCATGCTACAATATAACAGAGGTTCTGTCACTTCCCTTGGGATAAACTTAGATTATTTTAATGCAGTTCACTGTTAGACAGTTTTTCTTGATAATGTGCCTGATCCTTCCATATTTTCATCTTACTGCTTTTAATTGCATCTCTGCACGGTATAAAACACACTCCATCCCATCTTTTGTTATTGGTTTCTCTGTGTCAGCATTTCAGTAGTGTCATGTTCTTAGCTTAGGTCATGGACTGAGTTGAAATTTTATTCTCTTACCTATTCCCTCATATTAATACCTCTAACCTAGTTCTTTTCAACCAAATATATCTCAGCTGTAGAATAAAGAACAATAATTCTAAAAGTAATAAGAGAATTTGACAGGAAATTTGAAAAAGCAAGAGGTGCAAAAAAAAATAAAAATTATATTCCATAAATGCTATGATTCTTTGCTGATGTATTTGTATACCCAGCTCACATTATACTTGTTAGTTAGACCATGCTGCAGATTTATGTCAAATTAAAATTCTCTACCACTATTTCTCCACAGATCTTTCCTTAATATTCTGCATCTCAAAGCAGTGTACATTTTTCAACTCTAATTCACTTCATTAGTATCTGGCCATACAATTAATGATATTTCCTTGTCCTTTTCTATTAGTATTTTGTCCCCAGTTGGCACTCAAAACTCTTACTATTTATTATCACTGGGAAATTTTATTAGTGCCATTTTTACTCCTTCATCCATGTAACTAATGACAATGTTAAATAAAACCAAGATTACAGGATATCCCCATGACATTCTTCAATACAACTCCTCCTAGTTTGATCTATTATTCTCAATTAATTATCAGACTACTTCAAACCAAACAGGCCTGAATTAGTTTTTCAAGCAACACACCTTAGGACCAGTGCCACACCTGAAGACAAATTGTATGTACTCATACAACAATGACAAAACTTAAATTTATTATGGACTCTGAGACAAGAGATGAAAAAAAACTAATTGGAAAACAAGGCGTATGGATGCCCACAGAGTTTGCAGGGAATTTTGATGGACTGCCATTCTCAGAATGATGAACAGAAAAAGAAGCAAGTTCACACTTCACCAAAAAAAAATCCAAACAGCTTTGAAGTGTTCAATCTCACACCATCTTGCCTGTGTTTCCTTCTCACCTAGCACTCCCTCCCCGTATTTTGTTCTACAGTGATCAAAACTAAACTGCTGTTGATTACATGGCAGGTGACAGCCTGGTTGCAATGTTGGAGTTTAGTAGCACATGCATTTTTTTCCCTTCTGGAGTAAATATGGCAAAACAGGGACAGAATAAGGGCTAGAAAGTCTTTAGTAGGCAAGTAAGCAGGACTGCCAGAAAGTTACATGAGGTACTTCCAAGATCTTAGCTAGGACTGACTTAATCTGCTGTGGGTCTCTTAAATATTGCCAGGTTATTTCCAACCTCACAAGCCAGTGTGGTATTAAGGGGGAAATCCCACTATCACCTTCCTACTCGCCCATGAGCAAGAGGAACAGTTGTGCAGGAGGAAAAGATGCCTTCAAGTCACTTGGCTCTTCCACTAACTTACAACACAAATTCCTGTGTTGTATTTGATTCACACTTCAATTTCATTTGCTTCTGGTGGGAAGGAAAAGGCAGAACTGAGGAGAAGAGGAATTTAGCTTTATTATGTTAGTCCTACATTAACTAAGATATCTCTGAAGAAAAATAAAACATGATAGGTGGGGGGGAAATCTGAAGTGTAAAAACATTCAAAGAAACCCCTAACAAAGTTCACACCTATGTGTTGCACATGTAATTGCACCTGGCCATTACTGTTTCCAGGCTTGACTTATTTGTCCTGTATTCTCTTAGGTGCTAGAACACAAGCAGAAGGCTCTGACTTCAGCTCCTTGACATTGTGGTATGATAAAATAGCAATCATTTCTATATGACAAATACTTTTGTATAAACACTCCCATCAAATCCTAATGAGTCATCATGAACTAAAGTCTTCAAATTATGTTTACAGAAGAAATACACTACATTTGCTGTCCGTAGAGTGAGATGTCCTACAATAAGATCTCTGAATATGAAGAGTTCTTGTATGTTACAATTCAACCAGCCTTACTAGATTATTTTTTCTCTTTCGCAAATTGAAAATCAGAGTTCTGCTCTTGATTTCCAAGTTTTCTTCTACAGGAAAGCATAGCCATTTTAAACTGAAAAGCCCATCAATCTGTAGCTCCCATGTGGCTGGAGCAAAATCTTGTTTATTGTGCATCACCTGGAAGTTCCTTGATCAAGGACAACTGGAAAACATTTAATATTATTTAGAATTTCAACTTTAGAATTTCAACTGTTACTAAGGAACAGGAGCACCTTGTATAATTTCAACACTAAACCACACTGTACTGCTGTGAAATACATTTTCTCTGTTTTCATTGTGATGGTTCTACCATAATGTTTCCAATTTAGGGGGTAAAAATCCTTAAAACTCAATTTCTAAATCAGACTCCTCATGTCCATTGTCAGTACTAAGCATTAACATTTAACTACATCTTTTCTGCATAGTCTTTGCTTAACCTAAGAATTTAGCACTTTATTTCTCATTATAATACATGTCTGGGTTGAAAGATAAGCTGCTACTAATTTCAATAAATTCCCCTCCAAATTCTTACTAATCTATAATTTTTTGGTGGAAAAAAAGATTAAGAAGCTTATCAAGATGCTTAAATACAGACTTTACATGACTTCTATTGCTCATAAGCAGACTTTATTAAATCAAGAAATCCGCTTCACCTCAGTCACATTCAAGAACCCTCTCCTCTCAGCTCCTAGTTTACTCTCCCTCTCACTTAAACAACTGTTCCTTTTCTCTGCAGACATATTTCTTATAAACCAGTCCTCTCTTCTTTCTAAAAACTGTAAAACTAGTAAATTGTCCTGAAATCAGCCAACATATATGCTGACTGCTGGAACAGAGTCATTACATTCAACTGCACCATGGAGAAGAGGAACAAGTAGAATAAATTGAAAGTGCTACATAAGGGGAACACTGTTATGACGGATGGTTCTAAAATTTATCTCCTCCTGAATATCACAAAGTATTAACACACCATTTTCAGAGCAATGAAATGATTCCCAGCAAACTGTCCACAACAGTTCTCACTTGATCTGAATGTTTAAAGCTCCATTAAAACATTTTTTTCCTATGTGGTAAGTATTTGATAACTTATTTTAGTAATTCTCATTTCTCTTCAGTTGAAACCTGTTTTCCACTGGGTAACAAAACAAACTAACAAAACCCATAAGCTTAAATTAATATAATTCTAAATACATAATCAGATCCTTTACATTTGGAGGAAGTTGATAAATAAACTATATTGATCAAATTAACTCAGACTGAAGGAAAACAAACAGATGTATGCATAGAGTAAAGAGAGGGTGATTTAGCTTGCTATTCACATAAAGTCAATATAACTGAAAACAGTTCAGTAACAGGTTTTTTGGTCAGACCCTTTTTTATCCCAAATGCTTCAAAAGTGATCTCCCAGCCCCTGCCAACATAAACATTTAACAAAGTCATCCAAATGGGGCATTGGAGCTATTTTGTACCCATTAACATCAGATAGCATGGAAACTTCCTTTTGCATCTGGATGAATTCAAAGTGGTGAAAGAAAAAAAAGCACAACCTTGCTTTGTCAAAGTGCTACTTATAGTGCATTAGTTACCATGTTAGCTAAAGAAAATACAGTACTCAAATATGACTACCAAAGACCATGATTAAATGATATTTACTTTGTAGAGTAGATTTGGAAAGATCCACACTCGTGGTTACCCAACAACGCAAATCATCAAGTACAAGAAAGTTGCACCTAAATTTATTAGCTTAAATATTAAATTCTGCTCTTGAATGTCTTACAAAAACACCTTATTCTGTCCTGCTAAAAGGTCAAGGTTTCACTTGCCATAGGACCAGCTGAAACTATTTTGGCTAGTCTGGGGTGAAAGGGGTTAAGGAACATTTCTCAAGGTTGGCAAACTCAGATTGGCAAGGAACTGCTGAAAATTTCAGAAGCAGCCATATTCTAAAACCTAGAGGAATGCTGAACATTTACTAACTCACTAAGAGGACAGGAGGTGTAAGGAGCTCATCCCAACTGCTCAAAATTTTTAGCAGCTTTTTCTTGCTTTTGCATCTATCATTTGTAGAGTAAGGGCTGGTGGACGCAGTAATCTAAATGTATTGATTTACTGAACCACATCGGGCTACTTTTTGTATAATGCATACATTTTCTAACATTTCATATTCCTAGTTGGAAACGAGAGGAGACATCTTCATGACATAACCTGATTATGAAAATGTATTGCAATTTTTTATCTTCTTCACAGCAAGCTGAACATAAAAACCTATTAAAATGAAAACCTTAATCGAAGCCCCGAAACATGGAAAAGCAATTAAAAAAGGTTGTCAAATTCATGTACACAGGTGCCCTTAGCAGCTCAGCCTTTTGGACACAACACCAAAGTTGTGCTCAAAGCTTTCAAGAGAAACTCAAGGGCAGTGGGTTTTGTTCTGCCAGTAATCGTGCCCAACCCACTGATGTGCAATCTACAGGAAAACATTTCTCCAAACCCCCTCTAGTGGTTACTCTGTAGGAGAGTTCTTTACGATCAGAAGACAGAAATGGTTCTTACAAAATGAAGAGGGTTATTCAAAGCTTTGCCAATTTGCTGGGGAAGGGCTGTCAACAAACAAATCCCTTATCTAGTTTGCTGACCTCAAAAAACCTGTTCTAATATACAATGGAAATGGAGCTCCGTAACTATTTTTTGTTTTGTTTTGTTTGCTTTTTGAAAAAAAAAACAAAAAAACAAAAACCAAAACAAAACAAAAACAAAACCACATGGCTACTTAATGGCATGATGTATGTAAGTGGCACTGGTATTTCAAGTACACTCCTGTCACTCCTGGTGGTTAATCATCCTGGTTGGGAGGAGAAGAAACATGGAAACATACATTTCAGGAGCCACTGTTGCCTTCTCTCCCCACATAGCTGTCTTGCTCTAGATCTCTTTTCTCAACCTACAGTGCCCTCCCCAGCTCTCTTGCCTCCGAGAAACTAAAGGAAAGTCTGGAACCTGCTGAACTTGGTGATGTAGTAAAAGATAACTTTTACATTACTCTAAAGCTAAGTGTCATGACAGTTTAACCAACCACAGCCTCCCTTTAAAAAGTACAACTAAAGGCTAGACACTTGCTACAAATTACATTACATAATAAACCATTAATGGCTATAGCTTCATGTAAGTATTGCAGTTGAAATAATTTAAATGAGCTTTTATATATTGGAAGTTACTTTCTACTCTGGCTTATGGTAAGGTTGAAACATTATTTGTGACATTTAAAAGAAAAAAAAAGAAGCTTAAAATACAATGTAATTTTTCTTATCTTTAATGTTTATAAGGCAATTTTGTAAGAGGATGGAAAATAAAAGGGTATTCAAACTATGGACGAATTGTGCTCTTCTTACCATGACCTGGGACAGACACTGAAACAGTACCGGTCTGTACTAGATATGAGCTGGCAGTATAGTCCTCATCTGTATCAGAGTCCTGAACTGGCTGGCTGGCATTATTACTTAATAACCATCTCTGGTTGTCATGGAGATTGGGTGATGGAGAAGGGGAGTGTAAGTGTTCAGTAACTGATGGACTAGATGAGGAGGATGGCATGGGAGGACCTATGAAAAAAAGTAAAAAAAAAAAAAAAAAAAAAAAAAAATTTAAAATACGAGTCCAGGTATCTCATGAACAATAAATATTTTTTCCATCACCAAAAGGCAAATAGTCTACTTCAAACAGTAAGAAGACATGGACAAAGAAAATATATAATTGCCTGTAATAAACTGGTTCAAGTGCTTCAGAAAACATAACACAATGCCATGACTTGCTATTTCCATGGGCAGTGTCTATCACTACCAGGAATTCCCATGTCTCTGCAACACAGAGGAACAGATGCCAACTGAAATGAATTATTTGTTGCACAACCACTTAGAAAACACAGTATTTGCTAATTTTCAAGCCTTTAAGCAGAAGAAAAAAGTGCTGAAATGTACGACCGCATACAAGGCTGCTTAAACAGTAATGTTTAAAATCTACTTATGGAAGAAAATACTACAGATAAGCAAAGAAACGGGAAGAGTTTTCCAAGCTCACGCACAGAGGGAAACTCACAGCCGTGAATTTCTACCACATGAATTATTCTGACAGAAATTGAGAGTTTTTAGCAGTGTTTCTCAGGCACATAGACCATTTAAAACCCATTAAAATGTTTCACCTGTCAAAAATGAGTCCACCTGCACGAGTTGTTTTAAAACACGCATATGCAATGACTACATCCTGTTTCTACATCTTGAAAATATCATAAACACATGATGAAGGAAGACAGAGTTAAAGAAAGCTTTGAGATATCATAGCAATGCATTCACTCCTTCAGTGAAACAATAAATAAACCCAATAAGCTGCAGAGAAAGAAAGACCCTGTCTTCTAGTCAGGCTCAGATCTCAGTCTCTGGGAGTAAGACTGGAGGACTACTGAATAAAGTATATTGTTGCCTGTAGGTGGGGAATTGTAACAGAAAATGAAGTAGCTTTAATACATACTTTACATTAAAAAAATTAATTAACCTGCACAGATACCATTCATAACTATGAATCTAGATTTAAATTAAAGGAAGAGAGGGTTTTCTTCCCATCATTTAACAATTTGTTTTTATGGCACTCAGCATTAAAGTTATTTTGCAGAGGTGCAGCACCTCTCAACACTACATTTAAGTTTAATGCACTAAAACTTACTGGCACCAATAGCTTGAATTACCATCGCTCCATCTCTCTTGTACACTGCTTCAACCATGCTGATTTTTAAATTTTATCTTTTTTTTTTTTTCAGATTCAGTTTACACCGTCACATAATATCTTAAAGAGCTCTAAAGCACATCTAGAAATCCTAATCAATTGGTTTCCCTGGAAAGAAACCCGTGACAGCCTCACCACAAACTGCTTAATTCTTTCACACTATTTACATCTTCCCAAACTTGTAGTGAACAGCACAGTATCACAGAATCGCTTTGGTTGGAAAAGACCTTATATTATTTTAAGTCTAAGGCTTAGTTCTGGTAGGAAAGAGAAGACTTAGCAACTCTTGTGCGAAACCCAAGGTTTGTAGCCAGGCAAATAGCCATGGGGAATGATATTTACAGGTCTTGACTTAGCAATTTTGAAGTAAAGGGTGGGCATATTTTCAAGTTCAAGATAAAGTGCCACCAGGTTTTCTTTCTACACCTTGATTTTTCACATTGCTTGTTTCAATAACCTGGATTTGTGGTTATTTCTTAATGGAGTATTTAATGCATTATTTATGATGTACCTAAGACTATTTATATAGCCATTACTTTTAATTTTTTTAATAATTCCAATAATAGTTAACCATTTATTTTTTCAAATACAAATTAGCTCAATGTCTTTAACTTGGACTTTTCTTACTAGAGGGGAGAACTATAGTAATATGCTCCAGATGTATACGGTCTGAAGCAAATCAGCACCTCAGTAATACCTATGGAGCTTATGCACAACGCTGCTCTCAATATTCTTCTCCTCTGTCCTTCTCAGTTTACACTCCATTAACTTCCATACACAATACAGCCATGTTTATACAAACTATAACCATAAACAATATCCTGTTGCCTTAAAACGTGTCATGTCCTAGGTGCCTTGTTTTGTAAATTCCCTCATTTACCCAAATTTATTAATTGTCCCAGTGCCTGGTGGCTAACAACACTGCACTGCCCTGATGAGCACCCACCCGGAAAAATCATCCCTTGGGTGCTCTGCCTGACCAAGTTGCTCAGTTCTGAACACACGGTGTGTCAGGTGTAGGCTGGAAGTGGGGGTTGCTGGCAAAGCTTCCACTATTACACTCCGTGGGGACAGATCTCTGCTACAGCAAAAATCAGGTGAGTAGGGCAGAACCAGAAAATTATGTGACTTTGGTGATTAGATTTTTTTATAAATAAACCTTTTTCTAGCAAGCAATTCTTTGTTGTCTCGAAGTTACATGGTCTGCAGAGAAAAGGGAGCTGCTTATAATATGAGCCAGCTCTTCACAAGGACCCTAGACCAGCCGGCTGGGATGTGTAGTTTTGTACAACTTCATCCAGCACTGGCAGATTTCTGCAGAGAGTTCCCCTTGATCCCAAGTAAAAAGAGAAATAGCTTTTATACTGTCATTTACCGAATAAGCCACAGGTTAAGAAAAAAAATACTCAACATGAGGGATCATAAATTATGTGCATATGCTTTCCCAATTGTCTTTTTTTCATGGAATGAAAAACATATAAAAATATTTGGTAATCTCTCTTATTGAAGTACTAACAAACACATTTATAAATCACAAAAATCAATAGGCATGATAAGAGCCAATTATATTGATTACAGCACTTTCCTCATTCAGTATGGAGGTACACAGTGATGCAAAGAATATCTTATTCTAAGGAAAACCACAATATACAAATATTGATTTTTTTTCCTTCGTTCTGCTTCTTTTGGTATACATCTAGCAAAAAATTCTGTTGTTCTGCTTTGACTTTCTTGACCACATATTAAGGAAGCAAATGTTCTTCGTTTTAGAATGTGACTTTGACATAAGACAGTAAGCTATTTTTCATGAAAAAGTATACTGGATTTAAGAGTACTTAAACCTTTTAGGTTATGAAGATAAACACATTCTAGTTTGTTGTCATTTTCATAATTGAAAATACATGACTTTCAATTATCTTCACGTACTTCTAAATGCAAAAAAGATTTGTGGCAACTATGTACTTAAACTGCAGCAGGAACTGACTTAGTATAGCAATATGTGAAGATGTGAATAAATTTTGCTCAGGAAATATTATGAGTCCTTAAAGAAAGTAAAACACTGAGAAAACTAGTTGTAAGAAGAACATTAACAAAGAAATACACCTGAGCTAATAATGGATACTGTAAATAGATATGTACAAGGTTATTATGTTAAAAAAGTTATACCATTCTGTGCAAAGATCAGTGCTGATAAAAAAAAAAAAAAAGAAGATGGAAGCAGAACTGATGTCACATACGGGAGAGCTGAAAGGGACAGGCATGGTAAGCTCAACCCACAACAAGTTAGCAAATATACAAATGGGAAGACTGTCATCAGGGACTGGTAATAATGCACAGGGATGCCTGGGACTTCCTGTATAAAGTACATCAAGGCTTAAGGCTGAGCTCTGGCCATTGCCGATGGGTCTGAGAACAGGGAGCCAGGAGGGCACTGGGAGCAGCGCAGGGCAGAGCTCTGCCTTCAACCCCAGATCCTCAAGGATACTTCCACCCGGCCACAAACCACAGCTTACAGCCAGGTCCAAGTCTCCTACAGCTTTTTTTTCTTAAAAGAAAAAGCCATTAGCAGAACTTCAGCTTATTTATATCGTATTCTGAAGAACAAATCCAACAATTGCTCAGCTTTCATCTTCTATCTGTCATCACATGCTAAAGAAGCACTTTGCTTCAACACCAGTGGGTGGTTAGATGAATGACTGCATCTTCACTAGATGAATTTTAGAGAAAATAGTATTGGACAATTTTGGAACATGGCATTTAGGAGTAAAGTAGGATGGAAGAGAAGCAGCAGTAATGAACTCCTGCTGTTACATGGTGGGAAGGATGGAATAGATGACCCAGAAAGTCTCTGCAAAACCCTAAAATGAAATACTTATGAAAATTTGCCAACAGATTCAAGCTCTGGAAATACGACACTAACAAGAAAGGAAAAACTCTTTTTATTTTCTTTTGTAATTATAAATTCTTAAGATCATGTTTTAGTTTAAGAAAGTCTTTGTTGCTTCATGAATTTCTTAAATACTGAACTTACATTCATATATCTAGATTACTACTCAAAACCTGGCACTATCAATTCACTTTGCATATATTGAGTTACATACCTTGAAAAGTAATGTCACTATAAAAATTTGAAGGGACATTATATATATTTGTCTCAATCAGGATGCATATACCCTACCCCTAACTCTTACATGCATCTTCTGATGGCTGCTTAAGGCATTACAAGAGTAATGAGCTCTGTTTAGGCTGTTTAGCTATAGCAGAACAGTGCATTTTTCCTTTCACAGCCCTTTTCACTAAGACTAAAAAAAAATTTTCCTCTATCTGCGTCTCAAAGACAGAAGGGAAGAGTTTTATTTTGAAATTAGTGGTAAGAACTACTTAGTGACTTCAATGTCAGTAAGAAAATGCTATTAAAATACAAATTGCAAGGTAGATTTCTTCTTTCTTTACTGAAATTAATATGATTTTTGCTGGTGACTTCATGGAAATGAAGATTTCATGTTACTTTAAGTCACTATTATGTCATATAAAGCTAAAACCATACAACATACTGTGGAAATAATATACTATACATATAATGGCTCACTAACAGCTGATATATATATATACACACATATATGCAGTTTGTACTTTGCTCCTCACAACAGGAAAATACAAGTTGCTGACGCTTCCTTTTAATTCTTTTTTTCAATAAAATAGTTAATGTGGTCTTTTAAAATGGTGATCAGATAGGCAGTGGTTTGTGAAGGTCAGAAATAATGTGTCTTCTGGCTAAATTAATTAGAAACCAAAATACTTTCAAACAGGCAGAAGGACACTTATAGCCTTTCTGAGTCAAGCTGAGATAAATCTTTGCAATCTGCTCTAGGACTTCCCAGCATGATGAAAGCTGTTAATACTCTTGTTAAATAGGGCACCCATACCCTCCTAACAAGTTTACTGGTTGCATCTGAAAGTTTTAGTTTCCAATGTATCACATGTAGATTGATCAAAAAAAGCCACCTAAAATAACTCAGAACCCCATACCTGGAATCTTAAGCAACCAGATCTTGGACCTTTTCATCTCTGTGTATATCACAATGAGTTAGCAATAAGAGAGTTTTAATTGTAAACCCATTTTTTTATTCTGGACTCCCTGTATGCTCTCCAACCTGTATGACTTGGCATTGGCATTTAGCTCTCTGCTGGATGCTGCAGCATTGTGCAGTCAACCTGCAGTGACAGTTCTCTCTTAATTAAAATTCTACATGCAAATAGAACTACTGAAAAGTGTTGTAGCATAGCGCACAAAGAATGATTATTTATAACCAATACTTTTATCCATTGTAGCTACTGTCATGGTCTCCCCAAGGACACACATGCAGAGCCTGTCTTTCAAATATATACACATGTACATACACACATATATAAATAAGACTGTGTAAGTCCGGCTACAGAGAAAAACACTTAAGTGAGAAGAAATACATGCCAAGAATTCTTCCAAAAAGAAATGTTTTCAAACAAATAAAACTGATGCTTGCAATCTACTGGGGGTTTTCCATCTAACTGATTTTGTTTTGCTTTGTTTACACACATAAAGGATAAGGACTCTTAGTCCTGAATTGGGAAGTGTAATTTCCAAGTTTCAAATCTCTTCAGATGCTGTTGACCTTTCACTACATCTCAGATGCAAATCTTAAATACAAATGACATCTACCTTTCCTAGATTTCCTTAAAAAGCTATTACTTCTAAACAAAACAAGTGCATTATCTTGACATCCACTTTAACTAACAAACTTGCAATTGCTTCTGTAGATTGTGAAAGCTGAAACTTTACAAGACTATAGACAGAGAACAATGACTTGAAAACAGAAGTAATTCATTAGAAAGCAAGAAAAATGCTGGCCTGCAGTATTGGTTTTTTTTTTTTCTTCTGGGAAGTGTAGTAAAATAATCAGTCTATAATACAAAGCTTGTAATTGTCTTCTGAGAAAAAGACAGTTTTTTAGAAAAACAGTTATGCATTACTCTGAAGCAAACACATTTTGGTGGTTTTGGAAATTTAACAGTTGCTGCCCAGCAGACTGCTAAACGAAAAGGAGTGCCCTGTTCTTACAGGGGTCAGACTGCATGATCACCATGGTTCCTTCTCCAATCCTGAGTTCACACAGTGCTCATCTTCCCTTTAAACCGAAGTTTTGACTGTAAAGGAATTGCAGAATCCAAGTCTTAACTGACAGGTTATCCTTATCCGAAAGTGTATTACTCTCTCTACCTTTTAAAATATTTTACAATTATTATTATTTTCAAAAGGAATTACCTTATAACATATTAGCCAGGTGCAGAGCAAAGGTCCACTCTGCTAATCAGAAAGTTCATGAGCTGAGCTAAAAACTCAGTCATCTCTAGCCTCAAGGTTTTATTTTTAGGAACTATTCCGTTCAGCTCAATTGAACTTTCTACTCTGTGTCCACCAATATTAATTAATAAGTGGGCACACAAAATGTTGGAAAGGGAATAGAGAACTATGTCCAGAAGAGTGAAAAATCTTCATTCCACTCAGAAAATAATTTTAAGTGATAGGCCTCTCTATTAAAAAAAAAAACAAACATATATTTTTGGGGGGCGTGGGGGAGGATTTGGCCAGAAGCAAGATGACGAAATGAAAATATCACCTCTTCATTTAGAGCATCTGCTAGAATTCAGGCTCCTCTGCCTTGTGATGGGAGCCACATCCAGCACAGCCAGGACAAGGAGACACCAGTTCAGCCACTGACTCAGCCGTTCAAGTTACATGCTCAAAGTTTTGGCCAAGCCACTACCACTTGCAACCAAATCTCAAGCCCTGGCAGCAAGCCATAAGGTCTCCCCGGGCACACAGCGCTCAGGCTGAGCGGGCAGGGGAGCTCCTGGGGTCCCCACTGGGACACCGAATGGCTCAGCCACAGACCTGGCCCCTTCCTAACACAGTCACTGAGCTGGCACCTGCTCAAATCTAGCCAAAGGAGAGAGGTGCACAGTGTCCCTCCACGTATACACAGCTGTGTACCAATGCAACACAGAAGGCTCACCTTTGCAGCAAACAAGTTCTGCTTCAGTCACAGCCCTGCAGTGCTGCCCTCATTAGTCTGGGCTTACTGCTTCACTGATCACTTCATGGGAGTGGGGAAGGGCAGGAGAGGTCTTTTGAGTGCTTGCAAAACAGACAACTAAGTGAGCATCACACAGTGCTCTAGGCAGAAGACAGTCCTCCTTGCAAAATTTCCAGGATTTGTATTTTTAAATTTTGTATTTGTATTTTTAAAAAAACCCAAACTACAAACCCATCACAGACTCAAGCAAAAACCAAGAAAATAAAACAAAACAAAACACCAATGGTTTGGTGAGAACCGAGCATCAAAATTGGAGCCGTTGGCATATCCTATAATTAGTGTATGGAGGACAGCCATGCTCAGCCTCTCTGTGTATTATATTTGCTCAGTGATGAGGCTGAAGAGTTTACCACGTTTCCCCTCTCAATCCTGACCTTTGCAAATGACTAATTTTTCTGGATGCTGATATTCTTTCAGATGGCAATTCATAAAGAGCAATCACCTAAAAAAGTAACCTTTGAAAAAATGCTTCTTTATTCTTCCTATCCGTGACTTTTTATTATTAGAGGTGAAATGGATTGAGCCATGTCACATCTGGTTTATCATTTTTCCAGCATGACTCTGTAGTAGAAAATACTTTGTATTTTCAATGTCACTTTTGGTTAAATTAGAAGGTTAGAAGGGGTAGAAAAATATTTCTGGAACAGGACAGGAAATGCGTCTTGAAGAGCACAAGAGAACTTAGGGATTTTAGGGGTGGTGGTTTTTTTAATTCTTTTGGAAGGGTGTGGGGGAGAAGCTTGTTCAAGTGAAAATCTTCTGAAAATGACTCACAAACCATCTAGATTTCAGGTCCACGTAACAGCCCACCCTCATTCCTCCTAACCTGGATAAAAAGTTGTCTAAAGAGAAGTCAAAATAAAAACTAATTAAGTACATTTGCTTTTCTTAGTTCTACCAGACCCTACATAAGAAAAGCAGTCCAAGAGATGTCAGTTTTCCTACTTTCACCACTTCCTGTTAGTTCATTATAAAGGGAACCCCATCTTTGGAGCAACACATCCAGAGAAGCTCTTAATGACATTGGATTGTCTGCACTGGCAGACCACAGATTATGACTTGTTATTTTAGAATGGAACATGACAATTTAAAGAGATTTTGATAGAAGCCAACAAAGATGAACAAACTGATGAAAAAGTGTTCCATAAAACTCACCTATAAAAATGTCTTATTTCTCTATATTCAAATAAATTCTTTTGGTGTTGTTACATCCACATTAGCTGCCTTTATTTGATAATTAGCTATTTCAAAATAGCTAATTTTGAAATAGAGCTGTGGCATAGCAAAAGTGGAGAACAAGAACAATGACAAGGAAATATATGATGGATGTTGCCATCTTCACCAGCTCCTGATGGAAACTTTCCCTAGAACATGATCTCTGTGCACCTCCTAGCCTGGCCCTGTGAGGACCATCACTGTTGGCAGCCACAGAACAAGCAGTGCTACTGCCAGAGCCTTCCATATGAAATAAAACATTGTGCTGCTATTCCCTGTGTTTAAGCAATAAAATAAAGCAAACCGATAAAATTTCCCATAAAATGAAAGAACCACATGATACTTACAAAGCTGTAAGTTTAGTGATGAGAAAGTAGCCCTGCTAAAGAAACATCAACGTTGCCTAAGCAGAGATGCCTTGAACTTCACAGGGTTTGCATGTCTGAAGGTAACACTACAATGTATTTTTGTTTGCTCTTTGTTGCTCCATTTTCACAAACCTTTCCATTCTTGCACTTTCACATTTTGATCCTAGTTGGGCCTTTTCTCCCTGCTATATTACACGTAACTCTTTAACAAAGGAATTTTGGGAATTAGAGAATTACCAGAAAATTATTGACTGTTGTCTCACGCAGTACCACTCTCACAAGCAACAGGACATTTACTGGACATTGATGTCTCATTACATCTAGTATGTAATTTATTTCTCTGCTGGAACAGAACTTATCAGCTTTGCCCATGTGGAGAAAATGTTTCTACCTTAGAAACAAATAGACCACCACAGGCAGGAAGCTGGAAAGCTTAAATTAAAACCCACCACATGATCACCAAAGTTAGCTTGCTACCAAAGCTGCTAAGGCAGAAGTGTTGAAAAGGGTTGGAGGTGATATTTTAGGGCCAGATTTTTGACAAAGCCAAGCCTCATTGAAGGATGATTTAAAAAACTGAAAACAGTAAAAAATATTGGGTCCTAAGAACTCAGAGAAAGCCAGACTCTTTATTTAGGTGCCTCTGGAAATTGAGCATTAAACAAAAAAACCCAAGTCAACACAGTCCCTTATTTTTGCCTGAGTATATAAACAACAGTATTTTAACTGAAGAGAAAATGTATACATTATTTGTAAAGCACTGCAAAAGTTGCACATTTTTAGTCACTCTCTTCAGCCATAAGAAATTATTGTTATCTAAAATAGAAAAAGATTTTGACTAGTTATATAAAGGCCCTATTTGATAGCTTTTAATTTTTTACTGTGCTCTAGACATATGCAAAACTTCAAACCATAAATTTCAAATACAGTTATCTATTCATGTTCAGAAGAACAAAGAATTAACACTTCTTAAAAATATACAGAAACCCCTCACATTAGTCTACACTTAGGTCAGAAAATGCTGAAGGGAGTTAATGAAAACCCCTTTGGCCTCAGACTAAACACGGAAAATTTCAGTCCAAAAGTGCTATTCAAAAGTTATGAGCTAATCAACAAAAGGGGGTTCTAATAAAGTTTCATGAAATGTTAACTATAAAATCCAGCAGTAATAACATAATCTTTATTTCTTTGCCAATATGACCACTTCAGAACAGTAGAAAACAGATTGAAGTAAACCACACCAATTAATCCTAAAATGTTTTATCTCAATGAAAATAGAAAAGACCCAAAAGACTGGGCCAAAATACAGATGAAAGGAAATTCTCATCCGAGTGCTCTGCAAACCCTGAAACAAGTGCTCTTCAGCTATACACCAAGATCATCAGCAGAACCTGTACAAGCCACAGTTCCTGAAAAATTATTAATGCTGAAACATTATACTTTCAAAAAGCCCCTCTCAGTACCTGTAAAACCTGCCAGATAAAAGCCAAGTACTACACAGAAAGCATTTAAAGGCTCTGGTCTGGAAGCCATGCCCTTTAAAAATAAAATTCTCCATATACTTTATTGTACATGCTTTCCAAGATTATCCACTCCCTTGCATCTACCTTCATAAATCTTTACTGACAAAGCATCTACCAAAGCACTTATTAATAAAAAAGACATGAAAAAAATTCTTATTCAACTGCTTTTTTACTCTCTGAATAAAGACACGTTTAAACAGGTTCTTGGCCAAGATTACATTTCTATTCACACAATACTCCTTTTATAGAAAGGAATAATGCAACCAATTATGAGAGCAGCCCCAGAAAAAGCCAACTAATGGCTTGACTTTGTCCACATTCATATCAGCACAAAGTAACTAATTTTATATGATGCTTGATAATGCAGTACTACGTAAGGAAAAGATTACACAGGAAAATTTACAAGCTAAACATATTCATTCTGAAAGGATCAGACCATATAAAACACAATTTATAAGCACAGAGAAAAAGAGAAACAAAGAATTGAAGCCACGTTTACCCATATTTCATTCCTTTTGTACTCTGGAATGTTTATAGCTAACACACATGCAGTTTTCTGATGCAGTTGCTGTTACTATACGGTACCTGATTTAGCCTTCTACACTCTAAATGCTGTATCTACATGAGACATAAAGACAAAGGAATAATCTTAGCTCTCTTGCTCAGTCACCTGAGATGCTTTCTTTTCTTTGTGTTGTTTGAATTTGCCATTTATCTTTGAGGTATCCTGGTAGTCCAAGTAATAATTCAGTTCATGTTTTCTGAAGCAGTTACCATTCATTATATGTTTTCTGAAGCAGTTATAACCTGCAAAGTCAATTCTTGGTCAGAATTTTTACATTCACAAGCAGAAAACAAATCACAGGATACTTCCAACTCAGATTCTGTCAAAAAGAGGAGGATGATAATCAGTGCAGTTTAATGCAAACCTGTCTGTCACACTGCTGTTAAAATTATGTGTGCTGAGGTGAGCAGACAGCAATATTAAGAACCGTACACAAATTTATTTTGAATAAAAATGATGCATTAGCCCATAACATTCATCAGCCCATGGAAACTCTCAGGAATCAAACTTCCCCTGCAAGTATCTTTTTAGATCTGTTTATTTCAGAAGATGTGGTGTGAATGATGGTATAATAAGTTTTACTATATTTTAGGCATAAATTACTCACACATCATTCCGATTGAAAGATCCTAACATGCAAGTAGAATATGTCACCACAGCTGCTCCATGGGAACAACAACATATTCATTTGGAAGAGAAATACATTTATGAAAATGCCTGATTAGCAGAAAAAACAGAAAACAATTAATTATAAACAATAATATATAACACAACTGCTTTATTTGACGTTTTTATGGTTACAGTCTGTTTTCATGGAATCTAATGAATTAAAATGCATCCAGCTCTTCCCTTCCCATACCCAGCTCAGATTAGTCTTCACTGATGTTATCCATTTAAAAAAACTCTAGTTTTCTATAAACCAAGCTTTGAAGGAAAGGCTCCCATATTAGTTGAATGTAAAGCTGCTGGACAGAGTGCACAAAATTACCTTCTTGCTTCAGGCATCTCTTACCAAACCCCAGTTTGGAGCAGAAATGCATGCTCCCTCTTTTTTTTGCTTTGCAAAATACTCTATTTTTATCTTGCATGTCTTCTATCCCCTGCAAAGATGGAAGGCAACATACCTCTGAGAACTGCACAACATACATGAAGTCAAGGTAGTGCCACCTACGTCACTGCATCTGTGACCTCCTTAGAGACAAGGCTTCCAGATGTCCCAGTCTTCCCTTTCACAGCCAAGGAAACCTCTACCTCTCTGGCTTCTTCCATCTTACCTCTCCTTGCCCTTATAATTCCATGAACTCTTATTAATAGATGCTGCTTTGAATTTCCCTCACAATGCAATACTTTATTATGCTTCTTCTGTTATAAATTAATTATTTTATTGTAGAAAATTAAGGGAACTTCCACTAAAGAATTATCATGCCATATGGAAGTGTTGAATGTAGCACTAGTTAAATAACTGTACCAATTAATGTAAATCACTGACATACAAAAATACACTTAGAAATTATTTACAGCATTTTGTGACATGCACACAGAATAACATAAATATACAGGTAATACTAGTAAAGCCATTGTTTCTTTTGCTGAAAGCAAACTCAGACATGTTTAGAAAAATGTGCTAAGTGGATACAGCTGGGGACTTCTTTATGGAGTATCCCATATTTATCAAAAGGAACTGCAGACTCTTCAACATGAGAAGAGACTCAGAATTACCTTTATAACCACCTGCTACTGGAGAGGCATCTCAGGTGGTTAACCCAACTTCTGGTCAATGTAAGAGAAACAAGTGAGCAGAGATAGCAGCTAATCAGAGAAAAGACACTTTCACATTTTGCTTGATTCCAGCCAGAGGATTAAGTCCAATCTCTCACCTACCAGGTGGATGCCCCAGCTAATGAGCCCTCAGCTAATACCAGAGCTACTTGTTCTCCCTGCTTTTTTTTCATTAAAATCTCTGAAGAACTGTGTTTAGTTCCTCATCAAGATGAATGCCAAGCCTGCTAAATTTTTCATGACACTGATTTCTTGTTCTCCTGCCAGCCCCAGTTATGTGTGAACATTTTAGGCTCCCTCAGGCATTTATTTTACTACAGAGTCCTGAAATACTTAGTCTATTAAGACCTAAAATAAACATGCAAAAAAGGAGGAATCTGCTGGTAGCTCTCTCAGTCTATGTTTTAAGGAGGCAGCGCGCACACCACCACAGCCTGGAAATATTCTCAGTGTCACTGGTGAACAGATCCATCAAGCAACAAATCCATCTAGCAGCATCAGCTGCCACAGTGGGGTTCAGCCCCTCAGGACTGCCAGCAGGCTGGGAAGAACTGGCCAAATGGGGAAGAACCTGAGAGAACCAGCTGGGCTGCAAGTGCACAGCTGGAGCGGAAGGCCTTCCAGAAAAGCTGGATTTACCAAACACACATACAATGACTCCTCTGCACGCGCATTACCCCTGGGCTCGTGCCCAGCTGGGACCCTGCCTGCTCCCTTGCTGCCAGGATAAGGGGTGGCTGGGAGCAGACTGTGACAGAAAAATAATTCCTACAGCTTGGCCTTGGTTACCCTCCTCTCCAAAGGCCTTTCAGGAGCAGAACGTGTGCTGGCTGCAAGCTAGGCTGGCCTCCTATGCACTGAACAAGTGTGAGCTCGAGGGAAGAAGGCCAAACACCAGAAGATTTCAGTCGGGGCTTGCAAGGCACAGAGGGCTAATGAATTAACCACTGGGCTGCAAAGCTGGCACACGGGCTATGAGCCTATGTTCATCCCTGAACTACAGAAAGGAGCTGAAAGAACGCTCCTATAACGAATTCCCTGCACAAAACACCTGGATTTAAAGTCACCCACTGAAATAATTTTATGGTCATTCCCACTTTATCTATGCATTCTGTAGCTGCTCACTCCAAAGCAGACCAAGATGCACTGCCTATCTTTAGGTCTCTTATTTCCTACAGGAACTCCAACACCACTTCTGCTCACAATTATTGTTATACTCATTGCTATTATATATTTTAAAAAGAAGCACAAGTGGCCAATTTGTGGCCAGAAAATGCTGTGCTCCATACCAAATCTGAAATTCAACATTGCTGTCTTAGAGACACTCCAGGCAGGTGTGAAAAATACAGAGAATCACAGAATCATTTTGGTTGGAAAAGACCTTTAAGATAATCAAGTCCAACCATTAACCTAGCACCACCAAAAAGCCATGTCCCATGGATGCACAGTCTTATATTGGCAATGCTACATTCTAAAAAGGCAATGTGGACATCTAACTCAGCTCCCATGACCTCCTAGTACACACCAGCCCACAGCTCATTCCTAGCATATCTTCAGAAAGCTCCCAAAGACCAGATCACCTTATGTATAACGCCTCTTATCATCCCTACCTAAATTCCCACCTTGCTTGCTTTTTTTTTTTCCTTAAAAAAACCTAGCAGCTGATCCTCACTGAAAGTACTACCTAAGACACAGTGCCCTCAAAATGCCTTTTTGACACTGTGGAGGATTTTTTCCCTCAATATCAAATCTGACAGCGGGACCTTACCAATATCCAAGCAAAATGGAGCACTGATTTCCAACTTGTTCCTTTCCCTATTTCTGATGCTCCAAAGACACTTTGGCAAAGAGATCATTCTGAAGGCAAAATCCAGATGATTTCTCTACTAACAATGGATACAGCGGGGAGAGGTGTGGGAAAGCATTCCTGAAGCCTGCAATTCTGTAAAGTGCATATATTTTTCAGTAAAAAGGTAGTGGTGGAATAGAACTTGGAAATTCTATTATATTGTATTTCCTTGTTGTGGTGAAGAGTGCACTTCAGTTTCCTGGTGTTTCCACAGTAATTGAATAAAAAAATGAAAGAACAGAATGAAATAACTATCAAAATCTCTATAAAAGTTCAGTACTATAGGTAAACATCCACTACATCTTTGGATGCCGAACAGTTTAATTCAAATGCACAGTTTATACTGTTCCCTGTAACCTGTAATTCATTTTACCTTATTGCCTGGCCATTTTTGTTCACTGGTTTTTATTTTGGTGTTTTTTTGTTTGTTTGGGGGTTTTCTTGTGTTTTGGTTTTGTTTGGGTGGGTGTTTTTGTTTGTTTGTTTTGGTTTTTTCCTTCCTCTCCACCTTCATCTTGAAAAACTGAAAACTTACCAGAAAACTATCAGTAAAGAAATTGTTTCTTCCTATAATTGGCAAAGTCCTTAAGCATTAATTGGAAAAACATTATGATTCCAGTTACAATGGTATTCTTTTCTTGTTCCTCTAATAGAAGCACAATGGAGCAGCAGGCTGAGTGGCATGTCTGTGATGAATCATACCTCATGACCCTGAATGCCCATGGCAGATGGAAATGAGAATCAGTCATTTCTCCCACTGAGGGCTGACAGGACGTGAAATATAGAGCAAACTGAAGTTAGAGGATCAGAGCTGCCAGTTTTTACATCACCTGGGACCCTTAAAAGGACCACAAGGCCCATTTCCTTAAGACAAAAATCTTTTGCTCTGCCTCCACCCTGAGTAGGAGGGAGCCTTCTTCAGCTGAGCTTTGCTGTAAAATAGCTGCTACACTTCTGCAGACATGAGGAGCCTTATTGCTTTTTGTTTTCAAGCAGCAAAAGGACATGCTGTCAAGCATTTCACCCACAACATTTTTCTGCTTTGTGTGGTGGGAACCGCACTTCAGGGAGTCAGAAGAGCTCAAAAAAGACGGATTCAAAATTTAACCTCAGTGTGGCTAAAAACCAGTTCTGAATTCCTGAAATCTTAATATATAATAGAAACAATGACACAGCTTTGCCCAAAGAAATGGCAGGTTGTGACCCCAAACTTCTCCTTCAGTCATCTTTTTAAACGTGTAACTTCGCTCAGCTTTGAAGGAGAGCTGTGTAATGGCGAATGCCAAAGGAATATTCCCTAAAATTTAAACACCACAAAAGTTTCACTCAGAAACCAGGCATGGCACTAGTGCACATTTATTATCCATGAGCCAAAATTTGACTAATGTAATTTCAGATTCATAATTACTGATGGAGGCCATATGTGGTTTTATTAAAAAGGAAACTGTCAAATCAAAAAATACCACTTCCATCTGACTTCTTCTAGAGTTCCACAGTTTCAAATAGCATCTCAGATTTATATAACTGAAATAACCACTATATATATTTTCAAGATTTTAGAAGTCTCATTCTCTGTAAAGGAAATTTTGCCCTTTCTTCAGCCATTTGCATTACTCTCTTAAACACCAGTTAGGAAATCAAAATATACAAACTCAAACAAAAACAACAGTATATCACTAAAACCTAAATATAATAATAAATGCAAAAGTTGCATTTTTTTTAACTCTATTAACAAGTGGTCTGATTTTGGTGCTGGATACAAGGAATTCTCTTGTGCTGGGCATTACAGAAATGTGTTACAAAAAAACCCTGAGTCCTTTTTCTGTATGAAGTAACAAATGTCTGGCACCAGGCAGCATTCACCCGAGAGTGAAAATTCAAAAGCAGAATAGCTGAATTACTAATGACGATGTGTCATCTGTCTCCCCAGAGCCTCCAATGTGGCTAATGTGCTGCCAATTTCTAATACAGGTTCCAGAAAATCTCCAGGGAATAGCAATCTGCAAGTCTGACGTCTATATGCTAGTGGAGTTAATAAGTTAACATAATAACAAATAGAGTAAATGGGCATATGTCAGAGAGGAGTAAAATTACAATTTACAGAAAGTGAAGTCCTGCCTCAAAAAACTGACCCAATTCTCTGAGTACCTCAAACAAACATATGAAATCAGTGATCCAGTCAACACAACCTATGGGAATTTCCAAAAGCCTTTTTACAAGTACTTCATCAACGGATTTTAAAGCAAATTAGCACCCATGGCAAAATAAAGGTCTCTCCCTGGCAACATAACTAAAAGACATGACCACAAAATTGTAGAAATGGTCAAGCTTTCAAAGCAGAGTAAGCCTACCAGTGGAGTACCACAGGGACCTGCACTGAGACCTGCTCCTCTTTCCGTATCTGTAATTGAGCTGGAAAGGGAGCTGAGCACTGAGGAAACCAAGTTTGCAGATGACAAACTTATTCAGGCCAGTAAGGATGAGGGCAAGCAGTGAAGAATCACAGGACCTTATGAAACTGAGTGACTAGACAATCAAGTGGTAAATTAAATTCTGTGTGAATAAGTGTAGAGTCATGCACATGGGAAAATATAACCTTAACTTCACATGTACAGTAATGGGTTCTGAGCTGAACATTATCACTCAGGAGCGAGACCTTGGGGTTACAATAAATACTGCCATCAAAATGTCAGCTCAGTGCTAAGCTGCCAAGAGAAAGCAGCCCAAATATTAGGTATTGTTAGGAACTGAAGAGGAAGCAAAACAGAGAACACAATTATGACACTTTGCAGTGCCACACAGCTCATACACTGTCCCTGTTTCCACCAGGGAGGAGTTTAGCAGACAAGCTTTATCACCGAGTATTCTGTGTTTAATTTTACAAAGGCAGGACTGAAACAGAAAGAAGCCTAATACAGAAAAGTGATTTATGACTAGGGGAACAAACACAGCAGCTTTAACAGTCTGCATCTCAGTTTTGTATGAGTTTTCTTTGAGATTGCATCCAAAATTCAAGAAGACAGCACCTTCTAGATACTTGCTGCCAAACCATTCAAAGAAAAGGTTGACAAATTCCACACATACAACCAATGAACTCTATTAAAATGCATTATTGCATACCAAAAGTTTAGCTATTGCCAAATACACAAGCTTATTAATATTTGAATCAGCTGGTAAAATACAAGTTTGAAGACTTGCCTTCACTCTAGCAGTATATAGACAACTAAAAATCACTTTTCTGTGCCATTTTGAAATGACTGAAGACTTTAAGTCTTAAGGGTAAGCACAAGTGCCTCCAAAAAGGTAAGCAGAAACAAACAAATCTAAAAATCTTCAGTCTTGCCTACTTCACTGCTCTCTTTTCTTCACTGAAGCAGCACACAACTAGATTAAGCATAGGCCCTCAGACTTATAACTAATCTCTACTGAAACATCTACTTTTTGCTTTTATGAGAAAGGATTTGCCCATCTGCTAATGGCCTGATGCTACTTGTATCTTTGTCTAATTGCATGAGCCCTGAGACTGTTCTGGTTTTCATTTGACTTGTTCAGTATCAGACACAGAATTTGTCTATCAATACTGGCAATGCACAGTGTTCTCACTGTTTACTTAGCTGCATAAAATGCTGCCAATTCACTTCACATATGCACATGCCTGGGTCTAAGAGAAACACACTATCACCACGATCCACAAACAATCTATACAGTGCTTTGCTTATCGTGTAATAGAATAAATACAGAAAGATAGAAAATATTTTGGAGGAAAAAACCAGAATTTTCTAAGTAATTAGTCCTTAATTTTAAACTCATAGAAGTATCAAATGTGAGCGTATTTTTCAAAAAAACTATGCAGAATACTTGTTTAGTATAAACTGTTAGCTACGAGCTGCTACAGGAGAGTGCAGATGGACTCATGTTTTAAAACAGATCAGGGTGAAAATTATTTTTGCCTTTATTCTAGCTTTACATTTCATTAAAAATCACTTAGAAGCTATTTCATTCAAATGTTACAGAATTCCATTATGCAATAAGGATTTTTCCCTATTCTTTTCCTGTAGCTGTAATTTTCTACCACTGAACTGTAACTGAAGTTTCTTTTTCGAAGGCATGCTTTTCAATTTGTCCTGTCCAAGCACGTTTTTATGACAGGTCATGAAGGACACTCAGCAGGAAGTGCTCTGGGAAAATAAGTACTGTCGACTAACGAAAAGCTTCTGTGGGGAATAAACGCCATGATTTTAATTAAATTAAAATAAAGAAAACAAAGTAAATATTAGCTGGTGGCAGTGCACTAAAATTTTCAGTCACTGAAGGTAAGTGAAGTCAATCAAATTTCTCAGAGAAATGCCTTCAGTGTTTTTAAAGCAATGCACAGAATTGTTGATGCTGTGACAGGTAACAGACTGAATCCAAGACAAGGATTTCAACTCACTAACTAAAGCTCTGCATCCTTCCATCAGACAAGATGACTTACATTTCAGCACTGCTACAGTCACTTGTGTTAACCAGAGAAAAACCAAAGTACAATCAGGCACCCACCTCTCTTCTTTCTGTTCTGAGACTGCTGTTCACTACAAATTACATTATCTGTCTTCTGAAGCGAGAGAAGAAACACTAATTAATCACAGAAACCCTTAGACTGTTAGATAAATAACTCCTTTGACCCTGTGTGGTTTTCAACAGGCAGGGCCAAGTCTCTGCAGCTGCAGCAGCTGCCTTCAAGCACTGGCAGTAGCACCGGGAACTGAGTCTCCGGCGCGGAGCCGATCAAGTCTGAAACAGCGATCGGCACCCTGAAACCTGCCTTCTGTCAGGCAGTTAGAGAATGCTGCATAAATGAAGTTTTTCAGAAAGCCATTCCGACTGAGCTCCTCATTACAGATCTAATTACAAGCTATCTTTATAATGTACACCTGACGACATCATGTAAAGCACTTTGCTTTAAAGGTCAGCAGAACTAAAAGAACAATTTTGCTATTTATAGTAAAGGGTGAACTTTTCTTATTTGGCTGTTTAAGTAGTCAGCCCTTGAGTTTAATGTAATTAGGGAGGGGATATTCAATTTACAGTATCCACAAGTAATGATAATTACATTGGTTCAAAAAAGCTGTTGGTAAGCATAAGAAATCTTTGTAATTACATCCTGTTTCCAAAATGACTTGAGCACCGTGAACTCAAAGCATTTCAGCAAATGAAGGCCAAGGCACATAAAAGGAGAGCTACGGTGCTTTAAAAGCTGCACTGTTTAACATAATGAGCCGCCCGACCCAAGGGAGATGGCAAAACGCGCTCCACAACTCACCCCGACAGCCCATGCCATCTCCTTCCCTCTCACAAACATCCATTAAGAAAAACATAAGCCAGCTCCCTCATTGCCTCCTTCCCATCCCTCGCCAGCACTGCAGCACGGACCGGGGAGCCGGCCCACGTAACTCTGTTGGTCTCCAAGAGCCCGTCTGAGGCTCCGGCTGCCGATCCCGTCACGTCCCGGAGAGTGCCGGAGCTGGAAGCGGGGAAACGCCGCCGCCGCCTCCCCCCCCGCCGCCGGCCCCGCGAGTGCCGCAGATTAGCTGGGTCAGCAATCCGCCAGGACCAAGGTGAAAAATAAACAAATAACCATGTTCACAGCAGCTGTGGCGATCGCTCTCTGGAAAATTATTCAGGCATTATGGGGGAGATGGTATTAAACGCTGCCACTTGCAGCTTCACGGCTCTCTGCATTATTCGCATCAGCCTGGGATGAGCACTTAAGGAGTATCATTGGAAAGCTTGTCCAGCTGAGCATCTTCCATTAAGTTTTTGTCTTAAAAGGAGATAGCAGAAACCTCTCTGCCCGGTAGTCAAAAGGCTTGTCATAATTCATTAATAACACAGCCTTGGCTCAGGTTTCCTTCAATGAAATCAGGCAGGCAGCCTACGAAGAAAACGCTGAGTGAACAACAGCTTCTCCAGAGACAGTGCAATAAACTTGCCACTACTTGGCATGATTTGGTGTCTGAGACAAGGATGACCAACGCTATTCGACAAGACCTGTCAGAGCTCCTTAAAGTCCTAGCAAAGAAACCCACAAAACAGTAACTCTTCAGCCGCATGTGATTCACTGCTTGGAAACGAAAACTTCACGTTTTAGCTGCAGAAATAAATGTACTTGTCTGCTTTTACTATGCCCAGGGCAAAGCTGGCAATCAGCTCTGATCAATATTTTGCATCCAAAAGCAAAAAAAGCTAGAAGAGGTGAGGCAAACTACAATATCAGATTACTGCAAAAATTAACAGGACTATCACAACTCTTCCATCAGATTTTAAACTCATCTAAATCCTCACTTCCCTCTAAGTAGGAAAAAAATTGAAAATTCAATTGAAGTTATCTGTTAGGTAAGGAAACAAGCTCAGGCAAACTGTCAAGATAAAGTCAGTAGGATTGCATCAAACTAGGGAGGGCAGAATATGACTTCGTTTTTTGTCAAGGGTGCATCCATTCATACAGAGAGAGCTAAAATGCATGTGTTATGTTTAATTGAGTCTTATATACCTCTTCCTGTGAGATCTGTTGATCACAAAGACATGAAGAACTGTATTCTTACTGGCATTTGATCTACAAGCATTTCATATACACAACACTGCTTTATATGACACAATGATCAAGTAATACAGTAACTACTGGCCAGTTCAATGTTATCATCCAAGGTTTAAAGAGTCTTCAGCATAAAAACCAGTATCACGAATTTTATATTTACTATGACAGGGTTTCCAGGTTTGTATTAATTTTTTAAAGATGCTTTATCTTTATATACTAGAAGTAGTCCTAACATATAAATGAATTTTTTACATATGTACTTAAGTTGGCTAATTATTGATTTTAGAACACCTGTGTCACAAAATCATATTCTGCACTAAAGCAGGCTCAGATAGAATCTACTATCTGTCTTTAAAACTATGGTCTATAAACATTATCAGAAACAGCACTATTAGCATGTCTAGAGATCACTGTATGCCAGCAGAATGCAACTGATTGAACAGAAATCAATAAAGGTATTTAATGACTTCATGAGAAAAATAGGTGACCCTCACAACCTTAATGGATTAACGTCACTTACGTGCAACACATTGCATAATGCTGACACAGAGCCACTCAAAGCAGTGTCACTTTTCATATGGGTGTCTTAAAACCTTATCAAAGGGAAATTGTGTTTTAATGCTATTTCAGATGTCATTTTTGAGAGGATTTTTAAAATCCCATTTCATAAAGCAGAAAGCATGATCTGAATTGTTACAAGTAGCTTTTGTCATTGGCACATGTACTAGGTCACCCTCTGAAGCTAGCTGGTGAAATGAAATCCTGAACACAGAAGGAGGATAACACTTTGAAACATTACTCAACTTGTCTACAGTCAGCTTTTGTCCCTGAGTCCACCTTTATCTATATATCCAAATCCTTAATTAATTACCAACAGTAAGCTTTACTAGGGAAGTCAAACTACTCCTCACAGTGGGTCCTACAGCATGAGACAGGGGGGATGCACAGCCTCTGATACACTACCTGAGAAAACGGGAGGAGGGAGATGACATAAATGAAAGACTACTGTGCTATCAAATGAATACTTGCCTCTCAGACCCTGAGAATACAACCAGATCTCTTTAAGAACATGGGTATCCGTCCATCTTCACTATTCTGCTTTTTTTATTTTCATCAATCACCGAAAAGCAACTGTGGGTCACAGCAAACTGCTCCATGCTGTCATTCCTTTATTTTCACTCTAATGGACTAAAGTCAGAAATATGCAGTATCTCTTCAGTGACATGAAGGCTCTTTTTTGGCAAAGCAGCAAGTCAAGTGAAAGGTGTCAATATGCATTGATTAAGCAGGTTTTGCCATCACCAGGCTGCATTTACAATTCCTTTGGACTGAACCCAAACATAACTGAAGGGAGTGGATGTTCAAGTTTCTATTTGCCGTGTTATCTATCATCATTTTATTGTCAACATGAAGAAAAATCAAAGAACTAAGCCCCAAAACTTTTTCCTAATGGTAATTTTGCTCCAGCTTGCATTGTAGTTTTCACCTGAACAAATAGGAAAAAACCTGCTTTCAGATAAAACAAGGAAAAAAAAACGCAGAAGCTTTTTCTGACTTGAACATTTCCTTATTCTTTCCCAAAGGATGTGAAAACTCCTCCAGTACACTGTAGCATCATAATTGGCTATAATTGACTCAATCCCTCAATTTTTAAGGCAATCTATAAAATATGGATTGTTTTGTCACCTGGGAGACAATTTTGTGACACCACACTGTTTATCTTGTTACAGTGGTCTTGGCTGCACTCGTTATTTGTTACCCCTCAGACTACCTTATTTGTGCTGTAATCCTGGATGTGTCTCTGTTTAATGCACTGCACATAAGAGTGAGCTGTAATACCAAATATTTTGAGTGTTATAAAACCCATTTACTTGCTGAAGATCTTTTAATAGGGGATAAGTGTAGTGATGATACAGTAGCAGACGAAGTACAGCCAACACATTTGTGCAAGCGAGGTCAGTTCCAATACACCAGTGTACTTCATGTTATCCTATCATTAGTCTATCTCACCACTTACTGCAAGGGAATCAGAAGGGATGGGGGACAAAAAAAATAAAGGTTTAACTGCTTTGCTGCTGTTTTTCTATTAAACTTGCTGTTCTACTGCATTTGCAACATTTTAATGCAGAATAGTAATGCTCCGGCTTTACAGTCTGCTACCACATCATGGGTGTTTTGCAACAGACTCTTAGGGCACTACAAAACAATGACTTCTGAATGGGAATGCCTGCATCTGGCCATTTCTATCAGCTGAATAAATGCAAGCACCTCAGAAAGCTATCTGCTTCAACCACAGTCAGAACGATGGAATTGCCTTCTCTTTTTTCCCTATGTATGACCTATGTATGACAATTATTTTTATTTATACACTTCTCTTTAATTGCTGCAATGCTTCGACTGAAAACTAAGGTAAGTAGAGAAGGAAGATAAAAGCTAGAACATAAAAAAATTTCCAAGTACTGATAGCCATACAAGTGCAGGAAATGATTGATAGGAACATTGATGTAATCCTGTCCATAGCAACAGTTTAATTATGAGCATCTTGGCACCGAGCCTGCTCTATGTGTTGGTTTTCCCCAGCAGAGAATGCCATACAATCCATCTTTGTATTATGTGCTACACGGAGACTATATAGAGTTCTCTACATGGAGAGGCCAATCAAAGGAGAACAAGGAACAGAGAAGTTGTAGTAAATTACTGGGGTGATACAGGAGTGAGTATGTTGGCCATGAATAATTTCACTCCTGAGGATACACAAGCTTGAGAAAAGGAAGAGGTAGACACAAATACCAGGAGGGTGCTACCCATGACAAAATAGTATTTATAGGCCTTAATTACAGAGATTACAGCACAGAAAATATATACTCCTCCCTGAAGAATGGCATGAATTCCTGGTACCAGTGTTAGAATGCTCTATTTCAAATTCCTGCTCTTAGGATCATGACTCTGTTTGTCACCTCCTAGCCTAGGCAAGAAGGTGTCCCACCAGGGACAAAGGGCTCATGGGTTGTAGCTACATTAGGGACTGTAAAGTGAAGTGTGCCAAGAAGAGCTGATATGCTGCATGGAACAGCTGTTGCCAAGAATATGATAGCCACATGATTCATATTTTAAGGGTTTTTCTTTGAGGTAGTTGGAGCCTGTGTCCTGTGGGCACAGCTAAAGACAGGAAGACCACTTCTGAAGCACATCATCCAGCCTGGTGCCACCCAGCAGCAATCAGCATGTGTGCTCTGATACCCCTCCAGGAGACAAATCAAAGTCTGGTCAGCTGGAAGGTTTGCTGAAGGGCCACACATCCAACCCACACTAAAATACAAATACAGATACAAATACATCATAGGGGAGGTGTAACATCTTTGGTGAGGACCTTAAGAGGAAAAAGCAGCAGTGAAGGCTTAAAGCGTTTTCAATTAAGTGGTGAATTAGGACTTTGACCATTTCTCAAGACATTTGCAGGTAATTTCCAGACAGAAACAACAACAACAACAAAATAGAATATTTTATAATTAACCTGACATTCCAGTATCTCTGTTGGGAAGCGTTTTTCAAAAAAATCCATCCAAGTTATGAATTCAATCAATGTATGAATTCTATTCAACAAAACAAACCCAACAATGTATTCCAGTCTATATGTAACTGAAATCTACAGTGCTTATCTACACAAAAAATTTCCTTAAATTCCAGACCTACTTTTTTTTGAAGCAACATCTCTCTCAAATACCGAAGCAGAAGTTTAAGGTTATAGTATCTGCTCCTTACTTTAAGGAAATGTTCTGGTAGTTTTTAAGTGTGTGAACAAAGGTTTTGTGAAATCCTGCTAGGCTATTACATGTGGTAAGAAAACCATCAATCATTTCTGTAGCCTGGTGTCCACATTCACAACTTAACTCAATAAAGACTGTTTTTAGTTTGTATTATAGTATGAATATTTTATGTATGTAACCACATAAATCAATGAGAATACTAACATATGTATATACATAGATCATACCATTTATATGCTTTTTGGAAGGAAGCACTGAAAACAATTACATTTTAAATATTCCACTCTAACAGTTAGCTTTCTAAAGATCATAGAAATTACAAGAGACATATTCAAAACAAACATATAATTTTGAACTTTTCAGAATTAACTTTATGTCCCACAAGTGTTGTTTCACTCTACATTTTTTATTTGCATATGTGCAACTATTTCCATCTTAAAGACACTGTGCTTGCATCATAAACTTTTTTTATTTTTTAAATACATCTAATTAATGGGTATACTTTACTTATTGTGCATTACCTGTGAGAAACAGCTTTTAAACACAAAATGTTAGAATCTAGGATACACTGCTTTGTATTCACTAGCTCTCTCTCAATAGAATTTACTTAAAATACTGAGGAACAATAGAGAAAGGGATTTTTTTTTTTTAATAAGCTAATGTGCAGCATTTTTTACAGCTAATTTTTTATAAGCTAAGGTATAAGATAATGTGCAGTTCATTACATTATAAAAATCTATTCTGTCACAGAACAAAAATTGGATTAGTTATTTAAGCTTTGAAAGCCTAAGATACTGATAATTCTTCCAGATACCGTAATTTTTAGCTCTGAATTCAGGTCTCCTATTTCAGCTCAGAGAAGTACTCAAGAAATACTCTGGTTTTCTAAACAACAAATGTACAAAGAAAAATATGTACTTGATAAGTAGTCCTTTTTAGATCACCTCATTCTTTTCAGTGCCAAACATTCTAGTTTGCTAACCACAGAAAATCTGTTTGATCATCTCTTTACTGCAGAGATTCTCTCATAAATAAACACATCTAAAATACCTATATGACTGTACTGATTGAATAAATATTGAATAAAACACCCAGCTGATTAAACTGAATATTCACTTATTTACCCTTCAACTGCTAAAGAATACAACAAAGAACAAACCCAGAGGAAGTCCCATGTTGAGACATTAACCAAAGCTAGAGTCGTATGAACAGTTACATCACTCCTGAGTAAATCCCACAAAAAAGTAATGTGCAAAATCTTCAGAACAAAAGGAAAATTACATGTCCCTGTGTCATGCCAGGGTTTGTGGGAGTGAGGGAAAATGGGAGTTGGCTCTCAGGGACATGGAAACACATAGCACATACAGTGCTTTTGAGGCAGGTCTTTTTATTTGCAAAAGAGAACTTTTAAATACAGCAGTAACTGTGCTTTGTAAAAAATGTTGAGTTTGGAAGTGCTTAATGGCAGCTATGACACACAGGACACAAATTTTGCAACTAACAAAATAGTTCTGAAGACACAATGCAATTACAAATTAAACAAATGCATTTCTAATTAACCAAGAACTTGATGATTCTACTAATGCCTACTAATTCTGAGATTTAAGTTTGAGTCCATTTAAACTTTTATTACTTTTGATGTATTATTTTAGATCAAAGCTCACAAATCTGGCTGAAAGTATTTCTGCCCTAAGATCTGTATCTTTTTCCCTGATTGAAATCCTAAATAACAGCACCATCACCACCCACCCCTCCAGAAGACTACATATCAAATCTCAGAGACAAGAGGATGATTTGCCACTCAAGAATTCTTAGCTACTAGAATAGGTGGCTAAAACCATGTAGTTCAGAATAGTTATATTTCAGCCAGTCTCACACTGAGCAGAGATGGGAATTTGCTATAAGCCTTGCAGAGCACACTGAGCACTATTCAGCCTGGAGGCATGCTCCAGACAATCTTTGCTGAAGTTAGACTCAGAACTATCCAGTTACCACACAGATATCTACATAGAAACAGTGGCTCAAAGTACCAGGGAGGTTCAGAAACAAGGTCCTGCTACTCTATGTAAAGAACTGCAGAGAAAATTGATGAAATTTTCTTTAACAACAACAAAAAAATCAACACATACACACAAAATCCTCTATGTGCTAGTAACTCTCAGTGCTTCAGTTTAATTCACTGCTGTATTTAAAGTCTAATAGTGTCCTTCTTTGAAGCCTTAAAGACTATAAAGGGAGCATGTGGAAAGCATTTTGGTTCTTACTGAATCAGTGGAGAAGACTTAGAGCTCGGGAGAGCTTCCTGAGTGACTGCCACCCACTGTACCCTTCTGATTACCCTGCCCGGGTTGGTTTTGATTAAAAGGTTGAGAGGTATCACAGCTCGAGTAAGCAAGAGACAACTGCAGGAGCTGATGGATGATGGATGAACATTGATTCAAAACTAACCTGCAAGACACCTCTCAAACCACATTAATTGAGTCTGACAGTGAATATGGAGCTTCTTATCACGAATCTACAATGAACACACCCAGCTATAAGCTTCACTTATTTCATCCTGCCACTGCAGGTGACACTTTTCTGGGCAACTTTTTGTTTAAAAGATTAATCTTTTAGAAAATGAATACTTTGGAAGTAGCTGAAGGGACAGATTTGTATTTCAAGTTGATTGTTTTACAAGTAAACATTGCTATATGACAAAACTGTTGCCTGATTTTAAAACTTGAAATACTAATATAGCTTGTCCACTTATCATATAAAATATGTTAAGTCCATTTTGGCAGAAAGTACAGACAAGATCCTAAAAAAAAAAATCAATTATTTTGGATCAAAACTTTAAAGCAAGCTTTTCAGTTATTTACATGCACTTGAATTAAATATTAAAATGTTCTCAATAGGCTATAGTTGCCTGAACTGTGATCGTATCTACAGTAGAGGACTACAGCATAAACAGAAAAAAAAAGCTATTTGTGGGAGTCATTATATTTCTACAATTTGACACAATGGCAAATGGGCAAAACAGTAGCTTGCATCTTGGGACCAGTTTAACTACCTCACTGCAGTACTGAGTGCAGGCTATTAAGCCCTGTTTCTGATTATCTTAGTTGCTGTAGTGAGCTCACATGAATGCATTACATTTGATTTGGTCAGTAGCTTGAATACCTCTACACCAAATTATTTGTGGATTAATTAAACACATATTTGAATCTACTCAGAGGAGCAGTATCTGAAGAAGCAGCACCAAAGCATGCATGTTCCAAAATTCATAAATGAAATCTATATGAATTTATAAATTTATAAAGGAAAAATTTATAAATGCAAGCTAAATTAAATTAATAATCCCACTATAAAAAAGACAAATTAACAATATTAATTAAAAAAAATTAAACCAGAATAGTGGAATTATTACACGTACTACGGTTATTAAATGAAATAAGCAGGTAACTTCTTACAAAAAGTGATTACATGACAGGCTTTGCATTTGTTTAGGGCCTAGTGCCTACATGAGAGGGCATCATTAAAGGTCTCTAAGAACTGAGATTGTGTTCCAGCTAACCAGAGAACATGAAAGGATCAGCTCATCTCCATTCTAAACCAAGTACTTAGATTGAGGGTCTCATGCCAATTATGGAAGCCTGATAAAAATACATTTGATTAGGTAGTAAGCTTCTCTTCCTCCCCTTCACAATCAGATATGGATGAAATAAGCCATTCCTGGTCTCTTCAAGACATTCAGACTTACTACATTTAAATTCAAATACAATATTGACATGCAAACCTCCCATTTGATAAAATACATGTCTGCCATGTGTTGGGCAGAAAACACATCTTATAGGCTACAGACTTTATATTGAGACTGTGCTCACAAAAAAAAAAAAAAAAAAAAAAATCTGAGTCTGGCTCTACACATTCCGACTCTCCTTCACCATATTGTCAAATGAGGAAAATAAACATCCATTAAATATACTTCAATAAGTTAAAATTAAACAATACAGTGCTTAAGCACTACTTCTAAACCACACATTTGCTTTCCAGATACCTATCCACTTAAGGAAAGCAGAGGCAGCACAAGCTTTTTTAGCAAGCCTGGTTTGACGTATGACCAGAGAAGACGGCAAAGATTACTTTTTTTTTCTTCATTAGATGATGAAGCCTGCCTGTTTCTGCTCATTCATCTCCCTTAGTCCAGCAAGCCAGAACATGACAGTTTACTTTCAGGGCCTCCTTAGTTTGTATTGACCATTTTAGGCAGTGTAGTCTCAAAATACTTTGTTTTATACACTTACAGTCCATTGAACAGAAGCCAACATAAGTTCTTCAAAGACTAAACAAATTATTCTTTAAAAAAAATCCAACTGAAAAAAAATATCTTTGCAAACTGTCAGACATAAAACTAAGAAAAAAGCCTCAAAGGCAGCACTGCTTCCCTCACAAGTAAAACAATTCCTCTTCTGTTCTGCAGACAGACTTGAGATATCATTTTACATATAAACACATCATACATCTCAGTCAGCAGCCGAACTTTTAACAAAATCTCTTAACACAGTAATCAGAATAAAAGTATTAGATAATCAGATTAAAATTATACTGATCTCAGAAATCATGGAGTGTGCTTTCTTTTTTTCATGTGTAAACCTACCTGGTTTACCTGAGCTTACATGCACACGTGTTTGTGCTCACATAGATTATCATCCTCTAATCAGGTAATAGCTTGGTTCACTAGACTGGATAACATTTTTTTCTAACTTAAAAAAGGACAAAGAGTCTAAGGGGATGTGGATATGAAGCACAAAGGAAAAAAAAATAATTAAAAAAGAACAAAAACATTAAAAAAAGGAAAAATAATTTTAACAGCATATTTTTAACTTGTTTTGGGTTTTATGTTGATTTTTATTAGCATAAATACTATACTAAGTCTTCTAACTGTGGCTCAATCCCACATTTTCTTCTTTGTGACCATGTATCTGCATGCCTTCAGGGAACTCCATTTAATTCAGTGTTTTACACAATGCTGTAGCCATTTTCAGCTGTGCTGCCTTTTTTTCCCTCCTTTCTCATTGTCAATGCATTTTAAAAATACACATAAAAAGCCCCAAACCTTCTTGTCCTCCCCTTTCACCAGCCCATCACCTCTTTTAAAGCTGGGCACTATGAATTCTCCTCCACTTCCTAGCTCAAGCCATTTGCCAAAGATCCGGATTCACAAGGACTAGCAAAGCCTTTGCAGCAATAGGGAGTATTCTCAATCACCACTGTTGTGAAAAGGTATAGTGAATTTTAATGATTTTTTTATTCTGAAAGCAGTGGTAATTATTCCATCTTTAAATCAGTACTCTTAGCCTGCAATCCTTCATTCCGATGGAAGTAGCTTTGCTGTGAAGTTCATTGCCTTCTTTGGCGTGTAAGTACAGCCCACAGTCTGAAAAAATATTTTTTTAACTCAGAAAACCTACATGCATAAGAAAAATACTTGTATTCGGAACAATTTCATTGTCATTAAAATCCCAGAAGCAATAAGCCTTGCAGACAGGCTTAGAAAGACAAAGACACGGGTTCAGATAGACCTGCTTCTTTTTTTTAATGACAATGAAATTGTTCCGAAAACAAATTTGAAGATGGCAACTGAAAACAAAAGTTCAGGTTAGTTAAGTCACCCGGGCTCCATCAGCTCTGCCTATAGCTTTGAGTGGTAAAGGCAGAGAAATGTTTTGCTAAACGAAAAAAACAACTCCCTCTTCCACATAGTTGACAAAAAACCCAGGTATTAAATCAAAGCATGCAGCCTGTAATTTTAGAAAAATAACATACTTTATATTTATCTACCTGTAAATCACTATTTTCTACATTGAACAATATTGTGCAATTGAAGAAAAAAAAAAAAAAAAAGGTCAGTGAGTGTGAACCAGGCTCATCCTTGACTCGGCCTGAGCGGTTCCTACAGCTCTGCTCAGCAGTTCAGCTGCATGGAAATTCAGGCTGCTGCTGCTCTGCTAGGAGCATGCACAAAGCCCCAACACACAAGCAGCCTGTAGCCATACCATAACCCTGTCAGACAATGCCAGTGTTGGGTAAAATAAGGTGCCTGTTAGCGCAGACTCAGAAGACTGTAACAAACACTGATGGGCACTGCTAAAAGCTTGTATGTGGAACTGCAGCAGTACCATCTCTTCAGAGGGCGGAGTAGCTTTGGTAGAAAGAGACATTTTCTTCTTTTCCCCATTCTATTCAGCTTCCTTCAGTAAAAGAGAATTTTAACGAATAGCCCAACGTGTTATATCCAAAAAGGATGGAAAATGCTTTTGTTTTCAAACATGCATTTTTTGTACACAGAAGAAATTTACGCAGTTTTATCCTCCCATTTGAAACTTGGTCTAGTGTGATTTCTCAAAGCACATATTTAAGTATTGCAAAGGGAGATGCTCTAACTGACAAGTATATGAAAGGAAGGGATCAGAATTCCTTTTTTCCACTTCAGCATTTAGTCATGGTTTCTGAAGGAAACATGGAAGTGTTAATGCCACCTTATTAAAGGTAATCTGCAACAGCCAGGTAAGAAGGGGTTGGTTTTGCTTTGATAAAGTCCAAAGGAAAGATTGGGGAAGTGGTACTAAAGCTATGTCACATGCCTTAAGAACAGACATTTTACTTTAGCTCCATTTACTCTAATTTATGCTACTGCATTTTGAGCACTTAGATATCAGAGTAAAAAAAAATGGAGAGGAAAGTGAATAGACGTAAGGAGAGAGGGAGGGAGAAAACCCAACTATCAAAATTGAGTTATGCAACAACATTAAACATGATTGGGTTTTTTTTTTTCTTTTTACAGAGTACACATCCTTTTCTATGCCAATCAACCCAACCCAGATATTCTGAAACAGTATTTTGTAAGTCTGCAGCTGTAAAGTGCATTTCTTTTGAGATGCCTTTACAGTGAAACAATGTCTGTGATGCTATAATACTCCTATCCTGGCTTTTGCATCAAACCTCTCTTTCCAAAAGGGACTTAAAAGTACTGAATATTATACTTAGAGGATCCTTAATTTTGGAGGAAACACTTCACTCATAAAAGCTTTCTGGAGACACTACAGAGATGTGCATTCCAAAGCATTTCCTCTGTGATCACTTTGAAGTATCTTAGAAATATTCCTATTTGCCCATATAAAACATATTGATTACAAATGTAATCTAACAAGCATTAGAAATTATTCTATATGGTTTAAATCTAAAAAAAAAATAAAAAAATTATCTTTGGGAAATGCTTCCAATGGATTACTGTGAAATTGTGGTTTTTTGCACTAACCAGTCATGAAAATTTTGAAGACTTTTATGCTATCCTGATTCAGAAAAGAAATATTCCTCCTGAAGCACTAAAGCTGCTTTTTCTGAAGTTTTATTCAGAATATTTATGCAGATTATTTCTGTTGCATGGCAAGCATGCAACATACTTCAAATTGTAATGAAGAAAGGGAAAATGAGCCATGGCAGTCTGCTTAGAAGTATATACCTCTGGTACACAGTTAAATCATCTGCCTGTGCACGTGGTAGGACTTGGGTAAGAGCTATAAAACCTTGTATATGCTTGAAATGGGAATTTCTGTGCCTCAGTGCAGGAACGGGATCCAAAAAACCTCCACCTTATGTGCCTGAGAACTCACAGAGGTCCAAGTTTTCACCAGCAAAGCTGCCAGTGTGTCTTGAATTCTGCTACTGAATATCTTGGCATTATCTTACCTTACTCTTACTGAATACACTGCATCTCTAGGCCATCCACTTCCCACAAAGGAGACTGTCCAAAATCCCTTGAGGGTCTCAAGTGATAAGAAAGCTCTGACTGCCTAAGGCCATCGTCAGATGCAGTGCCCTGGATGCATCTGAGTGGGGTGAAGAGGTTGTTGCTCTCAGCTGTTCATCACTAGGGGGTAACATCACCCCTCAGCACGCACTTGTTTTCCTAACCCCTGATGTCAAACTGACAGACTGAAAAGGCTTTGTTATCAGAAATGTGTGAGGGAACGGGGACTGTCTGGACAGGCCAGGTTAGGGAGCAGCTACCTGGGCAGTGAGTTGGCAGGAGCAGCAGGGACAGCAGCTGGTGGCACAAACCCCTTGCGTGGCTCAGCTGCTGCCAGCGGAGCTTCTCTGACTGCAGCCCTCGCTCACCAGCAACACAGAGTTCAGCACAATTCCCTGTGCATCCCAATCAGCAGTGCCAGAGGAAACACAACCCTTTTTAATTATTAAAAGAAATCCTTTCTCTCCTAATAGGAGCTGTGGCACTTGCACAGTGCTGAATGCAAAATCTGTAGGATGTTAGTGACAACATGGCAGAGCATGTCCCTGCCATCAGCTATGGAGAGCACTGCCAGAGACAGGAGAGAGAAAAAGGTTTGGTGCTTCTTACGTAAGCCTTAGAGAAGATAGGAGACTAAATGCTTAGTTTCTCATTCATTACTCCATAGGAATTGCTTCCTACCCTCCCTAAGCCTTGGGAGTCAGCAGTCAACTGCAGAAGAACTAGTAAAGTAACCCAGATCTGAATTCTGGTCCACTCCCAGAACCAGAACTACTCCTTTTTCATTTTTCCATTTCTTCAAGAATGTAAGAGGGTAGATTTAGGTTGGACATCAGGAAATTTTTTTTTCCTGTGAGGGTGGTGAGACCCTTGCACAGGTTGCCCAGGGAGGTGTGGCTGCCCCTCCCTGGCAGTGTTCCAGGCCAGGCTGGATGGGGCTTTGAGCAACCTGGTCTAGTGGGAGGTGTCCCTGCCCACGCAGGGGGTTGGAACTACATGATCATTAAGGTCCATTCCAAACCATTCTATGATTATATAGTTAGCCCTCATCAAAATTAAAAATTATTTATAAAACTGGTAAGCACCAAGGTCAATGTTAACAAGTATTAACAGTGTTAAAATAAACAAAACAATTTTACATGAGGTATTACGTGATAATGCCATATTTTTTTTTCTTAAATATGATATACAAAATGTTTACAGACAGGCTACAATTATGACCAATTATCTGCCAAGATCAGAGGTACATGACAATGTTATAACTTAATTTATACAGTAATATTTAGTGCAACAGTTCCCTAGAAGTACCATATGACTTTTTGTTACTGTGTTTACAATATTATGCACAACATGGTCTAGAGACACTAGAAAATTCCGTAAGTTCTGTTCTGTAATGACTGTAAACGTAAGAAAATACAGGAAAAAAAAAAGGGAAAGGAATGGAATAAAATAAAGATATAACTGTGAAAACTCAATTATACATTTCAACAGAATATAATCTCCCAAACTTTATCACAAATTGATCAATGAGATGAACTAAGATCTCAAACATTATCATATATCTTATCTAACCATTGTATAAGAGTTATAAGAGTGGTTATAAGAGTACAATGGTTATAAGAGTAATGTGGCAGATAGCCACATTATACAAGGAACTCTCTAAACTTACTTGTATTTGAAAAGTAGGGTACATTCAGTCACCATTTCCCATACAGTAAGATAATTTTTTCCGAGTAATTACCTGAAAATATGGCAGCTGGGATTTGAACAACTGAAATCATACTTTTGTTGCTGAGAATTATCAGACCAGAAATTCAATGTATTGTTAGAAAACCCCCACACTCTCCGGGTTGTAATACTGCAGCAGCTAGGGGGGTTTGAATAAAAAAAAAAAGACCCATTAGTATTTAATTCCCAGAAAAAGCAATTTGGAGGATGAAAAGAGGACAAAGAGAGAACGGGAAAAAGCCACAAAGGTTTGGTAAATATCTTGAGATTGTTTTATAGCTGTTTTCCACCCAAGAAGCAGATATAGCTTCAAATACTTTGCGAAGCTAACACGGAAATCATTGCTAAAATGCACTTTCAAATAAAAGCAACTTTACAAAACAAGCTGTTGTCCCCTCTAGGCAGCAGCTTCTCTTGACACCTCTGATAATCCTACAGCTCTTGTTCAGTAGCCCTTCTCTCACCTTTGAGCAGGAGGAGAATTGTGAAGTTGAGCAACACCATTATGGGACGCTACACCCGCTGTGCCATCAGCAGACTTCAACAAATAATTAGAGCTGCCTGCAGCCACCCCAGACTGTGAAGGCTGCCGAGGCAGCAAGTCATGTTGGTGACATTTCCCACTAGCGACTGCATTGCTGAGAAAGGGGACACTACAAGAGGCTTCCAGACTACTGTCCTCTCACCTTGTTCAGAGCATGTTTCAGTCACACTTGTTAAAATAACAATGGTCCCGAAGGTCTCTCTGACCCTGGTAATGCCCCTCATTTCTAGGCCAGTGCAGCTGAATGTGGAGTAGTAGCAACAGTGGGAGTGAAAATCTCTTTATGTAGAAGGAGACAAGTTTTTTTTTCATTACTCCATAGGAATTGCACCAGCATCTAAAGTACAACATTTCTTTGCCACTTCTAAAGCACAGTCAAAAAGTGTACAGAATCTACTGCCAAAGGTCAATTTATGATTCTTACTTTTAATGAGCATGAAGCTGCTCAGACCTCTAGGGTAGAACTCCTTCAAAGAAGCCATTTAAGTTTGCTGTGCCCAGACCACAGGACTAAACTCACTCCTAGCTGGAGGTTTTAGGGACTGCTAATGTAATTTCGCCCAGATATTGCCAGATTAGAGAATGTAATGACTGAAGCTCTACAATGGATCTAGACAACAACTGCGAAAATAAATTTTCATCATTGGTCAAGATTCTGGTAAAAATGTAAAATTTCTGTATTATGGCCACTGTCAACATTCATGACCAATGAGAGGGGAGAAAAAAGTGGAATCACACACAAATATTTTCAATAACAACAACTGATGATTGTTTTCTTTATTTCATGGCCCCAACTTTTTCTTCAAAATAACTGACAACTGAAACTGTCTCTCACAATTTCAGATATACAACACTCACTGCAGGTTTCTCTGGCAAGGATTTTCCTCTATGCAACATATTTTATCTTACTCAAATAAATCATCTCATCTACTTGCATTTTAGTGTGAATTTCTCAGACAAGCTGCTCATTGAATTTTCCTCACAAAGCGGAGTAGCATTCATCAGAATAAAATAAATTAATTCAAATAGGAAATAAAAAAACCAAAAAGAAGTCAAAGGATCAGCATCTTACACACGAAAATGTCTTTTTTGTGTATACACATAGTCAGATTTTGTCCAAACTTAAGAAAACACAATGAAAATTAGCAATGCTCTAGTATCAATGTTACAGAGGTAAGATGTGCAGAAAACTACTTAATAGTTGCATTTCATTGTGACTGTAATTTGAAATACAAAGATATTAGATTAAAAATGTGATCAAAATCTTGTGCTTGGAGCTTGGCAGAAATGTTCAATAGAAATATTGAGTAGAACATCAGAAAGTGAAATACAGTATTTCAAACATAGAGGATAAAAAGTCAGAAGGTTGGGAAAGACCTGTAGCAGAGAATGACTTCCATTCTTGAGACAGAGTATTATTGAATACTAACATTGACATCAGCATACAGGAGTGAGAACCCAGCAATCCTCCTGACAAAATCAAGGATATAGAAGCATGAGAAAACTTCAGTAATTTTGAATCTGCATCATAAGAAGCTGTAGTTGTATGCTGAGATTTGCATACATGTCATACTTTCTAAAACAAGGCTAGGAAAGACCATAAATACATCTAAGAATAGCTTAGGAAATGGAAAATCCAGAGGATCCAATACACAGTAACATAGGAAAACCAGCACAGGTTTGCACTGACCCTCAAAAGCCAAAGATAATCTTTCATCTGTGGGGACAGGTTAAAAAAGAAGTCTTCAGTACACAGAGATGTTGCCAGAATACAATTTAGCTTTTTTTTTGCAGCAGAGTTACAAGATCTGTACTCTCACTACTCCTTTTGGGTCAGAAAGTACTCTGGGATACACAGAAGCTGAGAAATTTTTTAATATGTAGTGACCCAGATGGCCCAAGAGCAACATGCTCACTGCCAACACAATCCAGATAAAACTGCATTGACATTCAACATCAAGAAAAATGTGAAGAGTACAGGAACTTGCATGCAATAGACATAAAAAACTGTAAAAAGCCAAATATTATTCTCCCATTATTGAAATCCTTTATTCAGAAAAGAAATAAGGCTGCAAAGAGGAAATACCTCATTATGTAAAGTTTAAAACATACTAATGATGCAGACTAGAAGGCCAACAAGACAAAAAACCAACAAAAACAAAAACCTCAAACCACCCAAACAAGAAGTCAAACATAGAAACCTCAAACCAAAATACCATAACCAAAATCCCCAGGATTCAGATACCTTAAAGCATAATGAATCATGAAAGCCAGCTCATCCTAAGGCAAAAAGAATTTAAACAGCTCGCAGAGTATTTTCCTTCAAGATTGCAAAATGTTTAAGCTAAAAGCAGTTCTATTCTGTCTGACTCTCAAAACCCAAACCAAAACAACAACAACAAAAAATGATTGAGCTTCCTAGTGCAGCTTTATAAAGACAAGTGGATGTGGTGATAAGGTACTGTGTCCCCTCTGAGAAATATGACAGCTGCAGGGAAAAAAAAGAGAGCATACATAAATACTTAATGAGATGACCAAGTCTTATACATCAGAAGAAGTTTAGTGATTTGTGATGATCCTTTGTTACTTTTCAGTGGCTGTAGATCCTGAGACAAAGTAATATTTATGTCTCTGATTAACTCCGAAGGTGCAACAAAAGCTTCAAGAAGATACTCCTTAGGGCAACAGTGCCTGAGTCAATGTCAAGACCACAAAGTTCACTTGGATTGTTTTATAGCTGCTGTTCCAGCTATTTAACAAATACATGAACGTAAAGTTCACACATTGCAGAGAGTGTGGGAGGGGGCAGAGGAAGACCCCAGGGTGGAGGAAGCACAAGGGGCAGCAACACAACATGTAAATAATGTTTGAAGGAATCAACACCTTGCAAGTCACAGCCACAGTGAGCATTCCTGAGCTCCCAGGGAGCTCTGCCCTACTGTGTAGTTTAGGAATGCTGGGTTGCACAGAGACAAGAACAATCTGGAGTAAGGAAGAGAAAAGCAATGCCACAACGAGCTGGTGCGAGCAGCATACTGTTTCACTGGACAGTATAGCCATGCTCCTCTTTTGGCTTCAATTTGAAAGCATTGCAGCCTCATTTGTCTCATAGACTTAAGCCTTATTTGCACTGATTTATTTTAAGGCCTGAGGCAGCAAAAAAGAGACCACAAAACTATACGCTTTGCTATAACATATCTAAGTAAGTAAAATGAAAAACATCATAAAAGGACCACGGTCTGATGTAACCATAAACAAACTACTTAAAAAACATGTAATACCTAGAAGGCACAAATAATCAAAGCTCTCAAATACTAACTAGTGTTTTCATGAAGAGACTTTCTTCACAAACACAGAATACAAACTGCTGACATTGCTTGTAATTTCATGTGAAAAGAGATGGCACTATGCAGTTGCTATATATAAGAGAGAGTAACAGTTTCAATATGGAAAAAGGTCAGATTTCCAGAAAAACTCAAAAAGTTTAAAAAACAGACAACATTAAAAATATTGATATGTGGGAAATATATAGTCAATACTGGAATAAGAAACAGTATTTAAAATATTGATTTTTCATATTTCGGCTTCTACTTACAAAGTAGAAACAATTCAAGAAAATATGAATTTTTACAGCACTGATAATAAAGTTTAAGGTTACTGTAAGAAATTAATTGCACACACACACACACACACACACACTGCCCTCTCCAGCCCCCCCCCCTCCCCAAACAGCCAATAGAGTGTGCAGAAGACCAAGAAGTACAGGTGGGTTGTGTCCCTTTCTGAGGAAGGGCAAAGAGGCTGCAATACCAAACAAAACAGACGTACCTGCCAGCAGCCCAGGGAGAATGGTCAGGAAATATTCAGGTAATCTTACCCAAACAACAAACTTTTTTCTTGATCACTGCAACTATATGGGCAACTATAGCCCAGATTCTGCCTGTCTGCCCTGATGGACAGAGCATCCCTAGCTCACCAAAGCAAACCAGTTTTTAGGACCATCCTGTTGCAATGTCCTCCTACTCATGCCTTCGTCCCGTTGCCTCTCCTGGGCAGAGCAGCCATACATGATGCAACACAGGCTCCCCTTGGAACAGTTTACTCCAGGCCCTTAAGTCATCCAAATTAACACTTGACCACCAGACAATGGCATTTAATTACTAGTTGTCAAACTCAGTAATTTAAATCAGCATCTGTTTTCAAACAGTTAAAATAAATCTGGATCTCAGATCTGGAATCAATTTGTACTGTAGTCAATTTGACTGAAAGAAGTAAAATCTATCTGTAAAAGGCATTTTTCTAGCACTGAGATATTCTCCAGCTTGTAAAATATAAGACAGAAGCAACCAGGAATGGGACCTATACATTTCATTCTGTTTAATCTTTTTGAATATTCCATCTGATAATATTTTTTTTTAAATCAAGAAGAGAAGATACTATCTTTTATGAATTACAGGTATGTTCAAAAGTATGAACGAAGGACAAGCAAGCACAAGCCCACGTCTATTTGTAATTTCTCCTTCCAAACCAGCCAACCAACAGCTAGGATGAAAAAAAAAAATAGGAACATTTGGTATTTTACTCAAAAATTAAATCAAAATATGTAATACAGATATGTGACTGAGTCATCCTCCCCCACTTTTCATACATCCTTTGTTTTATATTGCAAGCTCTTCAAGACAGGGCTGTCTCTCTATATTGTTGAAAAGTGTTTAGTACAAAGAGGCTCTAAAGATGTGTGAAGACTTGTGTGACTACTAAAATATTAATATTTCATACTTAATTTTAATATTTAATATTAACAATATCAAGAGCAGCAACAAATATCTCTGTGGGGCTGTCATAGGTGTAATCTTGCCAAGGGACGGAAAGCTCAGAGATTAAAGACTAGATTTTCAGACAACCATGTCTGCAGATCAGTCCACACTGCACAGTGAGGGCTCTCTTGGCATCCTACCCATGGTAGCTGCCACTGACCGTATTTCACATCACAAAATACAGGCTTGACAAGGTCTGCATTGGCACTATGCAACAAGCTCTAGTGCAAGGGTTTTCATACATTTTTACGCATGCACTGCCTTCCTTAGCATTGAGTTAACTCCTCCCTACCCATCACAAAAATTTTGCATGAAATTAATGTAAGGATGATACTGAAGGCCTTAAAGTTATCTACTCAATGCAGAAGAGGGACATCATGAGTCACAGTTGAACAAATGATGAAACAGATACAGCACAATGATGTGGCACAGGTTTCGTGTTCAACTGGATCTGACAGACTCTAGCCTTCTCTATTCTAACTTACTAAATTATCCCTTTCCTCTCCTTGCTTCCATGTGTTGTGTACCTCACTGCCGTGTGCAGTCTAATCTTAAAAAAACCTCTAGGCCTTAGCTATAATTTCCTCCAGAGAAATGCTACACTGATTTTGTTCTCTGATACATGTACTTTTTCAAACATACATTTTGATTTCCCCCATTATTTCTATTATTACTGGCTATATATAATTTTGAGTAACTTTCTTTCCTTTTCTGCTAATTACACCTCTCTGTATTTGCCAGTTTTTCATACTAGCTTGTACTCCAGTGTACTGACTTCTTGCAAGAATTCCTTGTAACAAAACCAACATCCTTTTGCTTATGCTGAAACACAAGGCATAAAAACCAGGATCAACTAAACAATTACAATGCTGAATTCATAAAGCTGTTCCTAATCCTAAACACACTTAGCAATAATCGTATTTGCCATGAACAGAAAATGTACTAAAATGGTAAGCCTGAGATAGAATACATTCGACTGAATCCTTAATTTAATTTTGTAGTAGACCACTGTTACTGCACGAAGAAGAGTGCACTGGACTTACCTTTCTAAATGCAGGATACAACTTCCTTGTAATCAAATGCAACCAACAGGAAAAGAACTAACTCCTTCCACATCCTGTACTGAAGAGCAACCTTTACAAAAACAACTTCCCAATATCCCCTAAGGGTTACATGAATTCCACTTCATAATCCACCAAATTAGAGAAAGCTAAAACATGTGGACGGGGGGTGATGTGAGACAGTCAGCATGGCTTCACCAAGGGCAAGTCCTGTCTGACCAACCCAGTGGCCTTCTGTGATGGAGTGACTACATCGGTGGAGAAGGGAAGAGCTAAGGATGTCATCTATCTGGACTTCTGTAAGGCCTTTGACACAGTCCCCAAGATAGCCTTCTCTCTAAAATAGGGAGATAAGAATTTGATGGGTGGACTGTTTGGTGGATGGAGAATTGGTTGAATAGATGCTTTCAGAGGGTTATGGTCAACAGCTTGATGTCCAGTGGTGTCCTTCAGGGATCCACATAGGGATCAGTACCATTTAATATCTTCTTTGGTGACAAAGGAAGGTGACAGTGGAATCAAGTCTACCCTCAGCAAAATAGCAAATGATACTAAGCTGAATGATGTGGTCAACATGCCAGAGGGATAAGATGCCACCCAGAGGGAGCTGGACAAGCTTGAGAAGTGGCCACATGTGAACTTCATGAAGTTCAAGAAGGCCAAGTGCAAAGTCCTCTACCTGCGCTGGGGCAATATCTGGTATCAGTACAGGCTGTGGGGAATGAAGGGATTGAGAGCAGCCCTGCAGAAGTGGACTTGGTGGTGTTGGTTGATGAGAAGCTCAACATGAGCCAGCAATGTGCACTCACACTACAGAAGGTCAGCTGCATCCTGGACTCCACCTAAAGAAGCATGAGCAGCTGGTCAAGGATGGTAATTCTGCCCCTCTCACTCTGGTGAGACCCCACCAGAGTGAGGTACTGCATCCCACCCTAGAGCCCTCAGCACAAGATAGACATGGATCTATTGGAGTGGGTTCAGAGGAGGGCAACACCTCCCGTATGGAGACTGGCTAAGAAAGTTGGGGTTGTTCAGCCTGGAGAAGATGAGGATCCAAAGAGACCTTATTGCAGTCTTTCAATACTTGGAGCAGGCTTACAAGAAAGGTGGAGACAAAACTTTCAACAGGGTCTGTTTTGATAGAAGGAGTGGTAATGGTTTGAAACTAAAAAAGGGTAGATTCAGACTGGACATAAGGAAAAAATTTTTTACAACGAGGATGGTTAAACACTGGAGCAGATTGACCACAGGGGAAGTAGAAGCCCCATCCCTGGAAATATTCAAGGTCAGGTTGCACTGGGCTCTGATCAGCCTGATCTAGTTGAAGACATTCCTGATTGCTGCATGGTGGTTGGACTATGTGACCTTTAAAAGCCCCTTCCAACCTGAACCATTGTATGATTCTAAATAGAAAAAATGCCTCCAGGTCAGAGGCTGAAAAATACACAAAAGAATTAAAATTTCTCATGGTTAAGAGGATGGGTCAGGATATGACAGGTTGCAACCATAAATTTCTGTTGTGTCATCTGCAATTATTGTACATTACATCTAAAATCATACAAGATTGTTGGCTTTTGTAAATTTCAATTGACCAACCAAAACCTTTATCTTTGATTCGAAGAACAAGCTTCTCAGGATATAAAAGCATACCTATGCATAGTTCAACGTGAATAACCAAAAGGACAAGAGTGGAAAGCTGCACAGAAGATGGAAAGGTGTTTTATCATCCTTGTCTTTTCTTTGTGGTCAGCTAAGAGTTAAAGTTAACTTCACGAATTGAAGAGTTTTCAATGTGTCAATATTCTGTAATCAATACACTGGCCTTTCCATCAGAAAGCAATGATGGCACATTTAGACAGCAGTACACTGAGTTCTGGTTTTGTTGTTACACAAAAACCCTCATGAAAATGAAAATAATAATAAAAAACCAAGCTCTAAGTAGACATTGAAAATAAGTGTATTTCTTTTACACACAGATTACTCTGTTTATTTATAGAGAATGTAACTATTCTAAAAATAATATTTTAACATCACAAATGAGGAATATTACTTCCATTTCAAAAGAAATGCCTCCCCTAACACTTTCTCCAAACATTCAAATCCCAGCTTAATAAAAATAAATGGCATCCCTCATTTTGTTCAAAATTGCATATTTGATATCCAAAGGTTTGCTGTTCTAGCAAGCTACAAGTACTTTGAAATCCCACAATTATGTATTCATGTGCCAGAAGTCAGACACTTTTTTTGCAGACGTGGGTGAATATAATAAATATATTTATAACTCTAAAATTTCAAAACCTTGCTTTTGAAGCATGAAAAAAAGCATAACGGCAGGTACTAAAGGGCACTGGAAACATCACAAAACCATTGTAAAGGCGAAATCTTATTCCCTTGGCATGTCATCTCCACAGTTATTTGCAACCACTTTTAGCAGCAACAAGATACTAACTCATTTTTCAGTTATGTTTGCAATTTTACTTACACAATGAAGCTACAGGTGATTTCTTACAAAGAAAAGAGTTTAAAGAACAGCTCCAGCCGCATGTAATTGATGTTTCAATCCAAAATACAGATACTGTACACTTCAAAAAGCTTAAACGCAGGAAATTTAATATACATAGAAGAAAACTTCACACATCCTGCTTCCAAGAAGTAGCCAGCTAAACACCACAACTTAAGCTGCACACAGTAGTCATTCACATACAATTAACCAGCCAACTAATTTAAGGACTACACAAACTTCTATCTGAAAGTGACTTTTCATTTCCAAAATGATGCAGAAGAAGAAAAGCAGAGCTGTGTATCAATTGAAACTGTGTTGAATTTACCAGACTACAAGGGCCCACTTTTAAATTATTATTTATTTTTTTTTTAGAAAATTTTACTAAGTATGTCCCTGAGGCATTCATTTGACTGCTGGTTGCTAGGTGGTAGTCACATGCACTTCAGTCTCACAGAACAACATTTAGAAGGAAATGACATTAGTTTTCAGTTCCCCAGTGAAGATATATGTGAAATTTCTTACTTAGCAGCATTTAGTGTCAAAATTACTGAGAAGCAAGATTTTCCCTGTATCACAGCTCATCTAAAGTAATACAATAGTATAAGGTCTCATGAAAAAAAAAACCCCACCAAGAAAAACTCCATTTGTTTCATAAACCACTTAGGAAAATACTTAAGCATGTATTTGATAGCAGCTATTTAGCATAAGAAGACTTCTAATATGCATATGTAGAGGGTCTGGCATAACATTTACATCAGACATTCTCAGCTGCGTGCATATATTTAGCAATATGATATGAGATGATCACCATCAGCAGTTTGAATTTGACATTTAAGACGACATTAATAGCAACACTAGAAGCATGACAAACCTTGGGCAACAATAACGGAAAAGTAAAATGATGCTGGTATAATTAGGTTTCCAAAAATAAACCCATCATCCAGTCATATCCTTCTACCACTGCACCTACAAGCCCTCCCTCAAGCAGTACAAAATATTTTTATGATTAAACATGCCACAAGTAGGGCAGTTAAAAGACAGAAGACTAGAGGTCACCAAATCACCCACTTTACGTTGCCTGAGCACCGATACATCGCTGTACTTTTGCGCAAGAGTGACAAAAATACTTTCACTGAAGACAGCAGATGACACCTGCTGACACGTGTTTTTCCCTCTGTGGATTTATGTTATGACAGAGTATTTTTAAAGATTTAATGTCATAAAGTACTGAACTCAACTAGATTAAAGTTATCACAGTAAAAACAAAATAACTTCAGAATATGTGAGATCATACTTAACATGACAAACCTGCGCCTCTGAGCGTCTGCGGGGCCCAACACCTGCGCCCTGCACTGCCATTTGGGACCCCAGCAGCAGAAACTGTACAGCAGTATTTGTCATAAAAAACTGGCACATCAAGGCACTAGCACTGTACATTACCCCCACAGAAATGTCCTACTGACAACAGGCCAAACACAGTGAAAATTCAAAGCCTCTTGAGGCTTCAGGAAGCTATGGGTACTGCCGGTGGGATCCCAACCTCTGCCAGGAAAAATGTAAAGACATTTTGTGGATGGGGGAGGGACTTGAAGAAATGGTTGTCCAGACAAGAACTTCAAACTTCTGTACAATATGGTATATGTCACTTCGATCCTATCAAAGCTTTTGATCTAGTTTAAAAAATAAATAAATAAAATTAAAATCTAGGTTGACAATGTCCAGTGACCCCTTCCACAACCGCCATTTTAAAGATTACAACATTCTCAATGTCACATCTAACAGCTCTCAATCATAACAAAACCAAAGAACAAACCTGACCTCTCAAGACAACTTTTAAATCAATCAGCAAGAGCCTACAGTAAAGCAACTAAAATGCAGAATGATCTTTCAGAGATACTATTTATCAAATAAGCCTTATTTAAAACACAGGGTAGGTCTGAGCTGATATTCTCTGCTATTCGTCTTCTCTTTTAAATATCTATTTGGTTGTTAAATAGTAAAGCTTCATTACTACAAACGAACATGCTGGGAGGAAATGCATTCCTTCTGTCCAGCCTTTCCTCCCTGATAGGCTCTGAGATTTGATAATATTGCTTCCCTGAATTTTGCCCTCTCTCTGTCTCCCTTGCAGACCTGCATGAAATGAAGTGCTAGGAGAGAGCAGGGTTGACTCAACATAAAACCTTTTGTTTATTAAAAAATGAAAAAATAAAAGCAGAGCAACTAATTCTTTGTTGGCTCACTGTCCATCAGTTTTCCCCATCATTTTGTCCAAGAGATTTTGAAATCACTGTACAGTAAGGTTGAGGGGCCAACAGCAAAAAGACTTGTATGTTGAGAGCAATTAATTTTTATTTTAGAATAAAGGTCTAGGCCTTTCATTTCTCATTCTTTCAAAATGTTTCCTCATCAGCTCTCACAGAAATAGGAAACTACCTCTTATTACAAACATGCACAATTATGAGTAGCAAATAATAGCAGTACACAAGCAGTACCTGAAGCATACAATTATTCTTTGCAATGAACAAGCAAATAGCAGTGCAGTTATAACAAAAAGCAACTTATAACTTGTGAGTAAAGCAACTGTGGATCCTGTGTGACACTTGCACAGCATTTAGCTTTGTCAAAGTGATTGCAGTCTGTCACTTTTCCTTAGAGATGGATGCTACAGGGAAACTGGGCAAACATTCAGCTCTGTGAAAATCAAGAAGCCTGGCTCAACTCACTCTGCTCTAAAGACTAGCTATTAAGTAGACATTTTATTTGGAAGTGCTTGTCTGCACGCACCTTGTGCAGCTCTTTGAGAGAGGCTTTTAAGGAGTAACTAGTTCCTGAGAGCAGGAGGGGGACAAGACAGAGCTGCAGGGTGTTGGTGAAAGGAAGGACTGCAGACCAGACTGAACTGCAGTGTTTTTCAGCCAGGGCTGTGCTCCTGCACTGCCAGGTCATGGTAGCTGCGAGCCACAGAGTTCAAACTCACAGGGAGACTGGCATAGACTCCTTTCATTTTTCTGTGGAGAAAGCCCTTACGGCTGCTCAGGTTTATGAGATCATTGTAGTGATTTTTTTTCTTCATAGCAATCGCACAATTGTGCACAGTAAGCATACTGAGGCTCAAATAAGAGGAGGACAAATTTGCTCTCTTATCCCACTGTGTATCCCAAAAAGGAAATAAATAGCAAATACACTGCAAGTCAGCACTGAAACCTTCATTTTCACTGATACTGCAGCCATCAAGGTACATGTTTAACTAATACCACTGTGCCCAACAGATACTGCAAGTACATGGAAAAAAAACCTTAAAGAACAAGAGCCTGAGGTGGGGCACAAAATCAGGTATCACATCACACTAACACAAACCAGTCTGTCACCATGTATGCCTTCAGCTGAATGCCAAAGAAGATGAAAATATTATGCAGGTTTTCAAAAGATCAGAGGTATTAGACATCAGTGCTGCAAACTAAGGCTAAGTTACAGTTTAAGGCTAAACTATTCTTCTGGTCTGCCACCAAAATGGAACACCTCACTCTACCTTCCCCGTGCTCCAGCCAGTTTTTATTAATGAGGCCCTGAAAATCTGGGTTAGGCAAGAACTTGCCTGTTCTGATACCAGACCCTATGGATTGCATTTTTTTTAAACTTCCAGTGTAGGTGGAACCTTTGCCAAAATTTTATTGACATAAGCAGGAATCGTACTACCTAATATTATCAACTAGCAGGGCAGAGGAAAAGGGCAATGCTTGATAAATGGAATGCCTCAGGCAGCCTGCAGGTCTGCAGAACAGCAAGAAGCAGTTGTGTGAGATGCTCTGAAACTGTGGTCGACAACCTTGAAGAAGCAGTTATGAACAAATGGCAGGCTTACAAACTAAAAGAAAGCCACCTTAAAATAGTATATTCCAAGATATACTTGAATCATTATTATCTTAACTTCTTCACAGATACAGAATTTGTGCAGGAAGTTTGGGTTTGTGTTTTTTATTGTCAGATGAAGGCAAAGCTAGCCAATAACAGTGTTAATATCTAGTTCTAATAATTAGCCACAACCTCCACAGTATCTCTTTAGAGACACTCCCAGGTAATCCAAAAGCATTTTGAAACCAGAAAGTATTGCTAACTGAAATGTATCAAGGCTTTCTTTTCATCTCAGAATAAGTTAGGTAATAATCATCTGAAATTTGAAGAGGATTTGATACTTCCTTCCACATCAATTGGAAAGCGTAAACACACAGGTTCCAGTGCAAAGTGCCAAGGTCCTGGTTCCTCAAGATAGCAGTAAACTAGCTTTCATTTCCTAAATCCCTATTTTCCAACCTTGCCATCCACACTAATACTGACTTTGGATTAGGAAAGGCCAGGGCTGAGCAGAAGAGCAGTAACAGTAAAAGAAGATGCACATTCATATCAGAAGCTGCTGTGGATTAAGTAGTGAGGAACTTTAAAGTTAATCCTGCAACCATTCCTGCTCTTGCTGAAGCCAGAATATACAATATCACAGGACTGCATAAGCAAAGTTTTTTTCCTCTGGTGACATTCCACACCCAAGGCAGGATCTATACAGAAATCTGAACTCCCATAACTTTTTGTGTTTTCTAGCAGGTCTTTGAACTAAAAGGCAGTTTAAGGGTTGGTCTGGGGGGCTTTTTCTTGGTTTTATTCCTGAAAAAGAATGGACTCTGTGCCATGATCTCAAGTTTTCACTGTGACTAAAACAAACTAATAAAAAGGTGATTATCAGCTGGGGAAGAAAGCAAGGTTGGAGAGGAAGGCTGGAGGAGGAAGGATTGCTGTTCACATCTCCCTGAAACTCCAGAATTGCCCCAAGCCTCTCATGCTGCCTCCTTTAAACCATCATATATTGCTAAAAAATTGTCAGGTTTTCAAGCCACTGCTCTGAACCAGAACAGATGAGCCCAAGCCAAAACCACTGGTGGCTCCAGGGAGACAGTAAAGAGGAGCCCAAGTCTGGGGTGAGAAACAAGACAACACAACTCACTGACCAACCAAGCAACCAAAAAAGCCCATGGGGAAAAAAAGCAAGAAAAAAAAGAGAGAGAAAGTAAAAAACATCAGAGTAGGTACAAAGCAAAAGAGATAGGAAAACTAGGAAGATTTCAGAACGATATGTGGAAAAAAGCACACATCCTTCAGGGCATTGCAAGTGAGCTGCCAGCATCAAGTATGTTGGGCTGCATCTCTCCCCTTTGGGGGGCTGTCCCCCCATGCCAGGAAGACGGGATAACACAACTCACAAACTGCAATCAGGGAGCTGAGTACAGCTGAGACAAACAACCAGCTGCCCCTTAGTGAAAAATCAACCTTCCCAGTAGCACACCAGTAAAAATAGAGTAGAAGAGAAAACTGTTCCCCACATGCCAGATGTGGGGAGAACAGAGGGAAGATTTTTGCTCTTCTTGCTGTATGCTATCTGGCAACTACTTTGTTCAGTATAAGGAAAAAACAGCAGTTATTTTATTTGATCTTCTTTACACAGATGGTGTTTTTGTATTAAATTAATGAATGCATATCACATTAAGATATTAAATGTAAATTGCATGCATTGAAGAGGTTTTAACTTGAAGGCTTATTGCTATTTTCTTCTAATTTTACACATATTTAAAGCATATTTCTGAAATAAACACAAGCCAGCTCAGTGCTACAAATAGCAATACAAACTCTAAAACAGCACCTTGTTCCAAAGATTTAGCTTTGTCCTGTTTTGTTTTTTTGGTTGGTTTTTTTTTGTTAAAAAAACAGTAAAAACCACCCACGATTAAAGACATCAAACAGAGAAATCCTGCCAGAAAATACTTTCATAACAGAGACAAAGCCTATACCAAGTACATCTGAAACAAGACCTTGTCATCAATGTCTCTCTCAGCTTCACTAGCCACCCTGAGAGACAGCATGTACTACATGAAGTAATAGCAGGGTGACCATGGATCACCATTAGATAAACCTCTATATCCAGATACTTCACCCTTAATGCAGCACAGCGACATAAACTTTAACTTTCATCTTGAGAGCTACAGCTCTCCACCCTATCCCAGGCATCCAGATGAATCAGATTTAAACCAGAGTTTTGCTCAGAAGGGTCCAGGACTTTTTGGGGGGCAGGGGTTTTCGTTTTGTTTTGGTTTTCAATGAAAAGCTTTAGGGGCAGAACCTAGCCTAAAGTGCCAGTATAGTAGAGACAGGACTTTCAGGGCTGGATATAACTGTGATAGTGCATTCAGCAGAAAATAGAACACACAAAAGCTCAGCTTCTCTCTGCAAGCACCAGTTTTAAGACGATGGACTGCCCCTATAAGAAACTGGGTACATTTAAGGAGGCTAGGGTAACCCTTCTTTGGTTTAACTGAAAATGTTTAGGTGTGTGGCCACTGTCAGCATTTTCTTTGCAGAGCCAGTTATTTTTTTTTTCTTCGTTTAAAATAGCCCCACTAAGTTCCCAGAGAAAATAATAATAATGTGAAATAGTTGGCTAAGTATTTACCACTTAGAGATTATTATTTGTCACAAAAATTATGAGAACCAGATGAACATGCATGCTATGGTAGACTAGTTTTCCTAATAGAAATGGGAAAATAAGTAACGATGCTCTAAACAAGCACATTTACGCCAGCAACCATTCTACCAGAGGTACAACTATATCAACAGCAGCAGAAGCAGAACTCAGTTAAAACTGAAGAAGCAAAAATTCTTTCACTGAAATAACAGATGCTTCTACCACTGCTAAAGTGCAGCAAGGCTTGCTGAGGCACTTCTGCTGACAAACATTTTAGGAAAAGTAAGCCCATAATGTGTGCTCCTCTAAGACCCATAGTTTATCAGAAGTGAGAGCAAAGAGGTTATGTTTTTATTTTCGTTATATCCTGAACATGTTTTTTGCAGTAGTTCTAAATTTATAACCCCTCATAGGAAGTGATCCACTGTTTCATTTGAAATCTATCTGCAGTAGCCAGTTAGTATCTTTTACAGTTAAAAAAAAGGTGCTGACTTTTTAACATATTCTTGGTATTTACAAACTTCAAGTTTGTAATCAAAACACTGTTACTCTACATACTAACAGATGTGTCATTTTACAGTATTGATGTAAATTTACACATGCTGCTAAACCACAGATTATTCAACAGTTGTAAGATTGTTTTATGTTGTATTCAAGAATCCAGTGTCTGCATTTCCTATCTCAGCGCTACAGCATGAAGAAAAATGATGTCTACCCAAAATATTTCAGCTGACTAGTCTGACCTTCTGACTACTCAACTTTTTTATACCTCTACATACAGGAATTTTGGCATTACACAAAATGACTTTTGGAAATGATGAAAACATTTTTCTGGTACTTAGACACTTATACAATTGAATTCTGCTTATTACTACTGCATGTAATTTTATTACCCATTTTCCACTCATATATTAACTATACAGATATTAAAGGTTATCTGTTTGATTGGCTACAGGTGTTTTAACATATTAACATGTAAGTTGCAAGTTTTAACATCAGTGACAGATGGAAATTACTAATCAGACTACGATTAAATTTTACTAGGAATCAAAGGTGGAATGTGCTTTACTAGGATATGACATATCCCATTATATTTGGATTTCTAAGTCTCTTGGGGTTAAACTGTTCAATATTTTCTAAGGGATGGCAAGGACTACTGTTTTTACTGCATCTACTGTTGTAAATACGATACCTCTTTGTGATTCGAAACATAGCCACACTTGTAACCTATACAAAAAAATTAGCTTGTAGTCAGCTGCCTAAGAGTGCTGGCAGTATTTCATCATTTGTATGCCACAATGAAAATAATGACTTCAAGCATCCTTTTTAGGAATTTAAACTATTCTCATTACACTGCTTTCTGTAAATCTTCCTTTCCAATTCCTTCTTTCAAGAGTGCTTCATGACAGAAAAAAACCAAACCTACAATTGAGTGCTTGCAATCACTTACAAAGTTTGAAAGGTAGAAGAGGATGCCTCAGAACAGTAACAACTCAGTAAATGTTTTTTTCCCCTTTCTCAAGGCTTCCACAGAATGAAAAGGTAGCGATCCTCAAGTGCTGACCCTCTGAATGGTACGTGCAACTAACATCACCATAACCCATAAAAGAAAAAAACACTTTGTTAACTTAAAATTTTAAGAGTTCCCATCCTGATAAGGACCAAGCAAGGGATTTGACAAATTGAACATAAACAAGATGTCTGTTTCGGGCAACTCTACTTCAGAAGGCAAGATTTCAGAGTTCACAGATGTTTGTAATGAGGATATAGAAAAATCAAAACCCTGATCATTATTCAAAAATATATTTACCTTTAAAAACTGACTTACTCTTGCAGGCATGTAAAGACCTGCTCGTGCAGTAGCTGTAACACAGCAGAGAATTTGTCTAGAGAAGCAAGGAGTCTTGGTCCTAATCTCCTTCTGAAACATGAAAATCTAAAGGTGCTTATTTCTGATTTCATTGCATTTTAAATATTAAATTATTATAACAGCTGCTGGCATTCCTCTGCTGGAGCTGTCATTTCCACTATACATTCTGTTTCTCAAACATTCTCAACCTAGCAGTTTTAATTCACATCTGGCTGAAATCTAGTATACCAGTCAGCCTGCACGTAAATTTCCCTGGAAAGGTAGGGAAAAAGAAAAAGCTGCAGATTTCTTCCAGCTTGTTAGCACTAAGAGTCTAAGTTATTTTAATAAATGTTAATAATATTTTAATTTACAATATTTTACTTTAAATAACCAATGTCTTGGTCTAATAGTCTGGGTTACTGCTTTCCAACATAAACCAGCTATGCTGCCCCTCTACTTTCTTAGGTAGCACAGTGCTGCAACTTGGAACTGGGGACACTAGGGTGTATCTTTGCAGAGACATCTGAATGCAGTAGGGATGGATGCTCTCAACCAACTAATTCACACTATCCCAAACTAGTTTTGGGAGACAATTATCCCTGATTTGCAAGGGAACCTAGAAACTCCAAAGATTTAGACTTCAGACCCCCTTTGTGATGTCTGACAAGTTTCTTAGTTTAATTCAGGTTCCTCAGGAAACTCAAGCCCGAATCCAAAATACACAAGCATGACAACAAAATCTCATTACACGTTCTTCAAATAACTGCAACATCTCTCCGAAGTCTGAACACACATACAATATGCTCTAATAATGTCTATGACTTTTTCTATTCACAAGCAGGTTCATTAAGCTCACCAGACCTAAGGAAGGGCTCCTGTATTGTGAGGCTGTATCCAAACCACTCTCAGGTTTTCTTTTAACAGACACACAACAGCTCACAACAGTAGAGATTTTTAAGTATGGACATCTGAACTTACAAGAAACTAACAGCTGTATTTTTATGGCAGTACCTTTATGGTTTCTCTTTGTCATAACTCGGGAAACTACAAGAATAAAACATCAGAAAATACATATATGCAATTAAGTCATACATAACATGTATTTGCATTGATTTAATACCAGTTTGCTTATACCACAGACAGACAATTACATTGATTCAATAAACACTGTCTATAACATGAATATTAAAATCTCAAATTTTCCATGCATTTTATTATTGGTGAAGCTTCTGGTCCCCTTCAGCAGGGTTTTTGTACTCCTGTGCCCTTGCACATCAACTCACAGTACACATAAAGAAGCAAGTTCATCATGTGAAAGACAAATAAAACTTAGTAAGAACTGCTTTACTAACAACATGGGAGATACTTCCAAAACTCAGGTATTTCAGAGAAAAGTGGACATTGTTATTGTTATTGGTACATTTTCCTAATTGATCAGACCAGTAAGCTAAACCTCCTTCTCACTTCGTGAGACTTTTACCATGGGAGCATCTATTGAAAATGCCAGCCTGTCTGTATGGAGGGCACCTCAACTACACAAGTGTACACATTTGCCTTGCAGAATGTGTCAGCTAAAAGTGTGACACACCTTCAAGACTGGCTATAGTGACAGTTAATTGCCTATGACCTACTTTGCTGGTAAAAAGAAACAATTATTTTCTCTTCCTGCTTTACTAGGTAAAAAAGAGCTATCCGGAGTTATCAGCAGCAAAGGTAGAAGGACTATCTGCAGAATTACAGGCACTTGAATGAGAGGGAGAGCTGTAGATTACTGGCTAATAGCTCAGATGGCAGAATCCACTCTTACAAAAACTTGGCTTCCGTTTTTCTTTAAACAGAGCAGTGGTGGATTTATAAAAGGCTATGTAGTTCCATTCAAAACAATATCTAGCTAGGTCATTCCTCTGCCACAGAGATACTCCATCCATTTATTAAGTAAGTTATAACTCACTTAAAAAGGAGCTGAGTGTATATATTCAGGATCTTCAGATGGGTTGCCAAAAGGGAGTATTTCTAAATTTTTCAACCAACTTAAAATCCAATTGCAGCAATAAGAATACAATGGTACAACCATTTACGTCTTCTATGGCAGTGTGTTTGTATGGGAAGAACTTATTTCTATGAACTAAAAAAATATATTGCATATGCAGCAGAAGAGACACCGAAACACCTGCTGCTTAATCACCTACGAAATGAAGCATGTCAATTAATATGAGCTACAATATTTTTAAGGTCTCAAAAATATGAAAACGTATATGAAAATTAAACAGAGATGAACTTATTCAAGCTGATTTCACACATAAAGGAGTGACAAATCTGGCAAGTACTGGTACATGCAGCCATTCAACTAGGCTGACTGATGTATGGGAACTGACATTTAATATTCATGTGTGCTCTTCTCCTCTTGTTTTAAAGAAAGTGGTAAAAAATAATCTCATTATCCTAAATTAAAAGATATATAACAAAGAAACTTGGAAGCAAAAGCAAATTTGTATGTTCATAGAGTTGGAATCAAGACTTAGTGAAGGGGAGGTAACTGGTATCCTTTAAGAAAATGGGGACATCAGATCCAGAACAAAAACAAAAAAACAAACAACAAACAAACAAAAAAACACACACACAAAAAAAAAAAAAAAAAAAGAAAAAGAAAAGAAAAAGAAAAAAAAAAAAAAAAAAAAAAAAAAAAAAAGGGATCCAGATCTAACTGTGATGGTGTGAAAAATATTCTGAGACAGACATACTGGGTGAATTTGTAGTTAAGTTTGCACTGTTATGCTGGAAGGTGTTAATGGTTTCTGTCAAACACAAATTAGTTTAGAGCAGACAGGCAAGTCCCTGCAAGGGCCTTTGTTTAAGTCTTTTCCTCTTATCCCTACCATCAGCCTGAGGCTCAATGCTTACATCTGTACTAACTCAACAGAAGCATTTTAACACAAGCTTGAGTGCAAACACTGGCATACAGTCATCAATAACTTGCAATCAATAGTGGTTTTCCTGCCTTAATTTTAGGCTCTGACAAGCAGTCTTCTCCCAGATAACATGCACCCAAATCAGGGAAGGGCACGGACCAAGAACTGCTCCCAGCAGGTCCTATGAATGAGGTCCCTGGGCTGTTGGTGATGGGTATGTGCACACCAGTGATGCCTGTGCCTTGACAGTCAGAACGTGCCTTGGCTTGTTCCCTTTGGTAGCACAGACACAAGCTATGCATCTGTCTCTCTTCCTCTACAATCTAATTTTACTCTTACGGTGAAAGAGAAAGGCATCTGGCTGGTCTCTTCTCTCCCTTTTCATCGCTCTCCTCCACCACTTGGCAGGATTTGGGAAAGCTGAGAAAGAAGGAAAGGCCTGGTGGCTGTACACTGCCCTGCAGCTGCATGCAGCTCTCTGCAGGCAGGCAGGGCTGATGCTTCCCAACACTCATCAAGTGTTACTGCTTTGCCAGGCTGCTGGGTTTATCAACATCCACTGCCTTTTACCTCCTGAATTCTAGGATACTTTTTAACAGTTTCTGACGGCAAACAGGTACAACATTAAAGAGTTGCTGTGCCATGAGCATGGCACAATGGAAGGTCAGCCAGCTGAACATAGGGGACTCATTCCCTTGGCTAAAATGCAGACTGACACATAGGCATGTATGCACTGTTTCTCACTGAGAGAGCTCAGGTTACAAAATTCATTACTCAAGTTTATAATTTCTATACACATTATATCCAGCAGACTTATTTCCACGGAATGATGGCAATTCACAATGCTCAAATAGGACCCAAAGTACATTTCCATATTTCTTAGTAAGGACACCCATGCAGCTTACGGCATATGAGTTTAATACTGACCACATTTGGCACAAGACCACACAGAAACTCTACCCACACATAAAAACTGCATGCAAAAATGGGGAAAGAAATAAAAAAAAGAACAGATTCTAGCACAAGCTCTGCCCTGTGCTACAGAGAGAAACAAAACACACAGAAAGACTGATTTGTTACCCGTTATTTATACTGTACAGTTGCATTACAGGAAACAAAGGTAGACAACATAGAAGCAAGATAAAGAATGCTCAACTTGGTCCAGTTTCACCAAGACCACTGCAAGCAAAACCAGTTACCTCAAAAGGCAAAACTGTAACTTTCTCTGATGCAGGTTTTTTTTTTTTTTTTTTTTTTTTTCATCTCATGTAACTGGTTCTGTCTCCATGGCTAAATAATTGCTAAATAAGAGAATTGCTAAATAATACCAGTCTCTTTTTGGGAAAACCTGGCAGAACTGCTGAGGAATAACTGGAAATATTATAAAAATTCCACTGATAGAAAAAAATTCTCTGTGGAGAAGGGAATACATCTACAGAACTGTCTTTCTGAAAAGTTTGATAGAGATTCCTTGACCCCAGGGGGAAAAGAGCGTGGTAAATACTGGGATCTCACACAAATGAGGAGCAGCAGGGCCTGCAAAATAAGACTGTTTCAGACACTCTGAAATGCCTATATGATATCATGAACCTTATTGTATGTTTGAAAGAAAGGACGGCTGCTAAAAAGAAACTTTCCTGACAATGAAATATGTGCCTGGCTCCATAAACCAAAATGGTTGATGGAGGAGCAAAAGAATAGGAAGATGAGGGAGGAAGAGAAACATTCTTTAAGGTACTTCTAAGCTATGAAAAAAACTGAACTACTGACGGTGCTTTTGGCACAGTTGTCAAGGAATGGTGACATCTTCAGCACAAGATCCATCAGCTCACTGCCTGTCTCTTAGTTCATAGGAGAGATCTTAAGATACAGTATCATTACAAGACAATGGACAGGTGTATCCATGCAGCAATCTTCCTGGAGCTATCTAATGAAAAAAAAAGTTTGACAGTGGGAAAAAGAAATATATTTTCAAACTCTGCCTCTATGTGTCTACCTTCAAAAGGCTTGTCTTCTGGATGGGCACATGGAAACTGACACACATACAGATGATCCTCTGGCTTTATGGCAAAACATGATTGATAAGTACCGGAAGAGTCCTTAGGAGGAAGCAAGAATAATTAAAGCAGAAAGAAAACACATGGAAACTATACTGCAAAGGTCAAGGCCACTTCCATCATATAGGCAAGTAGATCAACAGGGCGAGTCTGTGAGGAAAAAGGGGCATTTGGCATGAGTGAAAAGGATGATTCTCTCCCCATCTGGATGATGCTTGCCACCCAGGGCTAAAGACCGCTCCAAAACATTACTGGCAACTTAAAAATCCTAACTGATTGAAATAAAAGTTCTCAGAAAAGTATGGTGTACCAGGGATAATGTGCTTTCTTACTGATACAAAAGCTGCAAAGAGGCACAACTATGAGATGCTCTCCAGCTTCAAAGGCAGATGTGATGATGGAAGAGAACCCTGTTCTCCTCTTGGGAGATCAATTATATGTTAAAGATCATTGGTCCCAAAGTGGTTTACCTTCAAAATAGAAATATTTAATCAAAACTTAGGATCCAAAGGCATAAAAAGCCACAATCCACACTCTGCCATAAAACAAGTAATAATTGTTCTTCAAAAAAAAGAGACTTTGATCAACCATTCTGTGTTACTTTCCGTAACCTTCCAAAACGTTACCTTTACAAAATGGGTCTTCACATGCAGCTCTTACTTTTCTGGTATTCTAGATATTTCACCTCAGCCCTCATGGTCTTTAAAAATCTTACAGATGGTTCTTCCATCCGTGTAGATCATCATATGACTATGCCACATATTCGTTCTTTCTTTTCGTCTTTTCTTTTAAATCATTCCCTCTAGTCTCTGGTTAAAGTTTTAATGCTCTGCTGTGAGGTTCAGCCAATTAACCTGCATCTTAAGGTGCTCAAATCTGGATCCAGTTTTTGTCATGTTACCTTCTCTTTTATTTTTTACATTTGTTTAAAAATTCTCTTAATAATTATGCTAATGCCTGTAAAGAGAGCACTATAAAAAGTAAAATGAGCACTGAGGTCTTCTCAAAGCCAGAAATTTAAAATGACAGTGTTTGTTCCAAATCTGTGTAGTTTCACACCAAATAAAGAAACCACTTTTGCATGAGCAAAGACAGTTAAAAGTGATGGAGGGGAACATGAACAGCTGAGAGTACTTTAATTAAATACTTAAAATTAATGTGCAACAGCTGAAGTTTTACTTTTGGAAGCTTTTAAGGCATCACAAATCATAATTCACATAGGAATTTAAGCATTAGTTATACATTTTCTAAACTATTAGTTTCCAGCTTAGTCAGAGGCCTCCCTTAGCTTAAGTATCTCTATTTAAAAAAATCTAAAAAAACATAAATACAAACATTTTAAACAAATAGTATCCCTGCTGCTAGGACTGGAAGTTGGGTCACCTGTCCTTAGAGTAACTTGAAAACTGTTTTAAAAACCAGCAGAATAAAATCTTGCATGAATAGAAAAAAAAATACTATCATTAAGAGATACTTAAAGGCAGGTATATAATAGTCAACATTAAAGTCACCTTAGAGAACTCTCTCTAAATTGCATATTATCTTACAAGGCAAAGGATAAACTCTTATGTACTAAAATTTACCTTTTTTAGAAAAGTTCATTTCAGTGTTCAGCCTCTACCTCATTATCTGTAATTAAGAAAAATCAGATTTCAAAGCAACAAAAGAAGACTGTGATAAAGCGATTTGCAGTACTCTCTGGCAGGGACAAAGCCAGAAGAGAGGTGGCTGTCATAAAATAGCCAAATGGCTTTTTCCACCTCCATCAAGGTCACTTTACTGAAGATGTGCTCAATAAGATTATAATGCATTTAACCACTTTCCTTGCATCTGACTTCGACCTTATTGCAAATCCAAATGGCCTTGTTTAACTACCCTGGCCTTTCAACATTTCCCTGAACAAAGATAATTAAGGAGATATACTGCCCCCTACTATCACAGGCATTGAAAGACAAATAAACTTTAAGAGCAGAGCCAGGTGTCTATTGCATTAATGTACAATGTTTAAGCAGAAGGTAAAATGAAATAATGGTTAAATAATTATAAAAGGTTAACAAAGTTAACTTTGTTACTTAAGGCAATTCTGTTTTATTTAAAAGAAAGAGCATAAAAGGCTTTCCAGACCACTTTTTACAACTCCCTGGACAACAGTCTTTGCTTTAACACAGTTTCTGACTGTGAGGAAAAATGTTCTGCAGAACTTAACAACTCTGAAATTTCTGCAGATTTGGAACTAGCTGTATTTCATACACAGGTACAATAATGCTTTATAAAAAAGCAGGTCTATATGATTAAGCCAAGAGCTGCTCTAATAAAAACATTTCCCTTTTTTTCCTTTGTGTGTGGTCAGCAGCTATACTAGAGATGCAAATTAAACTGAAAAAGGATAAAAAGAATAAAAAAGCAGGCAAAGAAGGTGATGTTTTTTGGTTTTTTTTTTTTTTAATGCAAAAGATCTCGTATTAAGATTTTTTTCCTCTGTTCTTCTTTTAAGAATCTTAGAAATACTGTTGTATGGGCCTGAATCCTCTGGAAGAGCCACAGAGGCAGAGCAGCAAGTTGCACCATAAAAATAAAAACAGACACTTCATCTTACTGTTGAGATGATACAAGATATGTGAGCTTACTGGTATTGCAAAAAATGATTGTTCCTTTGTCACAGAAAATACAGTAAGCAGAAAAGCTGTTATGCGTATTTGATCAGAGTTTGATCACTGTGAATTTGTCAGGCCATCACTACTTTGAGTTGTAGATGCATTCAGGTATTTGGCTAAATCTTTTGCTGTACAACTTCTTAATCCAGACACAACTCCTGAAATCTGAATACACCAGAATTTAAACCTCCTGTGAAGACACTTCCTACAAAAATCACTTCCTAATACAAAAATCAGTGCTTCTACCATCACTGATTACCACATCAAATACCTGAGGTTTGCAACAACTGATATGCTATTTCTACCCCCTTTCTACTCAACCCCCTTTCTGCTGTATGTAACAAGTCTTGACCTAAGTGAAAACTGTAACCCTGTGTTTTGTTTACCATGCAGATCCCACTAGAAGGATATACTCTCTTCAGCTACAAGAAGTCTACTTTCTTACCTCTAAAGGTAGGAAACCTTTAACATAAACCAGTTAGTTGCTAGCAGTTTACACAATACAATTATGTCCACTTCCAGTTTAGATAAATGTTTGCCCTACCAGCCCTGAAAGACTATGATCCTTGTTGCTAACCCCTAGTGAATTTTGAAGGCTTTTTGTAGAATTGCACTTGTAATTCTTTCCATCTTAGGCAAAGAAGGTGAATGATTATTTTCCATACATTCAGAACATTTCAACTCTGAACTGGGGTTAAGATGAATGAAACTTTCTAAAGGAATACAAGGGACACTTTTCCCATTTGTCCCTAACATTTAAAAAGCTCACTTACTGAAGCTGGAAAACTAGAGGAACACTTTATTAGTACAGTTACTTTATTTCATCCTGATTCCTTGTTTTGTATAGAATTGTTCAAGTATTCAAAAAGAAAGGATGTACACATCTTCTTACTATTAGTGAGGTCACCAGCCCACAGCACCATCTCTACATCCCTCACTGAACATACAGAAGCCCTCTTTCTATTTCAAAAGGTATAAATCTGTAACTACCTCTTGAGAAAGTTTTTCAAACCCACACAGACTGAAGCCTATAGCCATACATAGAATGAAACAAGCAGCAATAAGATCTTTGGTACACACAAAAAAGACAAGAAAGCTCGTGTCTTTCCTCATTTGGAAAAGAATACTATGCAGTATTATTTTTTGATATCACTACTCAAATGCCTACATTATACAAAGTGCAAGCACTGTGACCTTTTATTTTTTCTTGTTTAGTTCAACAAGTGAATTAGGATGCAAAACAAATTACAGGGAGAAAAGCTGTAAAGTTGTGCATCAGGTCATTTCAGTAATTTGATAAGGCATGTTAAATCTTCATAGATGAACATTAGAAATGCTCATCATAGAATCCAGCTCGAGATAAAATCTTTAAGTTGGGTCAGTTTGCATCATAAACTGATGTGTCCTTAACACCACTCTTATTGTGGACCTTTAAAATTACCACATACCTGACATGACATTTTATATTTTTCTAGAGCACCAATTATTATTTATTTCAGACAGCTACCACACCAGCTTCTTTTCTTCAAAAGAAAAAAAAGTATCTATTGTACATGGAATGTACATTTCTCTGTCCAGACTCTACTACAAAAACAGTTACAAAGTAAAAATGACAAGTAAGGCAACACTATCTAAACATTAAACGTTTTTGTAACATTTCTGGTGTTGTATGTTTTCTTGCTAAATTGTAAAATAGCCACTTTGTAACTCCTTGAAAGGAAAAAAAACCTATCTATGCTGTAGTGTATTTGATGCCATTCTTCACATAGAATTGCAGTGTGATTAATCCAGAAATTTTTAGCATCCCATTTGTAATTGCTGAGCTGCTTGAGAGTTTTGAGCCCAAACCTCATGGATGAAAACTAAGGTGAGACAGCTTTTCTGTTCTGAACACTTCTTCCATGTTTTACCAAATACTTTCACCTGAACTTTCTGAGAATATATTAAAATATTTATCTTTTGAAAGAAAAGAGAGAAAAGTAAACTACACTGTCTGTGAGCACACCACCAAGAAGTTCAGGGAAATAAGCCTGGCCTATTTAGCACCATCACGCAAATGTACAAATTCTTATCTTTATGAGAGCCTGTATTTAACACCAGGCGAATCAGATCTTTGTGTCTATTAAGCAATTAATACAGTTTCTAACAGACAGAGGACTCTCGCCATCTCAAATAAGTTCTCCACACATTTTTAATGAATTTATTCTGCAAATTGAGGTTTTGGGAGAGAAGGTACTTTCCTTCCTCTCCCTCCATTGTTCCCTACCTTCAAAGCGAGTTAACAGACCAAGAGCAGCTCAGTCTTTGTCTGAGGATCTGTTAGTTCACATCCTAAGTTTCTCTTCCCATCACTGAAACACTGGAAGGCAAGGCTTCTGAAAGCTTTCCACAGTAATAGCCAGAAAACAGCCACAAAGTTAACAAAGGGGAGCTAGCACCACAAAGTGTCAGGTTTGTATGCCGGAACAGAGCAGTATCCCCCCCCCCCAAATCTTCAAAGTTCAGATTTATTGTTTAATAAACTGTTAAAAAAAATTAAAATAAAAAATTCACGTGAATTGAAAGGAAAACAAAAAACTATTGTAAACTAAAGCTGCAATAGTATGTTCATGCACTGGAACACAGACATTATAAATTTAAGTGAGTTTAGTTGCTGACATACCTTTCTCAGGTTTATTTTTCCCAATCGTTCCTTAAAATCTACTCTAGCAACTAACTAACAGAGGTCTCCGGATGGCTCTCTGTAACATTTAAAGCTAGGGAACAAAAGGTTTCTTTTAAAAATGAAAACCTTTGCTTGTACAACTCCAGACGTGAATCTGCTTTCAATTACTGCAAGTATTTCCACTTCAGTGAAAAAGGATCAAATCTTCAACTACACCATCTTTAGGCAATGAATTTGATTATACTAAGCTTTAAGAATACAGAATGACTTTGTGACACAGCTGTATATTCTATACGTACCATTTATTAGGTATACAAAAAGGAGCTAGCACTTTAAACGAGAAGCAGACCGAAATGTGGCTGCTCACGGCAGCACTGTACTGCCATACAATTCTGCTTTAGGCTGTTTTGTTTTCTTTTTTCAGGTGCCACATAAATGTAAAAGATTACACTAAGCTTTAAATGAACAATTTTGCAATCCTTTAGAAATGAAAGTAGGCTAACTTTTTTTTTTCTTTTTTGCCATATTTTTATTTGCATAATTAGCACCGTTGTACAGTTACGTTCTTCTTTCTAGACTTTTAAACTAGCACAATCCCTTCCACATCCTCTCCTCCCCCTCCCCCCTCCCTCCCCGTACAGCAGGCAGCAGGTACCGTAGCCTCTAGGAAGATTAATAACTGGAAGTACTTTTTACTTTTCCCATTACACAAGCATTACAGAGCCAGGCGAGGAAACTCGAAGGCTCACGCTGTGCAGCCAGATGCAACACCTCCAATGCAAATTATGCAAAAACTTCCCATTTCTTAATATCTCCGATTTCGCAAATCGATGCTACCGCATCCCAGCCCAACACCGGGCCGGGCTATTTTAGCAGCACGGCAAGAAAAGAGGAGAAAAGCAGTTACCTCTCGGCTTAGCAACACTACTAACACGAGCCTCGCAATCCCCGGCTACCCGGGCAGGATCGGCGGCTCCTCGCAGGGCTGCCCGAGCTGCGGAATGAGCCAGCGCCTCCCCCAGTCCCCGACCCGCGCCCCGGGAGGTCCGGGAGCAGCACCCCCTCCTNCCCGCCGCGATAGGCTGAGGCGGCGGCGTTTACTCCCCGGCGGGGAGCGGGGGCCGGGCCTGGCACCGCCTAACCCTTTCGGGGCCGCCGCCGCGAAACGGCCGTGAGCGCTTCCCGCTGGAGGTGGGGATCTCCGGGGAGAGGCGGAAAGCTCCCGCCCGGGGAGCGCGGAGAGCCGAGCCGAGCCGAGCCGCTGCCGCAGCTCTGTTGGCACGGCTGGGCCGAGGCACCTGACGTGCCCGGCGGGAGGGCGAGGAGATGCGGCCGCTGCGGGGATTTACCGCACAGCAGAGACCTCCCGTGACTCAAAATAAACTTTATCTGCAGAGCTGCTTCTCACACCGATTGTCACCGAAGTGTCCAAGGCAGTTAGGGAAACGAGAGGCAGTCTCTTTGCAGAAGGTGGATTCCGATGGAGGGTTCACGTTCGGTTCCACACGCCTGAATTCCCCCCGGCAGGGAAGAGAGCCGTGTTTCCCTAGGAGGGGTGAGGAGACCCTCAAACCAGGGCCTGGAGCAGGGCGCAGGTGTTGTTAGTGCACAGATGCTGCAGCCGACCCTCTCATCAGGCACCTACTGTGCTTCACTTGAAACAGAAACACCTCCTCCTCCATTTACCACCTCAGGAGACAGGTTTTCCCTTCACGTCTGTATGGGCATTAATATAATAAACTCAGCTTACTTCAGTATACTCTGCTTGACGACTCATAATGGAGCTGTTGGAGTTGCAGCTAGATCTGACTGGACACAGGATCAGGTGCATGGCGTTATGCATCATAGCTGTCAGATAAAGGTGTCAAATAATAGATACACAATACTGCATTCACATCACTCACCATTAATTTCTGAAATACTGCAGAGAGACAGAACTAGATGCCTACCAAACAGGCACATAAAAATGTACTCATTCAGAATATAAAATCCTGTTTTCAGCTGGTAATCAAACTTATGTTAGCGCCTGTCTTCAGTAAAAAAAATAGATTTTCAAACCTATTATTATTTTTTTAATTCCTTCTGTGTGGAACTTGTAACTTCTTTAAAATGTTAGTGGGAATGGTATCTCTAACTTCGTTTTCAACATCACAACTCAAAGAACCTTTTGATTAGAAAGTACAGTGATATGCAGTAATTCCTACAAAACTTCTCCTATCGTGCGTTTTTTAATCTCAGACCTTTGCTAATTACTGACTAACCTTAACTCTCCTTACCCTATCACAATATCCATTGCCAACACAGGCCAAATTATCACAGCTGCTACCCAGACACCACATCTTGCCAAAAATCAGATCAAGATATATACAGAATACTTCCAGGGAAGATAATACTATTCCAGAAAATATTTCAACACTGTTACATAGAAGGCTGTAATAAAAGCACATATTTTAGATGCATTATGCCTAAGAAGTTTAATAACATTCAAAAAGCTTACACACTTAGTACTCATCTGCAACATCCAAGAGAAACAAGGATGACTGAAGTAACAGAATTCTGTGGAATGGGGGAGAAAAATGAGCTACGTAGCCAGGTCCTGATGAGGGCAGTCTTGGCTGTCCATGTGGAAAAATAATGAAAAAAAAATGCAGAAGTAATGGCACTAATACGACATCTTGAACTGGAGCTCTTTGAGTTGGGCATGTAACAGACTAAGAGTGTTTTGACTTAATACAAAGAAAAAAGCTGTATTACAGTCACCATTGACTTATCCTTTGTTCCAGCTTTGGGAATTTGTGCTGAAAATTGGAAGCTATTTGTGGTTCAAATTCTGGACAGACTCTCACATCTGTGATTGCTGCAACATCAGCCAAGAAGAGAAGTATGGGATGAAATCATCAACGAATGTAGTCGGTTAAGGAAGTCTCTAGCAATGCCACAGCAATGCTCACAGTTTCTGCATCTCTTCCAAGAGTTCTAGTTGTAATATATGGGGTATTAGATCACACCAATACCATTTTCCTAACTGCCTGAATGGAATGCCTATGGATAAGTACCTTCTGGCACTGAAAAATCTCCTGAGTAGGTAATTAATTCAGATGTATACCCTTACAGATCCTAACAGAAAGAGGAATGGGAACTGGATGCTTGAAGTCAGCTTATACAGAGCACTAGAGCTCTTTTGAGAATTACTGCCCTCAGAGAGCACCTGTAACTGGACTCCCTCTGCAGAAGACTGTCATGCACTCATCCATGAATCAGGGTCCTCCAAGATGCTGTACAAGACACAAGGTATTCACACAATCCCTCTTTCAAAAAGAAAGCTCGCTCGGGACTACCCACCTATATATTCTATAGCATTTTGAGACAAATACCTACACATACATTCACTGAGAACTGCAGCCTAGCAAAACGTTAGGATTCTGCCTCTTATTTATGCCAGTGCTGACTTTCTTCCTTTACCTGGTTATCCCTGATCTCTCCATCAGGATCCAGGGATGGACCTGGATGTCACTGCAGTGGATCCTCTTCTTTCTATTTTCAGCCAACTGCAATGGAATTTTCCTTTGCTTTGATGCCCCCTGTGCTGTGATTCCACTGTCCCATTAATGCCAGCACAAATGATTTATGAAATCTATTAGGTGCAACACTAAAGACATGGGAAACAGAGATATTTGCTTAGGAAAATATTAATATGGACTAGACAAATGGGGGTGAAGCAAACTCCAGCTCAGATATCATAGTTTATGCCAACACTGCTTACGCCCAAACAGTAGAAAAAACAACTAAAGCCTTGGGGATGAAGAGAAGTTTTTTTTTTTTTTTTTTTTTTTTTTTTTTTTTTTTCTTCTTTTCTTTTTTTTCTTTTTTTTCTTTTTTTTCTTTTAATTATTTGGTCTGAAAGATTATTACAGTAAATTATGTAGAGCATTAACCATTGAATGTGAACCCATTTTTAGTCTTTCTTTATTAATAACTCATTATAGTCCTTTTTCTTAATGTGGAATAAATTAGAGATGTGTTAATCCATGCAGCTATCTGCAGGTACATTTATCACTATGGTAGCCACTTTTACTTTCCTCAGTGGAAGCTGCATTTCATGGGCAACAGAGACTCATTCCCTGCTGAATTCAAGTCATGGTGGCCTTTTCAGGTGACTGTCAGGGTCATCTGGAAACTTACCTTTTCTTTTTTAAGGCAACTCAATGGTACCACATAGCTGACTTTGACATAGGCAAAAGAATTTACCTTTCTCACTCTGTCATGTTACTAAATCTGTGAAAACAACTGAGCTATTGCCTTGCTGGTATAAAAGGGTGAGGAACTGCTAACTGGATGTTCTTTGTGGGAACTGTAAGCTTTTGGAAGTGATTCCTCTTCCCTGGTCCAGAGGAGCTCAAATTTTATGGCTTTCATAGCATATTACATAGTTCATATTTTTCCAGAGCATATGAAAACAGAGGAGAATTGTGGATGTGTTAGTTTCTGGAGACAGGGCTTTGTTACCACTTTCAAACTGGCTGGTTTGCACTTGGTTAAGGAGAGAAGGCTACTGCAGCTTAGTCACTATGATTTATTTACATTTGCATTTGAATTTGTGTCAGGTTTTCAGGAATTTAAAGGTAGTAACAACCAACCATACTCACTTAACATGAAGAAGCAACATGTCAGTAATTCCAGCACTTAAGATGATGCCAGGAGAGGACTTGAGAGGTTACATGGGTAGTGACTGGACAGTCCTTAGACTAGAGGGTCCTGGGTAGAGGTAGCTATGCTACTTGCAACACGTAATGGCTTAGTACTTACTATTACCTTCTCTGAGCACTGTTACGCCAGTGTAGAAAACTCCATTTTTAGCATGGCAAATGGAGGCAGAACACTTAATTGTCAACACCACAGAAGTAGTGTCATGGGAGAGGGAAAAAATGATGCCTCAGATGGTCTACCGAGGCACATCCTAATAGCTGAACCTTTCTTTTTCTCATCATCAAGCTAATAATTTCAGCTATTCATCAACATTAATGATGACCACTGAGTTTCATTAAAAGGGAACAAACACGTTTTTAGTTGAATACTAATTCACTTATTTGAATAGTAGAAGCCTAAATGTGCTGCTAAGACATCCTATCATAAATAGTTAATTAATGTTACAGCTACTTGTGCTGAAATGCTAGGTGTACTTTAAAGAAATACTGTTATCTGTCTGTGCATTATAAATAAGCATGAACAGAGTATCTACATAGAAGCCACAACTGCACAGCATCAGTATAGCACTTTGGAACCTGTTTTTCTTACAACCCTAAAAAAAAAAAAAAACTATTAAGCTATGAAATTTAAACACTAAAGATAAGGTATTATTTTTTTGTCAGATAAGGTATTATTTCTAGCAGCAAAATAGGTTCGCATATCTGTTTTAAAAAACAGACTTAATCAAGTAAAATATTTATAATTTAGCTTTTCAGTTCCTGCTGGAAGCATATTAAAAAAGGCAAACTCTTCTCTAGAAATAAAAGTCTAAGAATACAATCTGGTATCAACAGGATTAGCAGTGCAATGTGTTCCCATGAGAAAGCACACGTGCACAAATGTATTTTCATTTTTCATCTTGTAGTTCGTAAGCACTTCAATAGTACACTACATGGACTAGGTTTTTCTCACTGTATAGATTAACATGAGCCTTTTTTCATGCAGTAGTGATGCAAGTTTAAGTAAGTACAGACTAAGACCATGACGAGATCAATCTGAAAACAATAAACTTTTTTTTTTCCTTTTAATTCACATAGATAAATCCTAACTTTATTTTTTATAATGCCTTCCAATATTGTAGAAGGAATTTTGTAGTTTCAGATCACCATTCCACTGAAAATACAAGTGGAAATTGAAAGTATGTAAATGAAACTAGGCTAGGGCAAGAGATAAAGCAAAAAAAAAATAGTCTTTTCAAAAAGCAATTGAATTATGACACTTTTCTTGAATTTAAGTGGATAATAAATGCAGGAGTTTTTTTCCTGAAGAGAAACACAAAACCACTCAGTGTATTTTTGTACTGTGATTTTTGAATGCCATAGATTAATTTCTTCAAGTAGATATCCTTACTCTGCTCTTTCACAAAACTGCCAGTGAGCTCAATACAGTATCAGGCAAGGTAAAAAATGCAAAATACTTAGATATAACAAACCCTAGAATTTTGTGGTTTAACAGTACAATGCTCTGCTTAGAATCACCCTATTCTACTCTACTTTCTGTCAAAAATAAGAGTATGGGAAAATAAAATTTTAAAGTTATTATTCCAACTGAATACCTTGTTCTCCAAAATCTGAATTACTGAAGACAAATACTGATCATGATGTTTTTCAAATTACTTCTGTAATTCTAGATACTTTTTCACTAAAATGTTCCTGTATTCATATGCAGACAGTACCAGTCATCCATCAAACTACAGAGAAAAGGGGCACAGACACTTTGAAAGATTAACACGGTTCTTGGAAAACACAAAGCATACATGCTTTCCTTATCTTATAGTCCAGCTAGGTGATGAGGAGTAAGACATTTTCATTAAACTTCTGGGGAATAGAAGATGAGCCCTTTGGAAGGGGTATCACATAAACACTGAAAAAATTTAATCCTGTTTGTTTCAGAAGAACTGCTAAATAGAAAACAGTAGTGATATGAAGCAAAAGGAAGTGATAAAAAATAATGCTCTGATGTTTTCAGCTCATTTAACCTAATTTTAAAAGAAAAGATAATAATATTATAGGAATAGGTTTAAACTGAAGAAATAAAAATCTGATACTGATACTCCAAACCTTTTATCTGTCTTTAAACTGACTTGCTGTGAATCTGAATCCTGTTTGCATCTTGTGAGACTCACTTCAGGGCATCATCACACTTCAGAACCCTCAAGAGAATATTAAAGATCCTAAAACATGCATACTTGTGGCACCTTCCTCCCTTATTTTTCAAAGTGCTTTCCCATTTTTTTCAGAGACCTCTATCAGCAGCTGCTACTCACTAACTTTCATCTGGAAAAAAGGCAAAGAAGCAGTTGCTTGCACAACTAATGCTCCAAAGGGGAGACTAATCTTCATAATAAGCATCTTCCAACTGACTAAGTTTTGATTTACATTTAATACGTGCGACCAGAGCTCTAAACCCCTCTGGATTACTGGATGTTTTTTTTCAATTAATTTTTTACATTTTGTCAGAATGAAAAAGAGAAAGATATTTACTGCAAATGAAAGTGACATAAAAAGGTAACTGGAAAGAAAAAGAGGTCGATTTGGTATGTAAACTCATGAGATATAGGACATCTCATAACAAACGAGGTATTTGTAGACCATTTGAAACAATCTATTTAGAGTAAAATAGTTTTGTATAGAGGTCTGACAAAGAGAATTGGCTTTTGTGGAAAAAAACCCACAACCCTACCCTATTGTGAATCTCTTAGAATTGGTAAAGACCACCAGCAGAGCAATCCTATCAGTATAAAAGAACAAGCTCTACAAAAAGCCACTCTCTTCTTAATGATGAAGCTGGAATCTCATACCTCTAAAGAAGTTTAAACTGCATTCTGATAATCTTAAAAAATGTAAAATGTTAAAGGTACTTTTCCAGGATGACATCTTTAAAAAGATAGTTTAAAACAAAAGCACTAAGAAAAATAAATAAATAAATATATAAAGGCAAAAAAATCTCAAACAAAAAACCCCAACACCCCCCCAACCCATAAACGTTCATGATTCCCCCAAAATATTTCACATATTTCTTGGAATAAGCATTACATTAGACTGATCATGACAAAAGCTACGTGGCCAGGACTGTGGGTTCAGCTGCTGCTGTCCTTCATCTTCTCTTTTGTCTTTTTATTGCAGGGTGGATGACTGAAAACTTGCTGTATCATTTTGGTTGGAGATTTCTTATTTTTTCCTCCTAACTACAGCTTTACCTCCCGCCCTTTACATCATAACTTCTAGCAGAAAAAAACCCACCCACACGAGCAAATTTTTTTTTACACAGTTGCTTTGGCAAGATCAGAAAAAAGTGTCATCCTTTGGGTAAGTCTGTCAAACAGATTTCTAACATTCAGTTTGTTCATCTAAAAGTACTATATCTGCACTTGTGTATGCTTATATGACATTTATTGCCTTTGAAAGGTGGCATAAAAATTATTTCACACTACTCTGACACCTGGTGTAACCCTGCAAGTGGTCTATATACAAAATGGTTATAAGAATCCCATTTAAAATAAAATAAATGCTTTCAAAATATTAACTTCTGTTTTTATAGAAAAAAATGCACTGCAAGTTGCTAAGTAGACACCCCATCACCTTTTCCAGGAAAAAAAATGCCGAACAAAAAAACCAAATAAAAAAAAACAAAACAGAGGAGGTTTTCATAAACCCTCAGATAAGGATTTCACTCCACTTATGTACACTTGGAACTGCCTACATGAACAAACTTTCCCATGGTAAATGTTCAGACAGATGATGAATGCCTGGTGATAGGTGGGTTGTCAGATGCAAGAGTAAGTGCTGTAGTGCATCTAGAATTGCATATATGGCACAATCTGAAGTGATTCATTGGATATTAATTCTTCTAGAGAGCAGGTGACCATCTCCTACAATCAACCCAATGCACTTAATACTTGCCAACATGCTGAGCTGCTGGTGAAACACTTTTATTCAATACCAGCATACATGGCATATTTAGAAACAGGAAGTACACACTATGAAGAATTTAAAGTTACTGTTTATTTCAGTAGGGAGGAAGGAGAATAAAATCTCTTCCTTCATTTTATCCGTACTTCAGAAAACATTTTTGTGCTCACAGCTTTTTAGTGAGCCTGTGCTCCTTGTGCTGACACACAGAACCACCAGTCTGTACTGCAGGTCTCACAACAAGGCTAACCACTGCACAAGTTTCCAGTATACAGTGTATTATGCTGGAGTTATGTCGTAGTCCCTAAAGTTGCTCTTCTCACTACCACTTCCCTGTACTCTCTTTATCTGCTCGGCATGCCACTGTGTAGATGTCAGACCACCATGGATCCATGTGTGCTCAACAGCTTTAGAAATCACGGAGTTGGGCTCGGTTGTTCAGATGCTATTTTCACAGCAGCCAACTTTGTCACTATCATTTCCTAATTCCATCATCTAAATGATCTCACTAAAGACCTTCCCACAAGATCTGCCAGATTTTCAAGCTCTGGTGTTATTTGCCAAGAGGAAGAACTCAAAGTCCAGCTGAATTCCCTCATAAATGAACCCTTAAAATATGAGCAAATGTTAGAATATTCAGCATAAAAGGTATTCCTCACAGAAAATAACAAAACTAAATATAGTATGTATATACTGAGGGCACACAAGAGCTGATGGCATGAAACAGTAGTTTTTAGACTGCTGATGAATCAACGCGAGTCACAGAAAAGGTGTCCCCTCCCCTCCTTCATCCCACATGTTTACAATTTAAGAACAAAGCATGCAAAGCAAAAGCCTAAATGAAAATTCACATGGATGAGCAGAGCCACATTTAGGATTGAAAACACCAGTGTTACTGGATCAGTTCTGAGGCCAAAAATCTATGATGGTCAGAGCCAAGCCTGCTGAAGAAGGTTGCAAAGACAAGTAAATCAGTCCATAAAAATGCAGCTTTTATTGCACATGTCCTGCAGATAATAAAATCTAAGGAAGCTGTCCTTAATATTGGTAAAAAAGTAGATACGGCATTACCAGCATCCCAAAGAGTTCACTCTGCTTTCTACAGCAGTGTTTCCTCAAGTATTTCCTCACATACACCCAGCTTGCCTTAACTTCCCCCTGCTGTCCATTATCCTGCAGAAAGCATCATCAGCTCTTTCTCAAAAGTTGCCATATTTCGGGATTACTCTTCTCCCCTCCCATTTGCTGAGGATGCTTGTACTTCGTTAGTGTTGAAATACTCATCTCACTGCATTTGCTCAGTACTTGGATAAGTGGGGTCAAAATGTACGCAAAAAAATATTAATTCTATTACAAGAAAGTTCTCTATTTCACATTTCATGTCTCAATCCACTTGGAGTAAGCAAGTTATTCTCACATCTCTACGCCTACCATTCACTAAATTCTTTTTTTCTATGAAGCAGATTATCTACACATACACAACTCAGCCATCTAGCTATGCAAACACAGTGATTGTTGAAAGATGAACTTCAGGAATTTTTGCCTTAAATTTGACTGGTTCGTCCCTCCCACTTCCTGTCCCTCCTCCTCACCTTGAATTGTCCTTTCTCATCTTGTCCACCTACTTTGTGATAACCTGGGGAGAAGGAGAGGGAGATAGAAAGTCTCCAGCAGGCCTTTGTCCTGAGAGCAGGGTACTAATGCTGGCATTCATTCTAAGATAAACCCTCAAATGCAGTATAACAAACTCCTAGATTAAAAGTGTTTGAAATCCCTTTTCCTATTCATGTGGCCCCCAAAACTCCTGAAGTTTCCTAGAAGTCAGTGCTTCCTGCAGTTGGACCACGGACACTGGATAAAAATGTCCAAGGACTATGCAAGGGCACAGTGGCTCCTCCTGTGACTGTAGGGCAAATGTGCAGTGGGTTTACTCCACAGACAATCCAACTGGACGTGGTTCTCAGCTCTCTATAGAAAGGAAAGGGATATGTCACTATCTGTGTTACACAGGAGCTTAGCTAGATGAAGAGTGCTTAGGCATGTAGCTATGTGATTTCCAAACCTCATCTAAAGCCATTGTACTCTGAAGCCTGGCATAAGAATTTATCAGCTGAAATCCATCAGTATTCTTTGCCTTTTTGATAACATTCTTGCTAACAACCAGCGTAAGGGTCACATTGCTATTTAAAACTCTCCTGCACCAAAGTAAACAAACCAGACACCGATAGATTTCCTGAACTACCCTGAGGCAGAAGCAGTTTCACAGATGGAGGAAAAAAAAATGGGCAAAAGAAAAACTGCTTGAGAGAGAATTTTGTCCCGGGTTTTCTAAACCTTACTATCTATATTTCATTCTGGAAAATCCTCCAGTAATAAAGATACATTTACTAATGGGCCTTTTTTCCCCTGAAGTATTCAGATATTGACAAAATTGGACCTTCCTTGCTGCAAAGTTTTGTATGCTGATTGAACAAGTTAAAAATGCATCCCACCACAAAAGAATGAGGCCGTACTAGTATTAACAGAGTATTTAAAAAGTTAATAAAAATATCCAAGAGAAAATCTATCATGCCAAACAGTGTATGAAAATCTGAAGCACTTAGTGGTGAATGTGTAACTCCCCCTAATGGAAGCATATTTGAATTTATCTTAAAAGAGGATGTCAGTAACTTTAAAAATTCCTTACAAAGTCGGAAAGGGAAAGGTGGTATGATAGTAAGTGGTATTATTTTGAGTATTAGGATCTTCAGATATGCGTCTGTGATTTATAGTAAACAAACTATTATCCATACAGTTTTTATTTTAAATTTCTTAGTGAATTTTTTTACATAAACTAAAATCTGAAATATATGTGCACTTCAGCACACTCAGTAGTCATTAAATTTCCCTTAAATTATTTCTGTCAGCCATTTCAACTTCTGTTCTTGCTAAATGTTTTCGTGTTTCTTAAAAAGTCAGCAAATTGCTATAAAAACGACAGTGACAGGCCACAGTGGTTTTGGTTGTGTGGTATAAAGAAATACTTCTTACATGCACAGCTGCTGGTAATGAATGCAGTATGTCTGAGACCTGATCTTGGACAGCTTCCTGCATTTCTGACTACAGTTTTGTTGGCAAGTTTTCTGGGACCATATTATCTGTATTTCCCAGTGCTTCAGCCAAAACTTTTCAATACAAAAGTTTGGCACTCTGTACTGGCTTTCAAAAGTCTGTGCTCCCAGAGTTCACAATTTTTCAAGAATCTTTGTCCTAATTCTCTCCTAACAACAATTTTTTAATTTTTATTTTTTTAAATTCATCATCTTCTACATAAGCACCCTATAAGGTATAGTAGACAGATTAAATTTTTATATAATAAAATCACTACTTGTGAGAGATGCCAGATTGACAGCATCAGAGATTAAAATTACATTTGTCCACAGCCCAGCTACAATAGCAGCAGCAGCACCATGGTTGTTTCAGAGCTCTCAAATTTGATCTGCTGTAACTTCTGCAATAAGTGAAAAGCTCTGGACTTTGTTCTGCCCAGACTTCTGATAAGACTGGATGTTGCTATAATTGGTCTGGTGATACTCTAAGTGGTATAAGTAGGACTGCGATTAAAAACTGGATTATACACAGGTCATATTCCTTGAAGGAGGCATTTAACCTGTCTCCTCATAGTGGTGAAAGACTCCACATCTTACTCTTCTACTAAAAAGCCTTTCACCTAAACACATGGGTACACAGATTTTCTCCTAATACTTAGAAAATTCAAAAAAGTCAGTCTATGGGTGCAATCCCAAATGACTTTTCCTAGGGTTTGATTACATATTGGGAAGGCAGTTTAGGAAATCTAGTGCTGAAGAGTCAGGCTCAGTTTTTTTCTAATTTAAATGGGGCCTTATATATAATCTGTTTTTCTTTGTAGGAAGTAGTGCCTAGCAAAATAGGATCTTAAATGGGACTTAACCAGCTGTCAAATTCTACTCTGTAATGGCAGCAGAGTGAGATTCAAAACTATGGATGAACATGCCTTTATATTATTTACATTATAAGGCAAAGATAATCATGTTTTTGTAGAGCAAAAAGGACAAAATTAAGCTCATAAGCAAGAAGAAGGAGACAGATAAAATGTGTCTACCTGCACCATTTGTCATAATAAAGAAATATTCTAAATCATCTAAGTTCAAGGGAAGTTGTTATAAATTAACCACTCAGATGCAAATATCCTACAGGCCAGGAAACAGGGCAAAGATAAAAGGGTGATCCAGAAGTAGAAATGAAGTAGGATAAGATACAGTTCACAAAGTGAAGCCTGGCACAGTAACAAGAAAATAAGAGCAACAATTAAGAACATACTGAAGAGAACTAAAACTTTCCCGAATAGTTTGCTTCATGGGATTTCTGATGATTCTATCTTTAGAAAAGAGCTAAAGTAAACACCAGTAGTTGTATAGACAAAAAAAGAAAATTTTTACATGCTCGCTCTTACACAGGCTTGTTTAACATAATTTAAAAAAATATTTATCAATAACCTTGGGACAGTATAATTACCTACCACCACCACCAAAAAAAACCAACCAACCCCACAAAACAACAAAACAAAAGACAACCAGACAATGAGAAAAAACCAAACCACAACAAAACCATAAGAGAGCACCTAAGCTGATATATTTAAGGAAGAATCAGTCTAACCATGGTTATGGGTGTTGAAACAAGGATTTTCACATCTGTCTGATCTGGACAGTAAAACTGCAGGGCCAGCCATGACAGAGATTTCCTTTCCAAGTTCCTTTTCTCCCCTAACGGATAGTATTACTGAGATTTGTTTTATGTGTTTGACAGAGAGTAAATTACACAGATATAGGAGATCCTCTGAAGATTTGTGATCCTTGTGAAAGAGGTTAATGCGAGTCAGGGAACACTGGAGTTTAGGATATATAAGTAATACAAATGCCGTCAGTCATTTTCTTAAGATGATAGCACAATTTTGTTTGTTGGACTTCCTTGAAAAAAATCTTTTATATTACTGCTGGGATTGCAGTTCAACTCCAGTACACAACCCTACTGATGCTGTGTCCATGTTTCAAAATATGTTCAATTATGTAGTTGATTATTTAAAACCACCACTCACTGCTAAGCACTAGTTGGCACAATAGCAGATTTGCATTGAGGGAAATACAAGAGAGCAAATAATTAGTTTTACCTTTTTCTTTGATAAAAAAAAAAAAAAAGAAAAAAAAAAGGAAAAAAAAAAGAAAAAGAAAAAAGGAAAAAAAAAGAAAAGAAGCTATCCCTCCCACTCCTAGTTCCCACACTATATAAAAATACAAATGAAGCATCATGGGCATACTTAATAAAAATGCTTTAGCTCTTCTAAGCATTGCACCAAAATGTAGATGTCTTTATACAAATACAATCTCATAACCCATTCAGGACATACATAAAGACTCCATAAATCACAGGTTAAAACAATGTATATGATAATCCAAACAGCGTAGCACTGAACTGATGGGTTTCACAAAGTCATATGCATTGCCCTCTTCAAATACTTTCAAGGTGACAATTTTAGAAAAACATTAAAAAATCAGCCCCTTCAGCTGAAGCTGGAGAGTGTCTTGTGAAGGATCGTTTAAATATTGTAGAACGTACCACACAAAGAAAGTTTGAAAGAAAAGATTAATGAAGCCTAGGAAAGAAAATGCTCAGAGGGAGACACACAGTCTAAAAAGTGCCTAAAAAATGCCTAAAAAGTGAAAGATGGAGGCATTCTCTTTACAAGGGTGCTTGGCAACAGGGTAAGAGGCAGGGTCCAATCTCCCTCAGGGGATATTCTGTCTGGATATATATATAAAAAAAATAATTATAAGAACAATTAAAAATAAGACTGAATTGCCCAGATAAGAGGTGGGATCTCCCTTAGTGAAAATTATTTCAGTCTCTGCTTCAGATATTGCCCTGGATCATCTAAGCTCTGCCTTCAACATAAGGTTGGACCTTGTGAGCTCCAGGTATCCCTTCCACTGCTTTATGCAATTCCACATTCTCAATTTGCTGTGCTTTGCAAATACAGGAGGAAAGCCCTCCTCGCTGAATCACTGATTCTCATTCCCAAACTACCATTTCTTCTTAAACTATCTTGCCAAACAAAACACCATCCCACACATGCGAAAGAAAAAAAGGAGAAAACAGTTCAGTCATATTGCTACAAATAGTCTTTATTTCTTTACCTACATACTTTCTTTTACACAAACTCTTGTGCTCAGGTAATCCTATATAGGTCAACGTTTTCGGACAGTATGTTTGTTTTTTTTAAGATATGGTATATTAACAGTCCTACTGTAATTGTGCCTAGAGTTGCAAAATAAATCTAATTGTGAACAAACAAGTTTATATACATGCAGATAAACTTACAGAATATCGTAGATTCACCTCTTTTAGTTGTGCTTTGCTAAGTTGCCAGTGAAAACTAGCCATTTAAATGAAGTATATTGACTGTAACATTTTGAATGCTCATTTTATTTCTCTATAAAATATAAGAATAACAGTGCATTTCTTGATAGGTAAACCTACATTTCCTGCAAATAATATGGGAGGGGAAGGAGGAGAAGAGCATATAGAGTGACATATGTAAAAAGGTAATGGCAAAGAATGATAAACTGATATGAACAGCAATGTGAAATGCAGCAGAAATTAACTCAGCTCCACTGCTTTACAAGCAGATACAGATGCACAACACTGGATAAGAATTCGTCTCTTACGGTAAGGAGAAAGCTCATAGTGAAATGTGTGTAACTGCAAACACTACTCCTGTATTGAAATCCCTTTTAGCAACAGACACTAATATATCTATACAGAAATATATATGTTTATTTCCAGAGCCCAGGAGTACCCATACATAACCAAGTGTAAAGGGAAGTCTGCTTGCTTTGAGAGACTGCTGCAATTCCTTTCCTCACTGAATTACATCATCCTTTTCTTTTCTACCATGGGAAATCTACTTGAAGCAATTCAGTACTAGCAGAGAGGTTATCCCACATGAAAAGATGTGCGTGATAGGGTTGTATAACCTCACGGCAAGGGCAGAATCACTTCTCTACATACGGTGGCTCAGGCCTCAGGCAGAGGTAGGTAAATATAGGATACAGAGAAAATAGGAAGACAGTACAGTTACAGTGGACATACTAAAGCAGTTGGCTGCTGAGCTCAGAGGGTGAGCTCGGATTTCTCTATTCCTTCCTGAACGCTACATGGGAGGATAAGGAGGATCCAAGCTCCCCCAAGCCTTTGTATGGTGCCTGGACCAACTGACAGGGTCCTCACACCAATGATATAACAGTTGTATGAATAATGACTATACCACTCCAACGCTTTTGCCAAAATTAAATAATCAATATTGTTTAATTTTCAAATCATAAGAGGAGGCTATATTTCTAGCAGTGTCCTTATTAATTGACATGTTACTTAGTAGAGACTGGAGACAAAAATCCATTATTAGCTGAATCATATATTACTGATTTTAAAGTTACTGATTTTGTATTTATTAATTTTGAATATAAGACTTAAGAAAAATTGAAGCACTTAATTTTCAAGAACACAGAGCTAGAACATTCTGTTTTCCAACTACAAAACCTGTCATGGTGCCAAAACTCAGGGAAAAGGCAAGGATACTTTTTCAGGTGAAATATAGATAATTATTGTGCCTTGACAGAATTTCCACAGACGAAATAATTGCCTTTTTTTTTTTTTTTTTTAATAGGACACTGAAGAGTCAGCGGCTACTATCTTTTAAGTACAGAACTTGGCACGCATCGCAGAAAACTCCACAAACCCACCAGCAAAAATGTTTGTACATAACTTAGAGAAGGGCAAGTTTACTTTTAATTTGATACACTATGTTCACTCAGTTGTAAAGTAACATTCTTATTCAAACAGAATATTGACCACTGATTTCCAAACCTGTACCTGCAACTCCAAATACCTGCAAGTACAATTACTAACATGCACTCCCTCCTCACTCACACTTGTGATGAACAATGAAGGAAACAAAGCCAACTTTTATCAGTCTCACAAATCCCATGGCTGCTTTCAGATGATGCAGCACTGACTCATAATTCATTAACATCTATGGGATGACTAACATGCAGTTAACTCACCTCTAAAATGGGTGTTCCAGTATCTGCCTAAGGACCAGGAGGGAGTTCTCTGAAAAGCTACAAATTTAAAATATTTAAAAGTTAAGTGTTAAAAGCTTCCTTAACAGGAAATTAAAACCATAGCTTTCAACAACTTTATGTTTTTCACCCTCCCTAATAAAAAATTACTTTCTGGATAACCTGTTCAGAAAGTTACATTATACCAGATGAGGCTCGTGAGCTAGACTAGGCTGAAGTCAGTCACTCTTTCTATAGCTTGAAAATTAGAACTCCTCCCAGAGTAAACAAGTTAACAGAAGGAGCTGCTTTCCCTCGGATCTGTCATGACACTGTCAGATCTAATCTGAAGCAGATCAACTCCTTTGCATTTCAATGAGTAAAACTTGTGAAGTCCCATGCTTTGCTCACACATCTGGGGATGTCTGGATAGTTTGACAGCAAGCCCACTCAGCTGGGAGCTTAGATGGACATCAGCAATGCTAAGAAAGCTTGTGGAAACAAAGGTGTCATTCTGAAATATCTGAATGATGGCTAAACACAGAAAAGAGGATCAGTAAAGGAAAGAGGCGAGTGACACTCCGGAGCAGGAATAACTTCTGACAGACATAACTGCACTGCTCCCTCCTGTTTAATGGTCCTTACCTGCCCAATTCAAGTACCAGATCAAAATGGTCTGTTCTTTAACTTAAGACGCAGTTTCTGAAGCCTGGGAAAATAAAGATGTAATAAATAAGTGAACAGACTTATGCTTTGTGTTTTCCTAGGAAAGGGAGGTCAAATAAGAAGGCAAAACTGTACAATGAGCTATGCATACTACAAGAGGGAGTATGGGGATCTTGTGAACACTATCAGAATCTGAAATAAATGTACATTTAGTTTTGAAGTATGTATTTTGATGATTAATTATTTATAGAAAGTCCTAATTGCACTTTTAAATTTTGGGTTTGAATTATTTTCTCATTTTCTCTGCCTCAGAGATTTTGTAATATAAGTAAGAATCACAATTAGTGATAATAAAGTACATGCAAGCACAAATTAAATGATGTACAATTGAATCAGACACTTCCAGATTCTTCATTAAGCAGTTTCACACTACAACTCTGCCAGTCTAAGGTTGCCAAAAGGGAAGCTCACACTTTTTACCCCTTGAAGTTGCAGATGCCTGCCTGCCTCCCTCAGCCCTTGCTGCTGCAGGGCAAGTTCGTTCAGCTGGCTGGTGATGTAAGGCAATTTTTTTCACAGTTAAGATACAATTCTGTTAAACTTGACACTAAAATATTTAGTGACGCTGCATTTACGCCCATCTTCTCCAATCCCTTCCTCCTGTGTTGTGTCAACTGTGCTGTTCATCTGAGTCTGCAGGGAGCAAGTTCGTGCCACTGAATCCTCAGGAACCTAGCCAAAGAAAATGGGGGTAGAAGGGATAGGGAGAGGAGCAGAGAATAATACTCTGCTGGCTCACTGGCCTCAACTAGATGATTAAGAACTACGATGAAAGCTTGTCCTGGTACAAACAAAGAACAGACACAGCATAGCAAGACACAGTATTCAAGGCAGGACCAGCATAGTGCACACCAGCATCAGCCATCACCCCCGGATCATCCAGCGAACTGACATGCTCTGTCCCTATGTAATTAAGAAAAAGAAGTGGACACAGCATCTGGCTGGAGTTAAGTGGGGAGGGATCATGCCCTTCTGAAGCATATGGACATTGGACTGGCTCACCTATTGTATGATGTCTCATCCTTGAGCATAAACTGCATTTTACATTATAACAAGACAGGGAAACTTCAATTCATCAAGAAAACACCAGGATGGTTCAGTTCATCCTTTTTAAAAAACCTTCTTGAAGCAGAGATTTGATTTGTTGATATTTTATTGGGAGAGTGGGTACAGAAAAGTAGCATCCAACATTTTTTGGAAAAAAAGCAATGCCCAAAAGATTTTTCCTAATGATGTCTTATTCATTTATTTAACTGCAGTCCTTTTATTATTATTCAAATAATGATTTATTAAGCCCTCTCTGGCAGAGGAGTAAAATCCCATAAATAGCTCAAAAAAACACCCCAACAGTGAATCAAAAGAAATATTAAACTGTGCTAAAACAATCCGGAGACAGCTGGATCATGAAAAATTGTTCAACTCAAAGAACATTTAAAGGTTAGAGCTCTATTACAGGTGAAAGAAAAAAGATCATAGACAGAGAAAAAAAAAGATTAATATAGTGCATTCCTAGTCCTTCTTTTATTAATTTAATTTTTATTGTAAGGCCACCATTTTGCAGATGGTCTGAAGTATCTCATTCCTTACCATCTCAAAAGGCTTTGTAACAATTATAATAAATGTGCCCCTACAAGAACAGCCTACAGACAGCTGCTGGAAATAAGCTGCTTTGTAAAATTATACGTGGTCAGTATTTATAAAGCATCAGAAGCAGGTCTTACTTTCATTTCCAGTGTTAGACAATTTCAGAGAAGTCAATATTAACAGCTCAAAGAACTCTTCAGACATCTCTTTTAATATTCATAATGGAACTTTACTATAAATTGTCAACAGTGATTGCAGTTTTAACTCATATGCTTTATGTCTATTTGTTGTTTCTCTACATATTTTTGCACTCTCAAATGAAAGTATCTGGCCATAGTGTTTGAAAAATCCAGTATTAATAGCTACAACTTAATATTTCCATAGAAAAAGTAAAAAAATTTATATGCCATAACTGCCTCCTCATCATCCAAATACAGAAGACAAATATTTATCCAATACTTTAGCCTTTTCTGCCTTAGTCTGGGGAATTCTTCTGGTTTTGTCTAGATTTGGTTAACATTCTTAGGATTCCTTTCATTCCTTTTGATCTTAAGGACCACAGTAAAAAACCCAACATCTGCTTCACTGAAGTGAAGGGAAAAAAACCCCCTAGCCTCACCATATTTAGTGGCCATTGATTTCTTCTGAATTTGTCCTTCTGACCCATCACTTTTTTGAACTTCTTAGCTGATACATACTCATTGTTATCAAATTACACTCTCATCCAGTTGTTTTTCAATACACTTCCTTGCAAATCAATTTACTTTGTTTTCATCAATTTACAGTTTTCATCACAAACTTGTCATTACAGGGTTTGGCTCTGAATATTTTTTGTTTGTAAAATTTTTCATTTATTTTGGCTTTGTTTGTTTAATTTATTGAGATATTACAATACAATTTTTCACACAGTATTTCCTGTTTTCCATTTTCCTCTATTTAACAGTCATAAATTAATCTCTTCACTCACATAACAGTGAGTTTTTTACTTCTCTTTTAGACATTACTGTGATGTTTAATAAAGAATTTATTGCACCAATATCTTAGCTATATTTTAGTTATCTGATTTCTTAAATGTCAGTCATTATAGTACTGACAGCATAAGACATACAGAACATTGATCCATTGAATTCCCCATAATAATATTTTTTTTTTCCACTTAGATACTAAAGGTAGGTTCCTAACAAGTCACATTGTCCCATGGCTGATTTTATGTCAGTGATGCTCACTAAAGTTCAACATGGAGTGGGTTTTCAGAACCAACCCTCCAATACTCACACTAACATGTTTTGTTAGGTAGTGACAAAAGGGTGAAGCAGCTACCTGGACCATACAATGTATCCTTTGTATGGAAGAGTATTATTTATTATTTAAATTGGGTAAAGGAAAATAAAAACTACCAAAAAAAATTAATCTGGTTCAGTGTAGCAGTTATTTTAACCAATGCAATAAATATATTGTCTTGCAATATTTGACAATATATTTGTCTTGCAATATTTGCACTCTGCTCTGTTACTTGACATGTTTTATAATCAGGTTTCACTTCTCTGTAAGACAAGCTCAGACACAGAAGTCTGTGGATGTTCCTATAACAATGTTGTTAGCAAAATGCTACCTGTCCTCTTAGCATCTTCATTTTTCTTCTGAATTCTTTATTATCTTTTTCTTCAGCCTTTACTTGATGTTACTAAAGTGTTATTTATAGACAATCCCACTTACAATTTAGAAATGTTTGTAATTTTTCTTTTATATACAATGTAGGTGGAATTGTTTGTGTTTTCTGTTAGAAGTGCATTAGCTTCTACACCCTATCCTGAAAAACTAATGTGCTTGAATTTTATTTTCTCTACATCTTCAGACATAGTTGAATATCATTATGGCTACCAGCATGCATAGGCTTAGTTGTTGCCTTCAGAAGTTTAATTAATTGCCTTAAATTGTTAATAGGCCATGTTCAAGTAAGACACAGTTTTCTTACATAGTCTTTCTACAACAATTGTGTAAAAATATATTTACCTATTAGCGGAATATAGAGAATTCTAACAGAATCCATCAAACACAGAATATAAGATTGTATTTTGTTTCAAAGAGCTGGCAAGTAAATGAAGAGATGAGCACTCCTCCCCCAGATTATTCGCATCAATAATTTACTGCTGTTGGAAAAAAAATGAATGTAAAGACATTTGCTTTTCAATTTCTCACTTCCTGATTTAAAAAAAAAAAATAGTAACATCTACCTGTTAAAACATTTCAGACAGTTAGAGTCTTTGCATTCCTTGCTGGCATCAAACAGATCACTGCCAAAATGATGAGACAACCATGCAGTCAAATGTGCCATCAGGCTTAAAAAATCTCTGCGGTCAGCAAACTTTGTTGTACAAAAAGGCTGACCTTTACTATCTTATTTTATTTTATTTTTAAAGAAAGGTTAATTTGGAGAGCTGTTAACTCACACAAAAATAGATTTAATGAGGTCTTTCATGCTTCTGGATGAGACGTTGATTTATGGGTTGCCACCAGTAGGTACTGAACAGAAGAGACTAACTTGTTAACTTGAACAATGTCAAACAGGTTTAAATTGAATGAAATGACATGAAAGAAATGAGTTGAAAGGCTACAGATTGTTTTACAATGCTTTTTCACAATGCATTATTCACTAGTAGTGATTTTAATTAGTAGAAAAATATTATATACACTCGCTACACGGTTAATAGTATCAAAGTTTTATCACTTGGTAAAGGGGGCAAGGGTGTTTTGCATTTAGTCTCAGTATTTATATGCTAGCTTTTATTAAATTTCTATATGGAAAACAAATCTAGTTTCTTGGTAAAATCAGTGGGGCACTAAGAATAATCACCACATAACCAATATGCAAGTAACTACGATAATGAAAATATTATAAGAATCCACATCTTATATCTTGATTCTTGAATTTCTTGATTATTCATTGTTTTCAGAAACCAAAGCACAAGTAAAAACAAATGTGCTTAACGAAAAAACTAACTCACTCTCAAGTATCCTACTGATTCTGTAAAACAGGTACATGCCTTCCTTCCATTTACAACAAAAACATTTTTCAAATCACACATCTAAGGATGGATGTGTACATACGGATGCTAAAATACCTGACCTGGCAAGTTTGCAAGTACCTCTGAGCTGCAAAACATCAAAGCATGTTAGCACTATGCTGTACCTCTTGACAAGGTCTATTAGTCTGCGTGAAGCTCTTGGCTAATGCAGACAGACTTCAGGACATGAAGTGGCAAGACTGCAGAGTGTTGCTTTTTAACATGCAGATCTATCAGCTGGGGTCAGTACAAACTGGTACATTTCTGCTCTTTATTGCTCAGTGTAAATAAACACTGTCTTTTCACCCATTTCTCTGAAACCCTGCTACCCTCATTTTATTTACCTATTACAATTTAAACTTATGGAAATGTTTGATCTTAGATAAACCCCTAAGAAAACAACCCATGCTGGAATAGGTATGCTTCCTGTATGCTGAAATAGGGCAAACCAGACCAAAAAAAGCTGGGAACATGCAGGCTAGCCTCAACCCCACTGCACTGATCACAGAGAAAAATCTTTGACCTTCTCTCCTCCTTGTCTCTTCCCTGCTTTTCTTTGTCTTTTCACATTAAGTATGGCTTATGTAGTTCCATTTCACCACGTCACCTTTAACCTTCTGATTAGTAATCTGCTAGCTCTGTCTGTGACATATTAACAGAGCAAACTCATGACCAAAGACAGATATAATGGGCTTAGTGGGGAGGAAGCTACATAAATGCTTCCACACTGACATGCTGCCTGAAAAATAATATGAGCCCTTGTAAAGGAAAATGGGGTTGCCAATTAAACTCAGGTTTTCTGCAGTTCGCTAAGTGTATGCCTGGAATTAACAGCCTGAATAATACTTGGAAAGAAATGATGTTTCTAAGTTGTGGAATAGCAATCCTTCTCAGTTTCAAAACTAAGTCTGTCTGATTAAATCACTAAAATTATTTGAAATCACAATGTTAAAAAAATTTACTGACTTCTTGTTCACATCCATCAAAACCAGAAACCAAACAAAGTAACAGAGTAAAGACTCTTTCCTGCTGTTTCTGGAGGTCAGAAGGTTGCATTAGGAAAGGAAAAAGGAATACTATGCTAGCTCAAATCTAAAGTACCCTCACATTTTAAAAGCCCATAAGATTTTAAAGGAGAAAAAATGAAAACACTTTTGCCAGCCTACTGTACATATTGTTGCCACTCCATACGCGACTGATGGAGTGGCATGACTCCATACATCATCCTGATATCACACCCACCTCAGGTCCCTAACTATTCTGGCAGACTGAGCTAACTCCAGTGCAGATAAAGGGTTTCCTACCCAGCACTAGAGAGTCCAAGTCTCCTGAAGCTCATTAAGGGGTAACTTAGCAAATAGCATCAATAGCACGGTTTTGAAATACACAGAACTGGACTTTGAGACCTTACTTTGTAGCAGAGCAACAAAAAAATCTTCAGTTTATGCCATAACTCACACATCTTCAGCCATAATGGATTAGAGGATTAACTACACCACATAAAAATAACATTGCCAGAATCATCAACCAGAATGAGAATCTAGATCTCCAGTGGAAATCTGTGCCTTTAAGGAACTGCAAGTTCTTTAGATATAGGCAATTTCATTGGGTTCATGAGGGACAAAGATTAACTACATGCAGATAGGTCTATAAAATTACACGATAAAAACATGTAGCAGGGCCTGGCCCTCTACTAATTCATTAGCATGTTAAGCAGTAAACTTAGGGTATGAGGAAATGAATGCATGAAAATCCAATTAGTCAGAAAAAATACCTGAAAATTAACTGGAGGGTGGACTAAAGACACTATTTCATAGTGAACATAAGATCTTAACAGATGACTTATGAGTTCTTTTATACCAAATCAGATTTCCCTTAAGATTTTGTTCACGCAGCTCAGGAAAAACATTTCTAGTACTGTTTTTCACTACATTTAAACTGCCATGAAGTGGTTTAGTGTTAGGATCATGGTTCAAAACTTCTCAGGTGTCTGTTTTGGTTCTTTATAGTCTGGTGATGACCATTTCTGTTCAGATATTTCAGGAACTATAAGCAGGTATGCCTCAGGGTGTTCGAGTTCAATTTGCAGTTCCCTCTGTCAAATTCAGCTGTAAATATAAATGGTAGCAGCAGCAGTACAGTGGGACAGAATCTTTGGTGACTGATACTCGTGGGATCTAAGAGAGTAGGCAGGTGGTACAAGCACCAGGTACTACTGAATAAGGAGGCTTTCTGAGCAAGGCAAATCAAGCCCAAGTGACAAAGGCAGGGATGTGGTCATAATGATTCAGGCCCACCAGCTGCCAACTGTTTGAAAAAAACAACTACAGAGATTCCTGTAGGTGGGAGAATTGTATTCTGGCTAAACTTACTGTTATCTGTGAACATAACGTTCTAGATCATCAGGTTAAACTACTAAAACTCTGTTCACTATCAGCTGCAAACTTGCACTTTCTGCAGCCTTGCTGTCAAAAATATACACTTATATTTTTGAAGAATAATTCACATGGGGAATGGCAGGAAGAGGCAAACTGGAAAAACTAATGGAAATTAATTCCAAGTCAGCCCTCTCCTGATACAGGTCAGTAGCATCTCGGCAGATTGGGTGCATATTTTCCATTGCCATCCGGAGATGAACCATAGCTGCAGCCACTAAAGATCATAAATATTAAATTAATACAAACTGTATGCCACTATTCATATTTTGCTCAGTTGCTAACTGGAATGCTCTTTCCCTTGTGCTGATGGAGAATGAAGCACTTTCTTATGACCCAAATCTTATTTCTGGCCCTTCTCCATATAGGAAATATAAATTTAAAAATTATATATTGATATTACTACAGTAAGGATTGTGTTTCAATATGCTTACCAATATGAGTAACTCTACTGATGTAAGTGTGCATATGGGCACTTAAGAGAGGTGACAAATCCATTTGGGCTAATACCACTATATAAACAGCTTTGCATAGTGTTTTTCTCAGTGAATATGAGAAACACAACGACTCAAATGCCACTATATTCACTTCTTGTTTTGTGTAACGCTAAAATCTGTTCAGGTCAACTAGTTTAGAAGCGTCCAGAGGATATGCTCCATAAACATGATTCTATATACACAACAGTTGTACCAATATTATCAGATACAACTGCAGTTCTTACAGTTATCACTTTAAGAATGAGAAATCCATAACCAGGTAAGAGCAAGAGACAGTGCATGTTTCAGATGCACAAACATGGGCTCCTTACCTCAGAACAAACTAATGTTTGGTGAATATCAATACAGCCTGACACCTATAAACTATGTAACTATGCAATAAATGTAACTAATAACCTACCAAAAATTCTTTCTTCCTCATTAGTGTAAACTGCTACAGGACAGATCATTTTTTTAACTATCAGCATGATAGAAAAATCACTTTCAGAAAAGGTCTGTGTAGCTTTCAGCTTTTTTTCTTGTTTTGGTTTTTTCACAGAGCCTTAAGCATTTTCCTGTGAAGATGAAGATCCCTATACAGCAAATTTAATCTTGTCAAGCTCCATTTTCTTGGTTACCTTTTCCTGGTCCCTCAAAAGTCATCTGTAGCTCATAACTGAAAACCACAGACTGTTGAGTGGACTCAGCAGTCCTGAGGGTACATTCTAGGAGCAGCTGAACTACGGGAAAAAGCCTTGGCTGGTTTTATTACAACTTGACTTTCAGAAAAGAGTGTTGCAAAACCAAAGCTAAAACAGATCTTGCCTAGTGCAAGGGAGTGTTAAGGAGGAGCCATGTCTAATGTTGTCTTATTAGAGCACACTGATAAACACACAGAAAGAAGATGATGAACCAGCACTGGACAAAGCTTGCCTGGTCACTACATGCTTTAAGATTTGTTAACATCCAGTCTGACAGGTTGTTACATCACAGAAAACATCACTTCCCCAGCCAAACTCCCCCCAAGGCAACAAATTTAAATTTCACTAGTATGAAAGAAGAGGAATATAGAAAAAGGAGGAGGAGGATTCTCATGGTAAGAAATGTGCAAACTAAGCTATGGCATGCAATCTCTTTTCCCATTTGCTCCCATATTCAGCTCTATGTACCACACATGAACCAATACTAAAGAGAGCAATAATCTTATGTATTTGTGATATAATATCCCACTGCATATTGTCCAAATGGACAGTTGAGGGTTTTAACAAGACAGCAGGCAGGAACTGCAAGACAGAACAATCAGAGATATCTTAAAATAGACACACAATACATGCATGTATGCATGTATTTTACTATGCAGCTGCTCATCAATGCCAGTTGTCTTTATTTAGGCAGCATATCATGTTATTTTCAGGGGAATATGGACAGTTATTCTCTGGACTATCCAAAAGGTCTGTTTTTCATCCTGTCTACTCAGTACACTTACGAGGAAAAATAGTATGGGTATATGTGTGCAAGGTAATTGTAGAGAAACATGAACTGTTTCTAGCCCATTGCTAGATAGCAACAAGCTACGGAAAATGCATAGGAGACAGGAAAAGAGTTAGTTTTATCCCTACGGAATATTGTAATTTTTGACACTTTCTTGAATAAGACCAATTCCTTTGCCAGCTGACAGTTGCCTCTTGATCTCATTATAATCTCATCACCAATACTCCCCCCTCAAAACCACTGAGCTTCAGAATGTCTTACCAAAATAATGTTTCACAAGTACTCGCAAGAACCTGGTCTATCCCCTGGTATTTAAAGAACTTCAACATAAAAATTTGAGATGCCTCTGAGAGAAACGAGCTACTGGATTTCATACACAAGACGTTGATGTTCCTGAAGCAATTAAATATACAGGCTCATAATCCTCTCCCTTCAAGGCAATAAATCAATTTGTTTAGAGCACTAACAAATGAACAAGGAATCACTGTACTACCCTGTGAAATACCAGACCACATTATGAAACAGCAGACTCACTACTCTTTGGCAAATAGATTGTATTAAAGAGCATCTGAAATCATGGCCCCTTGCAGGTGAAAACCACTGGTATGGTGCCACTTATAAATGGGCAAAGCCCATTTATAAATGGGCTTCTGGTAAAGTACATTAGTCCTACCTATGCACATTTAAATACTAATATGACACAGCTATCTAACATCTGTGTCCAGTACTACAGGCTGAGCTGAATCTGAAATTGCAAAGCCTCATGGGCCATTGAATACCCTACAGAGAAGTACTTAACACAGCTGTGCACCGCATCTTTTAAAACTAAAAGATGAGAAAACATCTCATCTCTTAAACAAGAGAAACCATCATTCCTAAACCTCTCAAGAAAAAAAATCTTATAAGGTTGAACTCTGAGGTACTCACACATTGATGTGTATGACACAGACACCTCATGTTCTTCCTACCTAAATTAAATATTGCCTTGAGGTTGGAGTACAGTCCTGAACCTTGGACTTAGTGATCAACCTGACCATTGTATTTTATGTTAAAAATTTAAAACATGGCACAAGTGATGGATATATCTGCATGCTGCAGAACACGTTCCACACAAACCTTTTTGAAGCTCTCTCGAGTATAGTTGGGGTTTTCGCTGATTGTATGCTTTGAGATATGGAAAAATTCTTTCCTCTTGCACATGCAAAATACCCCATCATGAGGAGCTCTTCCTATCCCATGCTTTCCCCAGGATCTTGGGAAACTGCTTTTAAACTTTGGTGATACTTCTTTAAATGCTGACAGACTGCTGTGCAGTTGGAGATATTGTCTCTTCTCCTGGTGTGAGACTGATTGTGGGGGTTCTGGATGCAATGATAATGAAAATACAAAGGAGCACTTTGCTACCAAGCCTTACTAATAAAATTCAAGTTGCCTTTAGAGCTTTAAGCCAGGGAAGAAATTCTTGAAAAATTTCAGTGCCTGACACTGAATCCCTCTGTTAGATCACAGAGCTCCTTTTATTGTGTTAACTCTCAAGTTTAGTAATTTACATTTTATGTTGCAATCGTGAATCCAACTTATGGCTCCACATGTTCAAGTCCTAGACTTTTCCTGGCTAAAGATTTTTCTACTTAATATTAGTGCTTTTAAATAGATGATAAATTAGATGCTACAGTGATTGAAAGATGTGTTATGCCCAAAGGAATATGACTCAGGAACTAAAACCAGCAAATATAAATATGAAGTATAATTGAGTGACCAAAGCAAGCATTAATATGGCCCCACAGTTTAAACAGAGCTCCACAAATAGTGGACTTCAAAGCCACTCCAATGAATTATCAAACATGTTAGAGAAAGCTGTTTGGAAGTTATTAGCATTATAGAAAATCACATGCAAGGCAAAGATTGGCCCTGCATCAGTATCTTAGAATTGAAGACCTATGGTGTTGGTACAGTCTATGTTCTGGTTTGAAGATTATAATGTATGAATAAAAGAGACCTCCATGAGATGAAAATAAATGCATTTTTCACTACATATTTTTCCACTATCTAAACCCAAGTAATATGTACATCACATTTGTGTGGCTGTAAAAGCTGACTGCAGTCTCTTACAGAAAACATAGCAATCTTGTCCTATAGGAAAAATAATAAAAATCAACCATGCTGAACATTTATAAATGGCCTTCCATTCATAAAAAGCTAGGAGTCTCAGAGGAATCTTGCAATAAAGTTGCATATGAGTTTATCTATAATCCATGATGGGGAAAAAAACCCACACCCCTTTGAAGTGGGACAGTACTTAACCAATCTATTCCAAGTCCAGTGGAGCAGAAGCCAGCATGGTCCAGCTGCAACATTTTGCTCCACCAGAAGAGCAAGCTGCCCATCATGGGTCACATATATTGCTTATCAACAGAGAAGTGTAGGTGTGTGTATATATGAAGTCAAACCACCAGGCCAGCAATGTGTTTCACCTCCAAAGTTGCACTTTGAATATTATGCCAAACAGACAAAAATGCAGAACAATGAAAAATAAGGCCAGTGAGTATGTCATAATGGGGCTATTAATTTTATGTTGCTAAAAATATATATAGACAAAGGAAATAAGCTGATTAAATTACTTTGTAACTAGATAAAACAACATTTAAGTGAAAGCAGGTTTTTTAAAATAAGAAAAAACATTCTAGCCAATTTCTCATGTTAGTGATTTTAACACACTGTACATTTAGCATGCTCTTTTTCTTATCATTGCTATTTCGCTTCTGAGACGGGGACAAAAGTTTTCACCATAAAAAAAAGGAATTTCACAATAATTTGTGGTGTATATACCATGACACCTATGCAGCAATTCATTTACAACCTGTATTAAAAGGAAGTATGTACTTAGGGAGGCACATGTAGCTGCTTAAAAATATCCTTGTATGAAATCTAACTGCACCAGAAGATATTCCAAATAAATAGGTTCAAAAACCAAGGAGAATTTTTTCTTCTGAATCTGAATTACTATGTATTCTGCAGTTGATTCTTATGTGTAATTCTCCATGAGATCAAGAGGAATCTTGCAACATCATAAGTGGATGGTATAAAAAACAAATCTGCAGCAGAACTAATGGAACAAGACTCCTGATCCCCAAAGAGGCTTTTTGCTTGTATTTTACATTGAGCTTCATGGAGTAATGATATCAACAAGAGCCAAATGAATTAAAATATTCCTTTGGTACAAACAAGGATCTTGGCTGAAGAAAAGTCCTAATAGCACATATTTTTTAATTCTATGCTCAAGAATATTTTGGATTGTAGTAACATATCTTTGAAAACAATCACTTCCCTTGTCACCAAATTCAGATGAAACAGGATGCCATTGCTTAATGGCCAAGACAACTCATGACATCCAAATAAAAGCTCCTTTTCAAACACACATATGACAGCCATAGAGCATTTCAATACATGCTACTTCTCTGTAAAAAACCGTTCCAAGTAAGCTTTCATTATATTGGCACTAGAAAACAAAACAAAACAAAACCACACACAGTAACTGTTTAAAGCAAACTGTAAAAGGTGTTGCATACAACAGTAATGTTTTACTGGCATTAAGAAAAAATGTTGAATATCAATAAACTTCAACTCTCAATTCAACCCCATTCAATTCAATGACTATTTAAAGCTCAAACGTATTAAGATGGCCAGTTCAAAGAATCACTTGAAGAAGCTGCAAAGAAAGCAACAGCCTCATTAGCTAGCCTGAATATTTACAGACATTAGCACATGAACAGTAGCTGCATATACATAGTAACCATACCCAGATGAGATTTTGACAGGCAGGCAACCATGATTCATGCATCTTAATATTTATGTAAGTGCAACACAGTAAAAAGCATTGACTTAGGAACCTGTCCTGGCATATATTTTTCATACATAAGAACACAACCCAATTTAATGGTTGAGAATAAACCTTAGAAACAATTTTGTCCTAATACCTCTAGTCAGCTAGTTTTACTCAGCTCATCAAGTCAATAACTTCCGTCTTGAAAAGTGCACCAGGGGTGTAACTTTGCCTATAGACACACACAACAGACTGAATCAGAAGTAAGCTAGTGAGAGGATCCTTCTTATACCTTTTATATGGCACAAAAGTGATTCAGTATCAAATCTTACTGAAGAAAGTGCTTGAAAACAGCTCTGTGAATTGCAAGAAATATGTTCTGACACACTACCACACTGGATTTCTTTGGGCAGGTCTCTGTCAGCCTTCTTTCTCTATTTAAAATATGTTTCTCTGCACAAGCAAATTTTAGTTGGATGTGAGCCTTTTATCAGACTCCTCCATATTCTGGATGACTGCCAGAACTACAGAAACACCAGCAGTCTCAAAGGCTCCTTGGGAGATGAGATACCTTGGTCCAAAGCATTTTGAAAAGAGGGGGGTTTAATACGTACACTAGACACACGTATGTAAATATAGGTAACTAATTATCTCTAGTTGGTTTTGGAGGCTACCAAAAGACTGCATCACAGAGAATGTTTCCTTCCCCTAATTTTGCAAGGAAACACAGACATGCCTGGAGCACTCAAATCCAAAGCAGAAATTTCTTTATTGTGAAATTTGAATGTTCAGGTGTCACCTTACAGCCCAGGGTGCAACTTCCTTCCTGGGTATTACTTCTGCAGCATCTTCTTTGGCACCTGCTTGGCTACCTGAGTGACTCAGCCTTTCATGAATATCAGAACAAGACATCTGTACAAGCAGTGTAATTAATACACCATTAGGAAGTGCAAGCACCTAACCTGAAGCTTTTAATTCCACCCAAGGACAGAGTATCCACAAGTCAGAGGTGGGACTGAGACTGGATTTGATTTTTGTCCCAGCTCACATGTAAAACATTTTTAAATCACTAGATACAGTTTTAGAAAACAAAAATACATTTTCACCTCTGGAGCTACTTCTCACCGGCTGAAGTCACGTTCTTTTGAAATCCAGAGGCTGCCTCTTAACTTGCAGACAGATGTAACAAAAACCTCCCCAGCGTACAAAATGCACTGCCAATTTAGAAACTTTATATACAACAGCACTAAAGCTAAGAATCAATAGCAACTCATTTCCGTCTTTTAGCTGCAATCATAATACTATTTAAAAAGCCTAAAAATGCACCTACTGACTTCAACAGCTGTACTGCTTTCCACAATCTGTACGTAACAGTCTCTGAAACCACAGAAGGTCTTGATACAGTTTGTACAGGTGGCTATCATTAGAGGCAAAATACTCTTGTTCCTTTCACCAGTGCAGAAAACAAAAAGCTCTGCAAAGCCTCTGCTTGCTCACTACCCATCAGGGAGAGGGGTAAAGCAAAGGTCTGCAAGGGATCCTGCACCTTCTGGGGGGCTGTGGGGCAGAGCCCGGCAGCGCTGCACGCAGGGGCATTTCTGCAGGAAAGGCACTGAAATGTGAAGTGTTCCACAAGTTAAAAAGCAGAATGGCACAGTCATTACTGTAAACAGGGGATGTGGTAAACCTATGGACTATGATCTAGTCTGTGGGGAAGAATCATCCCTTTTACAATGTTCTTGTTCCTTATGGATCAGCTTTGCAGGGAGTGAAAAGTTTACAAGTTCCGCTCCCTAAGCTTTTAATGGGTTAATTTTAAATATGGATCTTTTCTGTAGAGGGTTCAATTCCACATTCCCCCTCCTAGGATGCTGAGTATATGCCAAGCATTTATCCATTTGTTTCAGAAGTGTCATATAAGGAATAAATCGATGTGTTAAGAATTGCCTGATAATAATGTTGTGGGATTAATCTTACAGAATAGATCGTCAGCACGACTACCTTTGGCATTCCGTGTGCACATCGTTTCATTTTAAGCATGAAAAGCCTCCTAATGCCAAAGTAGAAGAGCTATATATTGAATGATCTGCCACCATCCAATATTTAATCCTGCAATTGAAGCCACTAAAGGGATACAGCAAAGTAACAAGATGAATGAATTGTGACCTTAAACTTGCAAAAAGACAACCCAAACAATTTATCTTTCTGGTCTGTAGTGCATCCTGTGGCCAATACTCCTACCACTTCTTCACAGTTTGGGATCTGTAGATTGATCAATGCCACATTAGCAAAGTACCTGAGATGACAGTTTAGGAATTCAGACAATCCACTGCATTAGTGTTAAGAATATTCAGGGTCAATTTGGCTTATCTGTAGCTGAAAATAAAGGCTCCTTAATGAAAAATCAATTCTGTTTTCACAAATGCATTTCTAAACAATAGTGGCAAGGTGGCTCGAAATAAAGCTTTTACTAATCAACAAAACACAAATAAAATTCTCTGAAAATAGATCAGCCCAAATAAACCATCAGATTGATGCAATTTTAAGACTTGCTAGGAGATTATTTTGCAATTTAATTTTCAAAATAAATGGATTGCTGCTTCCTTCCGAAAGAAAAAAAATATCAATATTCTAAGCACATAGTGATACCAAGACAGATGGGGCTGAAGACATTTAAGACTTCAGAGGCCACCAACTAAGTAGACCCAAATCTTTTGCTCACACTCTCTGTCACAACCAAATAATTTCTCCAGGTACATGCTAGGGTTGATGTGGTAGTTCCAGCTGAACTCATACTAGGCAAAATTCCATGATGCACTGTGGCAGAAGACCCACGGAGAATAACCAACTGCTAATACCACCTATTTATCTGGTAAGAGCAAATCTCACAAATCAAGACAGAAAACACACAGCCATGCTTGACTTCAAGTACAATCTTCGGTCCATTTATTTCATGACACCTAATTGTGCTTTGAATATTAGCATCCTTACTTAGGAATGAACCTTTTCTTGACAGAGACCACTGCTACTTATTCATAAAGGTGGCAGTACTATTTATTAGCCACTAGAAGACACAAATTCCAAACAGTCTCATAAAGGAAGCACGCTCATAAAAGAAGTGGTCACAAAAGGCCCTAACCCTAACCCAAAAGAAGTGGTTGCAACTGCAGGTACTCCATCTTAAACAGGGCTTCTAAATTTGTGATTTTACAACTGTAATTTTTTCCTCCACAATAATTCTTGTGCATTCAACCAATTATATGTTTTATCTGAAACTGATGTGGTAGTAGAGTAGATACACTGAGAGGCCCAGAAGTGGCTGCACTTGACTTGCTAAGATGAAAATCTTATTTCTTTTTCATGAGTGATTTTCATTTCTGCCTGGTTACAGATCAATGGATCAGAAATGAACAGAATTAAGCATGCCAAAAATCAAAACATAATGTTAATAAAAATGACAGAAAAAGAACAACTTCTTTGGTTTATAGGACTGTGATACTTCTACACAAATAAGAGGGGACTGAATTATCTTTTTTGGCATACATTGATCACTCCTGCAAGAGACTATGAGAACAGTAAATGTAGACATACCTAAACATAACATGTTAGTTAATGCTTACACAGTGGAGGATTATTTTTTTTTTTAAATTAATGCAGAATTAATTATTGATGTTGTCTGCAGGTGATCTAACAAATGGGGAAAAATAGTTTTTTAAAGTATCATCTACTTCTATAAAATTTTATCTATAATACCACATTCCTAAGGAGATCAACTGAGTAATATCAAGGTAGCAATATGACCCAAGGCCTAATAAATGAATGAGTCTTCTGTTGAATACGGTGAGAATGATTTACAACTCTTACAAAGGAAGTCACTTCTTCCAACTAAGACTTCGGATTTTTCTAAAGTAACTTTCTTGTGCACAGGAGTAAATACATATAAAATGTACTTTATTGTTTAATAAGACAGTACTTCTGAAGCAGCAAAGATACTGAAGCAACCAGTAACTTCAGCAAAAAAAAAGTACTTACCAAAAGTACTTACCTTTTTTCTTTTTTATTAAAAAAAAATTAAAATCATCTATTCCAAAGAGCAATCATTCACTATTTCCATTCTTTTTGTATGTCCAGCAATTACCCTGAGAAGCTAATCCCCAGTCAATCAACAGATTAATTTTATTATGGCCCATACAAATAAGCTAAACTGAGGAATGGCTGCTTTCTTTTTAATTATCAAAATGTAGACTTCCCTTCAGTTTAAACTTAATGGTTTAAAACTTGGAAGAGGGGAAGTTTAGGTTAGACATAAGGAAAAAAAAGTCTTTTCTGTGAGGGTGGTGAGACCCTGGCACAGTTTGCCCAAGGAAGATGTGGCCACCCCCTCCCTGGCAGTGTTCAAGGCCAGGCTGGATGGGGCTTTGTGCAAGATGACCTAGTGGGAGGTGTCCCTGCCCATGGCAGTGGGGTTGGAACTACATGATCTTTAAGGTACCTTCCAACCCTAGTGATTTTATGAAATTAAAAGTTTATTTAAGTTTACCAAAGAATTAGCTTTTTAGCTCTGTTACTAAGTTTACACTTGGCTTTGTGTGTAGTAATGAGACACATGCTTGTGGGTAAAGTCTTGTCTGAAGTTTCCACCAACAGCATTAGAATCCTAATATTAAAAAACCCCAAACTGGCTTGTAAACGTCATTCACAAAGGAAAAGGAGGCTTTGAAGTTTTGAACACAAAGAACACGCATTAATGAGCAATGATCTCTTTTACAGTTTTGTATTTTCATTTGGTTGTTTTTAAAGCCAAATGTCATTTTGGAAACTGTGGGAACCCACAGAGATACAATCTGAGTTGTTTTTTTTAAAAAGATGAAATTACTTATTTTTGAAGATGCATTGCAGAACTCTATTAATTGTGCTTCAATAATTTCGGTGCTGGATTTGTTGCCTTTACAAAGACTGCAATCTCTTTATAGCTGCCGATGCTATAAATCCTCCTGGATTTAAACAAGATCTCCTCTCTAGTGAATTCCATCACAGCTGTATCAGTGAAACACCATTATGAATACCTTTGGGAAAGCAACAAAAGGAGGATTTTGGAGATATATGTGAATTCACCTGATTTTCTTAATTTACAAGCAAGACCAGGACAGACCAGGCCACTAATCCAAAGCTATGTTAACTCTAAAACAACAAAGGATGTAAAGATCAGCATTTTCATTACTAAACAGAACTGCAAGCACATATAAGGCTCCCAGCAGACGAGACAGAAACATTCATTTCCATGGAGCCTCTTTTTACTAGAGGTACACTTCAAACCTCTGCTGGAAAGTCAACCTATTCAAGGAAACTGTATTTAAATGCAGTCTCTGGTGCATCTCCAAAAAAAATATTTTACTACTAAATTGAAAGAGCATCTAAATAGAAACATTTTTATTTGAAGTCAATATAAATGTTTTGTTTTGTTTCTTTACTTAAAACCTCTCTTCTTAAGAGCTTACTATTAATATTGATAGTAATTTTTAGTATTGGAGACTATTTTTAACATACAGTAACTTCTGCAAGTTTCATATCTCTAAAACAGGAAATCAAGGATGTCTGTCTTCTTTCCAATTCATTATTTTACCCAGAAAAACCCTTATGACTTCTGTTTTGAACGGTCTTTATGCTCTTTATGTTAAATACCTTAACCAAATTATTAGCTTTTTTTAAAATACAGCATTTTACTGGCTTTGTATCTGAGCACAAAAATATTACAAAGTTCCTAACTGAGAGATTATGAGAGTAATACCACTGAAAACATATCAAAGTTCTGTAATTCTGTGTCATAACTCTTACTCAAACAGCAAATCTGGGCTGTTATTTAAATGGGTATAATAAGTATTCATGCATCAAGTTTGCCTGTGATACATTTTTAGCCTTTTTTCATTGTAGTTATTCAGGGAACCAGAAAACAGAATTTGTCTTAGCCAGGATATACTGAAGAAGTACTAGTTTCTATATCATCTTTTTCTAGAGCAGTGGAGCAAGTGGCCTCAGTCAAATTTAAGACCTTGGAAGAAGCCTACAATAACATACCACAAAGGCAAATGGACAAGAATATGTTTCCTGATTTTGAAAGTAAAGAGCTGATACATGTACACACTGCACGCTGAGACAGAGAAAATGTTGATATTGGTTAATAGGTTGAAACATTATCACTACCTAAAAATGCGCACAAGCAGGAAAATAAACTGTCATTTCACAGTTAATTATTTTGAGGAGAGCGTGATGTTAACTAACTCAAAACACGTTTCAGCCTGATTTTATAAAGCAGAACTTTTCTTCTTTCATAACCAAGTAAGCCAACAATAAATTCCCAGAGGAATTCTTGGTCAAGAAGAGTGAGAGGGGAAAAAAAGAAAGAAAAAGCTCCATCTTTCTTAGCCTGTGCTTCTGTTAACTTCTATGTACTTACACTTCTCAGTGACTCAACAGCATCACACAGATAAAGCCCAAAGGAAATGTAACAGTTAATGAATTATTAAGCTGTTCTCCTTTAAAACATCAGCACTGGGCAGTACAAAGGCTTGGCAAGCCATGTCAGATGCAAAAGGATCTGCAAATCTGAAAGAGTTATCGGAGCTGTGGAACAGCTGGCTCTGCAGATCCCAAGGCCCACCTGGGATCCACTTACTACAGCCTGTCATTCTCACAGAGTTTAATGCTTATACAGTCAATGAAACATTAGATGAAGCTAAAGGATACATCCCCAAAGAATCTGACTTATGCTTTGGGAAATGACCTTTAAGCAGTCACCTTCTGATAGAAAATTAAACTACAGCTCCCCGCATCTGCAAAAATACCTTGATGTTTGTGATTTGCTCCTGATGGCAGACAAGCATTATGTTGCTACTGGTACTACTAAACTCCAATACACTTATATATATATTTATTTCAGTTTTCTTTGCATTTTATATTTTCACACTTCAGCACACCAGGTATTAGTTGCTAAAGTGACTAAGTTTAAATTATCGCAGTCAGTGGCTTTTCAGTGTCAACTGAAAGCACGGATATTCATTTGGCTTCTTCTAAAAATCAAACTCGCATTGCCTGTGGCAGCATTTTTTTTAACTCTTTATCAGTAAAACAACCAAACACATTCTCTTATTTTAATTAAAGAGCAACAGCCTGGTTTTCATGGCTATTACAATGAAGAATGTAATGAACAAACATTATTCTTTATATTATCTGCATAAAGAAAATTTCTTTATTAGGAATTGACCAGGGTGATTTCAGTATGTGTTTGTGAAAAGACAAGGGAAAAAGGGGCAAAAAGATGTGAACAAGCTAGAAACATAATTTAAAGCAGAACACGTGAAAATAAAATCTTAACATTGTGGTTTTAGCACAATGCCTATTTTATACCTATCGTTATTTGCTGAGAAAAAAACATTGTTTATAATACAGGCATTTCAGAGAGAAACCTTTCTCAAATCTGAAGAGCTGAGAAGCCACTGGCCATACCACAGCCACAAAACCCTCATGAAACCAATTATAAAAACAATTACACTTTTATTATATTTTTGCCTAGAAATCTCCATGTACTCTTTGTTATCAGTACTACCTTAACCCTTTCTTTTCTCCATACCTTTCCCACTTTTTCTGTCAATGGTGCCTGCTGCTGTAGGGGGGAGGATTGTTGTTGGTTTGTTTGGTTTTGCTACACTGTGCTCAAAATGGGTTTATTCAACTCTTCTGGCATAATTTATGAAAATCACTGTTCGGATGAATCCTTCCTGTGCTAACTTTGGGAAATATGATTTACATTGGCACACACACAGAATTTAGGCTTGTAAAATACTCCTAGATGTGAAACATTAAAAAATCACTGACTTCTTTCAAGTAACACAAAACAATGTAGCAATAATCCTATAAAAACCACAACAACAACAACCACAAGTTATAAATCTAATGACCAAAAAAATCATTAGTCTGTTTTTTGGAAAGGATGGAGCACAAAGATTCCAGTTCATTTAATACTCAAATAAAAAAAAATAAACTAAAAAAAAAAGTGAAATGTACGCCTTCAAAAAAGATCTGCTGGAGAACACAAAAAACAAACCTGCAGGGAGATGAATCCCACTTACAGCATTATTAAGTAGATTAAGCAGAAACACCTAGTGGAGGGACTGTGCTATTATAGACAAGATCTCAGGGAGCCAGGAAAGCAGCAATAATGCAGAGATGCTGAGAGAGAAAGAGACTTGGTACTTGGAAAGACTGGGAAAAAGCAATGCAAAGGACCACAAGCCATATCAAAAACACACCACCTTTACTGACAACACTTAAAAGCTTAAAACTAAAGAAAACGTAGACTATTTTTACACTAGGGTATTCCTCAAGAGGAAGAAAAAAGGGGGAGGAGAAAGCAGTGACGCTTTTATTTTCAAGGCAGTTTCACTAGCACCTTAATGACACTACATAAGGGAATCCAGAAATGCACAAGATCTGTTCATATGTTTATAACAATTTATCAAAACATATAACAAGATATAATACCTGCATTTGGTCAATATACCTTTTTAAGCCTCAAATACCAAGGTAAATAGAAATTTATCCTTTCAATAGGCAAGACTATTTGTTTTAGAAATTATGTTTACATATTTCACTGACAATTTTTGAGAGACAGCTTCTGCTTCAGAAGAGTGCATAGTGTGTACTGAATTTGTAGCAGCTTTAAGTAACATTAAAAAAAAGTATTCACTTAACCACCAAACTTTACATTTTGAGGTCTAACTGGGGTTACGCCACATCCCTTATGCACACTAGACCTGAATTATATATCATGGGCCATGAGAAGCCCAGCTAATTCCCCTGCCTGCACTTCATTTCAGGTTTGATCTTGCCTTCTCTGCATTATATATCTTACTGTTTCCCCTATGAGCCAAAAGAGACTCATTATCCACCTGAAAAGCAAAAAAAAAACCAAAAAAAAACCACCCACCACACATCTAATTCTCAAACTGATATTTGCATGTCCTTCTTATTTCAACAGGAGCTATGCAAATTCATTTCAAGGATGTAGTTATAGTTTGTGAATTTCCAGAAGTTCCCAGCAGAGTTGACATTACATCTCCCCCATCACATGCAAGTGCACCAGGTTGGCCGAACAAGAGCCACTTTAAGCCTCTGACAACTTGTGAACTTCTCTTATCATTTACATATGCTGTAAAAAAAGTAGTGTACACTCACAACCAAAGCAGTAATTCTCATTCTATGTGTAGTTATCAAAAATTACCTCACTATCCAATTTTCAGTTCAATTACTGTCTGCCTACTGGCTACCAAAACTATCCTGCTGTTGAGGAGCTGTAGGAATATACCTCAAAAAGTTGCTGCGGTTTTCACTGATTATTTTTCCTGGTGATAAGTGGATGGATCTCAGCTGAAATAAATTGCTTCCCATTCCTCATAAAGCAAACACATTTCACTCAAGAAGCAGATACTAAAATCTTCACATGTGCTCTCCATCTGTCCATATACTACTTGACAAGCAATTCTTAAATCCTTAGCTGAAAAATACAATACTCCTAACTACCTGCCACCCCTATAACAAATGCCCTGACGGACATTCTCAAGGAAGAATTCTGGGTTAACACCCAATTAGTAAACCAGTCTTTACATTTCTGCTGTGTGTCTGAAGAAGAGCCACCATCCACTTCAGAGAGATGTTGAATAAAAATATTAAATAAAATAAAAAAAGTATGAAGCACTTCAAAACTCACAGATAAAAGGTATAAACAAAAAAGCTATGTTTGTCATGATGCAAAGTTAAACGATCTAAAAGATGTAACTGATGAAACACACACCAGAACTTTAACAAGCCAGGTTCCAGAAGCATACAAGAGGGGAGCAATGGCAATGCAAGGCCAGAATAGAGGATTGTACCATTTCAAGGGCTTTTCACTAGATGTGAGACTCTACCATAGGATGCTACGCACCAAAGTCATCAGCCAAAGCATTACATTGCCATAAGATGTTCCAGCACTGTTTTCCTGTATGCATAAGTAATGGCAGAGAAACCTTATTGAGGGAATCAGTCTCCTGCTGAAACCATGAGACCCAACAGGTCTGATAAAAGCAGAGTCCTAGTGCTCATGCCAGAAGAGACCAAGGGGGAAATGAAGGCATTTCCTCACTTTGAACTTCTTGTAAGGTTTCCAGGACGCATGTGAATGCTACAGTTATTATAATGCCTTTTCAGGGCAAATATCCTTTGTATAATAACATGAAAGAATCAAAAACATGCAGATTCTTTATGCTGGAGGAAGAGCTGAAGTACAATTACCATCTACTATACAGAATTTCAGGCGTATGTTTTACAGGGGATTATATTGAATATGTAAGCGCAATTACTTCTTAGTGGTTGACAAGGAGACAGAATGTGGCCTCTATACCTTAATTCTGACCTTCAAAATTACACTGAACACATTTTAAAGGTTATTATGACTATAATCCGGTTAGTGAATTTATGGTCATGTCTTATGTAAGTTAATTTTTTTTATTCATGACTAACATCTATAGCATCATGTAATAATGCCAATAAATTGAATGCAAAGTTATTATTCTAATTTTTCATTACAAAAAGAACTGTCAACTTTCGCATCTTAAAAACATGCCCAAGTTTATTCCTTTGTCCAAAGACTGAACAGACTTCAAATTTCCCTTGCTTCACTTTTGAATCTACCCCATTCCTGTTGACCTTGTCCACATCTATGAGCACAAGCACCAGCCCCCATTTTGCCAGTGCTCCAAATCACCTCACAGCATTTTCAGTTACTTCTCTCTTCCTGTTCTGTTTGCACCCTGGTTTCTCAGCACTCATGTCATTGCCCTTGCCTCAGTATGGGATTTTCTGAAAGGCAACTGGGATGAGAAAGCACTGGAAAGAAGGTCTGCTGGTGTGAAGAGAGCATAATGGAAGTACTAGTAGCAACACCTGCCTTAGAACATTCTCATCTTCACATTATTTTGTGTTTCCCCCTTTAAGGAAGGAAGAGGGGAGGAAAGTTACTGATTTAGGTAACTGTAAACAGATGCTCATTTGTTAGGTTGTAAATCTGCTTAACAGTATTTTCTTATTTGCCAGTAGAATCCTGTAAAACCTTTGCCAGGTTTCTTGAAATCCAAGCACTGTATTTCAAATTCAAGCCCAAATTTCTGTATTAGCATGAGAAAAAGTAACCTCAGAGCAGCAAATTCTCAAGCCAACAGGTGTTTGAGAGAATAAACTCCTTAAATTCTCTAAATATTTATCAGCAGTCCAGATTGAAATGGTGTTAAAATTAAGGTATGAATTGATAATAAATACATTAGGTCAGCTAATCAACTGAGATAGATGGATGATTTTATTTTTGTCAGCTTTCAAAATGCAACTTTTCTTACACATTGTTTATACCACAGGTCTGCAAGGACCACAGATTCACAGGAATGGACTAGACAGTGTGAAGAACTACCCCTTACTTGAACATCAACTAGAACATCAACTTGTTCTTAAACATCCCTAGAACATCAACTTGTTCTTAAAATCTCTGGGAGACAGATTTCACAACCTTCCCAACCCATCTCAACCACTGCTTAGCTACCCTAATGCCTAAAGAAAGCCTTTCTTGTAACAACTAGCACATTATTTCTCCATCTGCTGACAGAATGACCGACAAAGTTGTTCTCTGCTCCTTACCATCAGTGTTGTATGTACCTGAAAATGTGAAGTCTTTCCATCATTTTCCTTTCTTTAAGAAAAGTCCAGTTTGGACATGTTCTTTTCAGAAAACTTACTCTTCACCTCAGTTTTCTGCTACCTCTGTTGTTTGGTGTTTGTTTTTTTTTTCTAATGGTTCTGCATACATACTTTTATTGATTTGTGAATCCCAGTGGTTCAATAGGTGAGGCCTTACAAGTGCTAAAAGATGCTGAAGGCATTACTTCATGACTATTTCATATGACACTCATGCTTATGTCCCAACAGAATATTTTTTTTTCTTTCCTTTCACAAAATTATTACTTGGTTGAGTCACACTTGATCAACAATCTCTTGCAGGGCTTAGCTCGCTTCCTACAGAACTTCCATCAGGCGAGTGGCTCTCCATCTTGAAGGAGTAAACTAATTTGTGCTGTTTCAGAATTACACCTGTTCTTTCTTTTACTGAATTGCAGATGATTTATTGCATTTTTTTTTGCTCACAAGTCCAACATATGAAGATTTTAATGCTAATCCTTTCCAGCTAAGTGCTTGTGGCTTCTCCTAGTCTGGCACTGCTGTCAAAAATTAGCAAAACTATTCCAAACATGCAAAACCTTCATGAAAATACTGACTAGTGGAAACAATATCTTCACAAAATTTGGACCATTGGTTGTTTAGATGGTAGGTTGATCAGCCTTCCTCTGCATATGCACCAGTCCACAATTCTGTTCTTGTTCTATTTGCAGTGTAACACAACGTGAAATAGAAGTTAAAATCAATGGATATTCCTAAATTTATTACTCCATTTGCTAAGAAACAAACCAAATTATTCAGTTGCATGAAATCTCACTAGTGTGTCTGATATCCTAATCAGACTATCTTGTGATACTATCAGACTATCCTATCCTGTGATCCTAATGGTGTGGATGTTTCTGGTTTACTATGTGTAATGGTTGAACTGTTTGAAAGCTTAAACCAAACCAAAATTATGAGAAGTCTGGTTTGTCTCCAAGCCTGTACTTTCGAGAAACTTCATACCATCAATAAAGGTATCAGTGATAATGACACACAACTCAGAATCATTAAATAGACAAGGGTTGGAATTACTTATCCTTATATGTAATGGAAGCAGGTAGCTTCTGGTTTTACTGTTTGGTGACATTAATGCAGTAATACAGAATAACTGCTGACAATTAGCCAGAAGATGGAGCAGAGGTCTTGTAAGAAAATTACTCCCTGGTGGCAAAATATTGAAAATTCAATTACACTCTGTTTATTACAGGCCTACATTAGGAACTGCATTCATAATAAAGGCCTTGATAATACACAAATTAATCGCAGCACAGGGGAGTGCTTTAGTAACTTTTTGACTCTTTGATGTATTCTTCAATATTACATTTTTAATATATCCATCGACACATTGAAATGCTTTCTATAGAGCTTTTAAACTAGAATTCCTTAAATAAAAGAGAACGATATGTGAATATTATTCTGAAAGGCAAGATAATGTCCATTGTAGCTCATTAGAATGAAATAAGGTGTAGTATGATTTTTTTAAATACACTTCAGGTATTCTCCAAATCTTAAGATTTATATTTGTGTTTCTATGAAGTATACTATCATGCAAATAGCACTGCAGTCATATGGGCTACAGTCTTGCACCATTTTCTGCACAAAGTCACATTTAAATATGTGAATTCTTTCAAGTTAAAAAAAGCAAGGGACTTGCAGACACATATCCAACTTCTGCAGATATTGCAGATCAGTTCAAAATGAGATTGAATAATCTATTTCCCAATAGTTAAGTTCTAGTTGCAAGTTCTTCAGCATAAAGGCTTCAAGTCTAGACACATGTTTACTGATTTTAATTGTATTTTGCCAATGAAAGCACTAAGACCTGTGATGCTTTCCTGAAGGGGAATAAATAAGTTTATTGTCTTCTATTTAACTTAATCTTATATGTTACTTGAAAAATGCAAAATGGTAGAAAAAGTACTGAATTTATGTACAGTATTCCACAGGTTAGCTGTCTCTGATTTTGTTTGAGAGAGATTCCTAAGGAATTATGGTACTGGAGTTTCATTACTGGAACCTGCAAATAAAGATGTGAAACTCAGTCCTGCCTGAGTTAGTCCTGTCTAACTCAGCTCCATGTTAGTGAAATTCTCTTTGAATCCAAATATGCTGAAGCTCCCTTGTAAAATCCCTTCACTTTAAGCTTTCTGCTTTGTAAGGAGGTTCCCTGAATCTGCAAGCCTCAATGACTGGATCAGATGGGTAGCCTTGCTTCTGCAAGAATATACCCTGCGCAGGACACAGATTGCACAGGAGGTAACTGATGATGTTTAAAATTGGCTGGAACAACAACCTTGCAGCCCTGTCCTAGCTAAGCTGAGACACTCCTCTGGCAATCAGAAAAAAACCAACCAAAACACAGAAATGCTGCAAATAATTACTACAAGAAAAAGATCAAAATCTCCATGTGTTTCTGGGATCCAGCTGCAAGCAGGATTTTGCCCCATAAAGTCAGTCTGTTCAGGTGGTGCCTGGAAGGGCAGTACAAAATCTCCAGCCAAACCTGTACATGTTTTAAGTGAAGTCTTGAAAGCAGCGTAACGTGTACATATGATTTAAGTTCTCTAGCTTTGCACATACTGCCATTGTAGAACTACTTCTTTTTTTGTTGTTTATTTAATATCACCTTCTAAGTGATATCCTCAACCAGCTCTATAATCTAGAATAGCGTGAGCTGATAAATTAAAGCTTTCATCCTATGCCAGTTGATGTTGCAGGCCTTACATGACTTCTGGCAATGTCAGTCAGCCTGCATATGGATTTGGTTCCTGTCTGCAAAATCCTTTTATTCGTATGCTACTGGCCGTGCAGTGAAATCACACATGGAATATTTCTTGCAGGCTCAGGAGGTGGTCAAATGCCTTGTCAGTTAAAAAGCTGTGTACGAAAAGAGTCTGAAGAACAGAAGCACTGAAATGAGAAGGGCTAGCAAGAAACTGATGGATTACTTAAAACTGCTCAAATGTAGACACCTGACAGGCTAAAACCATTTTACAATTCAGAATGAGGAGATACTAGGAACACAAGCATTTTCTCTTGAATTCTGCTGTGTCATCCTCTTGACCTCCTGAGCAGTAAACTCTGAGGGATCAAGAGGGTATTGCATAGAAAACAGAGCATGGCAGACATCATGTTTAGCATGGTGTCAGAGCACTCGGGGAGCAGAGCAGAAGGTGGCAATGCCCTGCCACCTGGTTGCTACCTGCACTGTCAGCCCTGGCTTTGCTACCCACGGTATCAACTACCAAATTTAGGGCAAAGATTTCCTTACAATCACACAGGAAAATTAATCTGAGAGTGAGAGGAAACATGAATGTGCAAGCAGTGATATGACCAGCATAGCAAATGCCAGGTGCTCCAATGCCAGCTGCTGCTTCAGCTGTCCCAGTCCAAACATGGTTGGTAAGCTGCAAGACATGCTGGACTTTCTGCCACCACTGGAGTTTGCAGGCACCCTCTCCTCCCTCTAAAACTGCAGGAAAGGAATAAAGCTCCATCCAGTGCCTTTGCATGGTTGAGTATGCTCCTTCCTCATACCCACCTGTGACACCCAAAGTACAAGCATCTGCCTCTGTGTCCAAGAAACAGCAGTTGCCTGTGGCATGTTCATTTCGTGCAAGAATGGAATTGAGTTTCTCTATTTGATGACAAACTGTTCCCACGGTTTTGGTGGGATGGAATAAGACCGGAGAGTAAAGGCTGTTGCTTCATTTCAATCCATGAGATAAGTACAGATAGTTCCAAAAAGTTGATTTCACCTCCTCCCTTCTCATGCTTTGTCCATGTGATGGGGAAAAATCATTCACACTGAGCATGGCAGTTTGTGTTGGTCTCCAAAACAGGAGACAGAGACACTTGTGCCCATTTTCTAGTTATTTTAATCTAATTAAAATTAGTTAAATTAGTCATTTTAATTTAATTAATCTGTTACTGAATCGACATAACTCAAAGCCTAAAGTTGGAGAGCCCTGAACCAGAGAAAAGGGAAAATATAAGAATGGTATTTCAGCAAAGTGCAAAAAATGTCAGTACTTGATCTAAGAGTACAGATATCATCAAATATCAAAAGAATCAATTCAGGAAGTTGATAGCAATTTAGCCAAACCTGAACAAGAACACCAGCTCAGCTGTTCTCTGCTATAATGAGAGGTTGCATGTAAGCAATGAAAGGGCAGCAATGTCTCTGCTTTCTTACTCTTGTACAAGTAGATAAAGAACACATTTCCACCAATAGCAATTTTACATACACTTTAATAACAGGTGAAACTGCTTGCATGTATTCAGAATATGCAAAAGCAAACATCTTAAGGCAAAACTCAGTGAGATTATTTGCAGGATTGACAAACCCTTCTAAATTTATAAAAGTTATGCCTCTTTTAAAAGTTACTGCAAGTAGGTTTTTACTTATATAAACAAACATACCAATGTAAAAAAACAAACAAACAAACAAAAAACAACAACAAAAAAACCCGACATCCAACCATTTAAAATTATTTAGTTTGAAAAGGTAAAAAAGTCAGACTTAGGAAGTTTGATAGAAAATACACACTATGGATGCCCATTTTTAAGGAGGAAAACAAAATCAGAAAGATCAAGTAATGTGTGAATGCAGAAGAGCAAATTAGTGACCAAATCAGGATTTCATTGCAGTCCCTGACTTCAAAGCAAATACTTTGAAGACTTCCCACATGCAAAGTTAAGAAGAAATTGATAAGAAGAAGGAAAGTCACAAGGACTGGAGTTTAACAGAGCTAAGAGTTGTGCTTTAGTAATTACAAGTGATCAGGACACCGAGTCTAACCTGAATTCACAGCAGAATACTCAGCACTGATTCAGTAATAAATTTAACTGACATAATGAACCATTATCATCACATCCAGGAGTACAGTACATTTTCTTTGATTATTTCCATAGACTATCCAAAACTCAAGTCCACTTAGCCTGTGAAGTCTGATGAGAGCACAGCCTGAGGTAATACAGACACAAAAACAACTCATAGAAGATTAGGTCAGGCTTGATTTAACAAGGAAAAATAAAATAGGACCACAATGAAAGAAAAGCTTGTAGGTTTTTGGTGGTTGGGTTTTTCTCTTGGGTTGTGTAATTGTTTGTTTCTTAAGGCAAAATAGGATAATCACACATTATGCATAAAAACATATGACACTATCTGCCTTTTTATAAGTTCTGGGGAGGAGAACCACAGATGTAGAACCGCAGGGTAGGGTAAAAAAATTCAGAAAGAATTTATTTTTTGGACATCGCTATGAAATATTTTTGCCTTATATTCTAGTGTGCTGTATTCGAACCCTACTTTAAATTGTTTTACATCACAAGAAAAACTGTATTTTGAGACAATCAGTAATACCATGTAATGTAAATGGTTACTTCAAATTCATATTAGGGACTCTGAGGTAACAAGTCTCAGGAAGAAACCATTTAATCCAGTTCCCCAAGAGAGATTCTCTCTTGCATTTACCAAGCATAGGTATCTTTTTCATTGTAGACCTAAGAGAAATCTGACTTCAGGTAACTCTTCAGCCTTAACAAAAATGTACGGCAGTACATTTTTTTTAAGTAATAATCTATCAGAATTATCTTTAATGCTTTTTTCCTAACATTGAAATATGAAAATTGAACATGAAAATTGAACATGAAAATTCAATTGTGTAGAGATGATCAGAGGAAGAAACATCCACTCTGAACAAAGGTAAACCAATAAACTTTTTTATTAAAAAATCCACATACTTGACACTGCAAAAAACTTGTAAGAAGCAAGAAATTAATGTTTGCATTTTTTAAAAAAATCCAAATTGCTCATTAAAAGTACATGAACTCTTGTTACCATACTTGCAGTATTGTTATGACTGTTCAATGTGTTTCCTAGGTCCCAGAAGCACAAAGATGACTATGGACAAGGAGAATGTGATTAATAGATGCAAAGAAGACAACTGAGCATTTTCAGAGTAAGTTTGCTTACTAGTTTTATACGATATGTTACATTTGGAAAAAAGTAGGGAACAATAACATTTTCAAAAATGTAGCTGGGTATTTTTAAGCACTAGAACTGAATTTTGCAATGTATATATGTGTCACAGACCCCTCTATGCCACACTCGATCAATAATACCCAGTATCACAGGGTCTTCAACATTATTCTAATTTAGATACTTGCAGAAAAACTGATACCTTCCAAGGTATTAAATTCTGTGAGCTCCTAATTGCAGGCAGCAGACAAAAGAAGAATTTCTTCCTGGCTGTTTATGAACCCCATTAATAACTTATTACATGGTTTCATCCCAATTGTAGAAAAACCCACTTTAAAAAGACAACAGGTGCTTGTCTGCTTAAGACTCAGCCTTGCTGAAAAATAAGAATTGCTAAACAGCAAGAAGAGTGGCTTTCCCCATAGACATGAGAAAGTATTTCAGCCCTTTTCAGTCAGGAGTTACAGGGCTCAGCTGGCAGGTACAGCCATCTTCTGGCAACCTAAAAAACAACATAGGAGTGACACAGCTAGATCAAACTGCCTGGGCAGCATCAAGGTGCCAGAAGGAACTGGCACTGCAGGCTGCCTTGAAGGTATAAACCTCTGCAGCACTGGGAGAGGGTAAGTATCCTCACTGCCCATCAACAAGAAACCTATGAGCTGGGCAGAAAGGCTGAACTTAAGGAAAATATTGAGAAAAAGTAACAAGAAACTGAATTCCTGAGTTTAACCTGTGGCTGACAGGGCACCAACAAACAGTACTTAGGTGGAGCAGTCACAAGTCATTCCTTCCATGCTGAGAAGGCAGTCCCTTTGGCTTTGTGTGCTCCCTGTATGTAGTCAAACACTGCTGCATATTTGATGTCATGGGGGTTGTTCGATAGGAATGAAACCGGGTCCATGAACTTCCTCCTTGCTTACTTCTACTCATAGCCTAATTGCTAGTAGATCCCAACACATTCCTATTAAACGGCATTTGGGGATAAGGCAGGAATACTCTTACAACATTGTTTTGTCTCTTAAAAACTGTCTTCTGGAAAGTTACAAGCACTGTATAAATTAAATCAAAATCTGCTGAGGAACTACAAAATTTAGGAACTTTTAAAAATACATTTTTATGTATGTGAGGAACCGATGTTAAATTTAAACCACTAATATAGTTATATATAATATAGCCATCTTAGGGCTTCTCTTTTGGAACAAAAAAGCTTGTGGCTATAGGGTCTCCCCACTCCACAGTATTCCCTGCTGTATTTTGACAAAGCAAACCTCAATTTGCAGTTAAATATAGAAAGGAAATGAGGGGCAGGGGGATTTACAGCCACAAAAGTGTGAATCAATTTGTCCATCCGTCTGTTTCTTCTCTGCCACATCAACACACCACACAATATATATAAATTCAGCAAAAGCATTGGCAGAACTATTCTAGGGCCAGGATTTCTGGTAAGATCCCCCATCATTTTGCAGCTGCAGATGGAATCAATGAAAGACTGCTGGGGCAAAACACAACTAATCTAACAAGCAAATGTGAGTCAGAGAACAAAGGACTCAATTCATTTCTGTATCAAGTCTTTCTGTGAGTTTGATCAACATTCTCTGTATTAATTTGATTTTTCTGGGAGATTTTCAATAGCACTTATAAGATTTAGGAGAACAAGTCTTATTACAACTCATAAGAATGTGAGCTCTAAATCTTCAAGGTGCTTTTCAAAAATCTCACTCTACCTGTAAAATGGAAAAAAACAATCATTACTTTCTGCCTTCTAACCACACCGATACAATGATTAAAAGGGATATTCAGTACTGTCCCTGAGTGAACTCCTCACTTTTCCAAGACTCAAGAGGCTAATAGAACCTTATCATGACTCCAGGTCAAAAGACTGAGTCTAATTCACCAATGGAAAGAATTAATTTCAGAGCTCAGGACCTTTAATTGAGAGCAGATGGTGCCTAGTCCCTATAATCTTAAAGTCTGGGGCCTGTTAACAAAAGCATCTAATCTCATCTCAATTGCCCTAAGCAGCCAGGACCCAGCAATATTGAGTTTACAAAACAATATAACAGTCTCCTAGAACTCCACTGAAAGCAAACAAGCAGCAAAGACACTTAATGAAGAAGACGGCATATGTTTTCTGTAGCTAAAGTAGTTAAGGGAAGGAGCAGCAGAATTCCCCATCGAGTGCAGCTTTCAAGAAATTTTAAATAAATCTCCTTTTAGAGCATACAGCAACCACGCAATGAAGAACTTAGCAGCTAGAACAATTCTGGTAAACTCTGCATGGAAGGAGACTGGATACTATCCATTCAAGCAAATAGTGATGATAGAGGCCATTCCTTTTAAAGACATTTTGACTTAGATACCTTAAAAACTTTGAATATTCGAAAGAACTTCAAAGATTATAAACTGCCTTTATACATTCAATAGCCATCTTGAATAGCATGAAGAACAGACACCTCTGAAACCTTTTCAAGAGCTAATTTGTGCCAAAAAGGATTTTAGATTTCTCATTTCTGCTATTTTTCTACAAGCTGCAAAGATGACCAATACAGCTTGCTTTAGTGAAACTCATTATAAAAACAAATTCAAATTTTCTACAGATGCAAAGCATCCACATGGTTTAGACTGTGTGCCACAGACGCAGACTGGGACTCTGTAAAATTTGTCATCAGCAATTAGGCAATACATTTTATTTGTAACTATAAAGCAGTTTATAGAAGTATTACATTTCTAAAACCCCAGTGAATGGGGGAAAAAAAAAATTAAGTCTTTCTCCAGCATAGAGTAGGTCAGTGGCAGAGTGTGTAACACCAGAATAACTTTCCTTTGCCTATGGATCATGACTGCACATGGATTTGGCATAAAGTTTCTAACTCATCTGAAGAAAAAAACAGTCTTCAACCCTCTATGTTTAATCTGTAAGAAAACTATGTGTGTAAACTACAAAAATAAAACTATTTAATAAAAGGTCTTATAAGTACAGACATATATATGCATACAGATACCACACATAACTATATAAAATCTGGTTGCCTGTTTTCACTCCATCATGGTTTGACAATCCAGAACAAGGGCTTCCAAAGTCAATTGCTTATTTTTTTGATGTGAATACTGCACCAGAAGTACAAATGCACACATTTTGTCGCAGATGTACCTAGTCAGATGCCATAGTAGCCCAGTGAAGCATTTGCCAGCAGCAGCACATACCTGGCATGGCAACTGCACAGAACGTTCAAAGTCCCAGAAAGTTATCCATTATGGATGCTTTTTATAGAAGATAGAAGAGAGATGCCTATTAACCATCTTCACATTAATAATTTATTCCATCATGAACTTACATTGTTCCCCCTCATCATTCCTAATTTGATGCTGTGGCTGCACAACTGTGAAATTAGAAAAAAAAAAAAAATCAAAATAAGATATTGATAAGTGTCTTGCAAATTCCCATATACAATATAGAAATCTGGACTAACCCACAATGATCACAGTAGGCATCAAAGGCCCTTCCACTGAAAGGTTTCTAAGGTGGAGTGAAAAACCTATTATTTGCCTGGGTTTCAGTGTGCCAAAACCACTTTTCTCTTTCTCTACAACATGCAAGTGAAAACAACAGACAACAGAAAATCTATATAATTTAGAAAGAAAACAGTATACTATATGAGAGTTGTGGAACAGCTTCTTAACAATCATTTATTTTCCTAATATTTGGACCTTTCCTTCTTTCCACTTTAAACCAAGGAAAAAAATGCTTAAATTTAAACAACAGATCAGGCAGCACATTATACAGACCCAAAAAAGTTCTGATTAGTTCCATTCACATACTGTTTTAATAACCTTCAATAATAATATTCAAGGTTTCCTTGAAGCTTAATTTCAAACTGAACTCTCATCTGAATCAAAGAATTAGAACCTTTAATCCAGAAAACATTAAACCCACATAAGGACTTATTTTGGTAAGAGTTAGTTTTAAAGAATTCTCTGTCCCAAAAGCTTTTGTAGCTTTAAAAGTTTTGACACTTTTTCTCTAGCTGTTATTTAGTCTAATAAATGTATGAATATATGTATTTCTATGTGTATGTACATGTACACCCACCCCCCATACCTATATAACTATACAGGAAATGGAGGAAGTAGTGGCTGAGTAACTTGCTTTCAAATCACAACAAACCAAACAATGTCACAGCTCTGACAGATTTTTTTCTTCTCCTTTTTTTATTCCAGTGATAATTATGTCAATACACCTGATTCAGCAAATCTGTTGCTCTCTAATTCATTAATTAAAACAATTTACTGCTACCACTGTGATTTTTCAAGGACATCAAAAACACATTCCAAATCAAAACAGCAGAGATCATCAGTTTATAGGTGTGCGAAGCACGTTTTGCCTTCATGACAACCTGACAATTAAGACACAACTTAAATGAAAAAGAACTGTTTTATTTAAGATGTCCTTGCACAAACACATCCAGAAGCACAGATTTTGTTTACGGAGACAGAACAGCACTACTTTTGTGTCAAACTTAAAATGGAGAGAGGAAAAAAAAAAAAATGTAGCCATTTCCAATTAGAAGAAAAAACAGGATATAACTATTAATATTATAGTAAACTGCAGAGCAAGATTTTTATAGTCTTCATTTTCTCAACAAGCTTCTGGTTCATTAATTTTTGGGTTGAATAACACAACTGACTCAAAGAAAGCAAAACCAGAAAGGAAATAAAGACTTTTTTTTTTTTTTTGGTCTATCCTCTCCCACAAATCAGGACCACCAGGACCTTCACCAATATTTTAGAATTGCTTTGGAATATATGTTAGATGATGCAATATTAACATGATTCCCAGCAATCTCACCAACTTATCCTTGAAATTGAGTGTCTGAGTTAACTTCTGCTTTTTGCTATTTCCTCAGTTTGCTTCTGGTCCTATTCGTCATATGTGGCCTTCACAACAGCAGCAATATTTAGACAGAACATACTAGAAACAAGTCTGAATTCTCCCAGTCTCTGTTGAATATTTAAAAGTTCTGTTCATTTTTTTTAACCCTTCTCTAGGCATTCAGTTGGCTGGCACTTTCATCAAAACGTAGTCCCAAACCCAATCACAAAGATACAGTATTTCTGTCTTGCTTCTGCTGAGTGCAGTAGTAAGATTATTTCAGTGGCACTGTTTAAAAAAGAAATTTCATAAAGTTGTGGAAGAAAACCTCACATACCACTGAAATCACCACTGACAAATAACCACTATTCCCTTCAGCTGACAGACACCCAGGAAGAATGCAAAAACATTTCCTGGACATGTAGTATGAGGGATAGGGAAGCCTAAGCTCAATCACAGTTGAGAAGCCCCAACCATTGTGGAGAAGAGAAAGCTGCTAGGCACCACTTACAAAAGCTGGACACACACAAGACCAGGGGACTAGGCAGGAAGCTCGTAGAGGTGTCCAGAGTCATCAAAAGGCCACGCTGTGGTTCCTCGAAAGGTCATGGCAATGTAGGAAGGTTACTGAAGACTTTTTAGAAGATAAAGGTCATGTTATCTTCAAGAAGGGCAAGAAGTATGTGGGAAAGTAGAGTCAGTCATCCTCAAGCCAGTCTCTCAGGGAAGATAATGGAATAATTACAGCTAGAGTTATCCTTTTTATGCCTAGATAGGGCTCCAGGAAAAGAAAGTGATTGAAAACATCCAGCATGTATCTCCCAAAGGCAAATCAGAGCTAAAAAACCTGATTGCTTTCTATGAGCAGATAATTGTCTCAGCAAACAAAGAGATAGCAGAGGATGCAATTTTCCTAGACTTCAGCAATGCTTTCAGCATGGTTTCCTGTAGCATCCAGATAGCCAGGCTGGAGAGAGATGGACTGGATGGGTGACCTAGAAAGTGCAGTTTGTAGAAAACTGGACTTATGAAGAGGCCAAAAGAAAATAAAAAAAATACTAGGAAAAAAAAAAACGGAATTTTTTTTTTTTATAACAAATCCAACATTTTGTAGTACAAAGACCAACTGTTGGCCAATGTTAATGGCATTGCTCAGGGGCTAACATTAGGGCTGATGCTCTGTCATGTCTGTACTATGTTTAGCATGTTGAGACTGAATAGGGTAGAATGTGCCCTCAGCAAGTTTGTGGATGACACTAAGCTGGAGAGTGATCAACACGCTGCAGGGCATGAATTGCCTTTCAGAGAGATCTCAACAGGCTGTAGGAATTGGCTGAAAAACCCCACATGAATTCCAACAACAGAATAAGCCATCCAGCTAGGGGAGCACTGGAAAGCAGATTTGTAGTAAAGGACCTGGGGGAATCAACGTGGACAACAGGTTCAGCAGTGTGTCCTTGCAACAATAAGGCCTCACCACATACTGGGTGGCACTCAGAAGAATGGACCCAGCACACCCTGGAAAGTGATCAGTCCATTTTAGTCAGCATTTGAAGACCACACCTAGAGTACAGTACTCAGTCTGGGCCTTGCCAGTACTCATACAACAGTGACAAACTGGAATGAATTCAGTGTTTACTGACCACTGTGACTGAACTGCTGAAGCATGCATCTCTTGGAGAAGCTGAGCAAGCCTGGAAAAGGAAAAAAGATGGAAATCTAAAACTGGACGTCTGTTACCCAAGACAGTGTCACTATTGCAGGGCGGATTAAGGGAGGAAAAAATTAACAATTAAGTTGGTTAAGCACCAGAACAGTTCCCCAGAGCTGATGTATAATCTCTCTTGTAAATTTTCAAAACCTTAGTGAATAAGGCCTTTAACAACCTCATGTAAATTAACACTAGTCCAGGTCCAAGCAGATGGTTGAACAACATGGCCTCTAAGCCGAATTACTCTCTGATTTTCTAAAGGACTGTGAGTTAGACACTTGCCTTTTTCACAATTGGGAGATTTATTTATTCTTACTTAAATGTAGATCTTTGCACTTCTATTTACATCTACTGGACTGCATTTTTCCTGTGGAATCATTTGACTAGTTTTCATCCTGTTGTACAAAGTGTCCATGTCTCTTTCCAGGTGACAATGCTCTATTTGCATTATCCAACTCATTAAGAAAATCTTCACACACTACCTGGAGTGCTATTTTATTCAGCCCGCCAGTTCATGAAACACTGATAACCATTCTCTACATATTTTTCCAGCAAGTTGAACATTTATCTTGCAATAATGAACCTAGACCCTGGGTCTCTACTTATGAATATGCCAGGAGCAAGGCAGTGTCAGAAGCCTTACTAGTATCAAAACACCTATTACTGTTAGCATCTCCTCCCTTTTCCTTATCAGGGGAATGACTTACACTATCACTGAAGGTAAACAGTATAGCTTGACAAGACCCATTTAGTACAAACAGATGCTTATTGTTACAAAGAATAAACTTTTAGGGTTTTTTCCTAGGATGTTCCCTGTCTAACTGATTAAGAAGGTTCCTCCTCCTTTGTCCCTTCTGAAGTTGCGCTGTTCATTTTGAACCATATTCATCCTCAATAATTTCTCAGACATGAGTCATAAAAAGCCCAGGGGCTGTAGACATTCTATACATGCAGAAAAAAATTTATTTACCTAAGTAACCTCTAATCCTTTGTTTAACAGGATAAATGTTAGCTCTGTGATCAGTTACTCAGGTAGCAAATGCTGAAACAAAAACAAGGAGAAGGAAACATTAGCAATGTTATTACCAGTCTGCCTCCACTTTTAAATAATAAATTAACTCCCTCATTTCCCTTTTCTTAGTATTCGTGTTTCCGTACAACTCTTCACTTTTATTTTTGCTGATTATATCTCAATTTTATTTGTATGTTGGATGCATATCAATATAAGCTCCTCCTCAGAAATTTGAACCCCCATTTTCTTCATGGGTCTTAGTTGAAATACAGATCTCTGCAAAAATCCTGAGCTATGACAGCTGATCAATCTCTAAATACCTTCTTCATCACTATTTAACATTAGAGGAATCTATAAACTTAACAGCCAAGAATGAATTTTCTGAAATTTTCTTAGATTTGTTTTACCTTGTGGAACCCAATTTTAATTTTATTGATGTCGGCTGCTGTTAAGCCTACAGTTCCTGTGTTTCAGAAGGTTGGAGAGGTGTTTCCAAAGAGCCTCATCCTCTGGAATGATGTTCTGTAGCAGTTTCCCTTCATCAAAGCATCATTACGATGGCCCTTTGGAATCTCATGCTTTTCCTCAACAGGAAGTTCAGTGACACTCAAACCTCTTAAATCCAGAAGATCCCAAAGAGCTACTCGAAAAAAGTCCAGATGTTCTCTCTTTGGCTGCCACTAGACAAAGGAATTATCAACATGATTTTCTATTGCATTGACAGTGAATGCTAGGAAGAATTACAGAAATACTCCTGCATAACTACAATCATAATATAATACATTTCTTAGGAGCAAAGCAGAATTTAAGAGATACTGGCATGCTTAATGAGGGGTAGATAACTGATAGATGGAATACTGTGGGAAGAGTGAAGAAGCTGTAAATGGTGGCAGGACAGTACCATGAATATTAATGGATCAGCTATGTGGCTGGTTTTGATCAGTAGGCTCAGCATTTGACTAGCAGGTACCAAGCAGCTCTCTACTCAGAAGAGCTCATCTAAGTCAGGTTTTGCCTTAGCATAAAGAAGGATGTTAAGCAGCTGAAAACATGTGACACTACTTCCTGAATTATGTGCATTATTAAAGAATGCAGAATTCAAGTAAATGTTATAGATGTACTGGGTTAGAAAGAACAGATTTAAAATGTCTTGACAAGCATCTTACCAATGTATTTCTTGTTTTTCAGAGATCTGAATGCCAGTAAATTCACCATTCTGGAAGGACAAGAGAGTATTAAGTTCACAAGAATGTTGTCTTCAGAAACTGGCTAAGCTAGAGAGGAAGAAAGCAGGTGCCCATGCAGCTGATAAACTGGTATTTTCTCTTTACAGGTATCCTCAGCAATGAACATTCTACCAGCAGCATCTGCTTTTCTGTATCTGTGAAAAATGGGTCCAAGTTTTAAAAATTTATCTAACCAGTTCAGAACAAGTGCCTGAGGCCATGATCTCATACTTCTCTCTCTACTTGTCCTTTTTATTTTGTTGATCTCTTATTGCATTATAACAAATCCCCACTGGGGCAAAACTTTCACTCAAAAGAGTAAACAATCCCACACACACATTCTAGTGCCATAGGAACTGTTTTCTGTACAGGCAGAGAGTTTTTGTGCCTATGGGGAGAGCCAACTATGCGGCAAGAATCTATCCAGAGTGCTCAGCTCCTTTTCAGAAGCACTGTCAATACTGCTTTCCAAGGGATAGAAAGTGACATGGACTTACTGAAGTCTTAAATTACTGAATTTCCAGTCAAATTCTTGGCCACAGCTAGAGTTTCATGTCACCACAAAAAAGTGCATACGAAACCGGTCATATTACTTCACAATAAATAAATAACTCAATAAGGAGCTGCACTTTAGTAATAATTTGTTCAATTAACCTTTATATTTTGCTTATTAGCTTTCTAATGTCTCATGAAGTCAGGGATTGCAGTTTAATGGATTTAAAAATAATTTAAATAAATAAATGGATTCTAAGAGAGCTTAAAAATATATTGAGCCTTCAAGCAAAAGGCCATTTGAAGCCTAACTATAACTTTTAGCTCATATTCTGCTAGAATATTTATCAAGTTTAAAAGACAAGCTTTAGTAATCGTAGCACAGCTTAAGAACATAAAGTTACTGGCAAGCATGGAAAAGATGGGCTGTTTGTATTTCAAAGCCACAGCTCCTAGAATAATTACTAATATAAATTTGTTGATGCAGCATTTATGACATAACTTGCAATAGAAATCGAGAAGAAAGCCTGAAGAAGTACATGTGGGCTCGGTATGCTCCAACTGATACATCATACTGTATGTGACACTGGTAGCCTGCCCAGATTAACAGATGCAGATCCTCCTTCAGGGAGGCTGACATGACAAATGTCTCTGAATGTGATGCCAAGAGTCATACGGAATTTGAATGAGCTCAAAGAGAAATATTTAGCTTCTGAATGATGTACTAAGCAGTAATCTAAAGCTTTGAAGTGAGAATACATCTATAAACTTTAAGCAACAGCTCCGATATTTTTCTAAAATAATAATAAAAAAAAAATTTAAATCGATTGTCATTCGTAGTATGTTATTACTGTATTTAAAATTTTGCAACTTAACCACGTGCACTATTATTTAAGGAAACATCAAATCCTGCCAATATTATTCACAAATTTAGACTGCTTTTGCAGTATCTTGTAAACGAAACATGGAGACCTCAACAAATAAAAGTTAGTGTCTTCAACAAACTGTTCCACTTACTCCCTGCAATTATGCAACAGACCTCAAGTTCTGCCTTACTAAGGGATATGCAATCAACAACTATTTGAGAAGAGTAAATACACACAAGAGTTACAAGGAAGTAAAAGGAAATCATGTTTTGATGCCAAGCTTCTCTTCTTGCCTAACTGTCAAGAAATAAAAACCCAAGTACCTTTAAGAAATAATTAATCCTGAGTTCAGAAACGTGTAAGAAGTATGATCTGGTGTTGTGCAGTACTCATAAACTGTTTCTCCTTTTCTACCTTGGAGGTAAACATGCTGCACAGAGATGCATTTACCTGTAAAATAGTTCTATTAAAATTGAGTCAGGAAGCTTTCACACACAGCAAAGGGGGCCGCAGTTCAGAGAGCTAGAGAGCTTTTTGTAACTCGGGTTTCAAAGCCTTATCATATTTGTCAGATTTTAACAGTATACTGGCACAGCTATTAACTTCAGGCCATAAATTAACAAAACTCACACCTGCAGTTTGGTCCTTTGATTACAACACCTGTGCCTGCCAGGAGAATACGGCTTCCCTGGCTTTAAATTATATTCTCTATTCTGCTGTAAGCATTTAACATTCAGGGTTCCAACTCTGTGTATTAAAACAGTTCCTGAGCCAAATCTTCCATGTTCACTGGAAACAAAAACCCAGACAAACACACTGAAGAAGATGAAGCTTTCCACCACTTCTGTAACATCTCCACTGAAATGGTGACCCATGACACGGTCTGAGTTATGTATGTTTCATAGCCCTGGGGGTCTCTCAAGCCATCAAAATTTCATTAGCCTCACAGCAGTCCTAGTACCTTCTTAACTTGGACTGCCCCTCAATAAATAAATCAACTGTAATCCTTTTTAGTGACTAAACTCTTCTTTGAAGTGGTACCAAACATCACATGTTCCTTGCATAATTGTAACCAGTACATGTCTTTTCTAACATATTTACAGTCTTCTCACACATGAAAAAGTAATTTAAAACTCCAACTTTAAGCTCACTGAGGAAGTTTTGGCATAGCACAGACATTTTGCTTTTTTAAAAACTGTAAATGCAAAGTTTCCTAAAAAGTAAACCAAACCTGTTGTACTTCCAAAGCACATTTTTGGTAATGTAAATATACAACTCCCTAAGGGAATTAATTGAGTGTGTGCCTGTATACATAAACATCTATTTTCAAGATCATTAAGCTAGGGTTTTACAAAACACTTAGCCTGCTTAAGTGCAGACCTTTCAAAAGGAAAATCAAAGTAGGCAAGTGCTGTCTTCCTTTTCCCAAACTTGCCCGTGACTTAAAACAACTCTTCCAAGCACAGGGCAAGACGCCTGCCTGTCTCCTGAGGTACCACGCAGCATTAAGTCCAACACAAAAAGGAGGAACCCATCTGCCACAGCTGTCTTGCACAGGCGTCTTAGAATCAGCCACCAGAAGAAAGGCAACAAATATCAGTAAGACCAAAATATAGCTTTGGTTTTGTCCTCTCAAACTGCAGTAAATAGGTAGGACTAAACATATTGACTGTGGTTTAAAATAAAAGCCTCCCTCTTTTTTTTGTGGGTTTCTTCTTTTTTTTGTTTTTAAGAATTACCACATATTTACACCTACATTGCTGTTGCCCAAAATATGTTACAGCTGTGGCCAGAGGACAGAAATAAAATTGCCCTGACAGCTGTACAGCTAGGCAGACAGGTTTAATAAATTAATAAAATTATGAGTAGCCATGCAGGCAAGAGCCAACACTCTAATTTTCATTTTTATTAATTTTTCTTTATTTCTCTTTGAGGTTGTCATATAGGAAGTCATGAAGTTAATAGAACAATAATTGTAATTCTAGAAAAGCTGAAAAGCTTTTTCAAATAAAAAGGAGTTAAAGATAAAATGTTTTCTAAGATTTGTGCATTTAGCATTTAACAATCCATTAGGTTGTGTCCATAAGCTCAAGTGGAGATAAAACAATTTTGAAAAGCTTTAAAAATGAATCAGTCAATGGATTAAACTCTTTCCATTCAAACACTGAGCATATACAATGATTATACCACACATCCTGCAAAGCTTCCGAGTATATATATATTTTTTTGCAGATTGTTAATTGCACAGTAATCCAGTCTCCCAGGCCACATGTCCCTCTTCACCACAATTCCAACTGCCCTCATCAAATGGGAAGTTGAAAGCACAATCAAATCTGTTTTCAATAGCAGGAGTCCTGTTATAAGCCATTCTTTGTGTTCATTCATCCATTCTAAGACTCCACAGCTTCTCCAAGAAGTACTGAAGAAGAGTTCAAAATAAAACCTTTGACTGCAAGCTGGCCTTGGGGGATCAACTTTATCACCACTTACTTAGCTGTTCTCTGAAGGGTAACAGGTGACACAGCCTGAGACAAAACAGAGCTAATCTGTTTTGTTATTAAACTCTTTCAAAATTGCACCTAAAGCATCACACTCAAAGCTTGCAATAGTTAGGACTGATACTGGATGTTGACTTTTTTAGAAGGAGGACAAAAAACCCAACAAACAACAAACAAACAAAAAAGCCACAAAAAAACAAACTTCAAGGCCATTCCTTCAGTCATTTAAGATTACAGAGTGTCAAACAATACAGTAAATAAACCATTGATATATAGATGTGCATATGTGTAAGAACTTACCATTTTCACTGTCGGACTTGTTTTCGTGTTCGGTATCAGTCAGAGTGAGGGCTGAGTTGGAACGGCTCGACAGACAGGAACTGCGCCCTGATTTGACCCCCCTGCCCCAAAGTCTCATGGCATGCTCTGGAGACATCACTCCTTCATTTTCAGTATCAGCATCTGACCCTGCACTGATAGAGTAACCTCTGTGGGGGAGCCCCATTTCCGCACAAAATGCCAGTCCTCGACGAGTTGCTGGTTCACAAACTCCTAACTGCCTTAGGGTAAAATTCTGTCCTGATTAGGGGAAAAAAAGATAAATAAAGGTGAGTTGTTTTGTTTTTTGTGGTTTTTTTTTAAGAACCTAAAAGTGAAAACTCTTTAGGTGTATAATTGTCTCAGATATCATACAAAGTTTTTTCTCAAAACTCCACATGTATTACAATCAAATGGATACTTTTGTCTCCAGCTCTCTGCAGTTCCCCTTTTCATTCATACTACACCCTAGCACTGTTTGTCAACTCCTTGAATGTATCAAAAGTGCTCCTGGGTAGGAACAAAACAACCTACAAACTAAGAAAAGCCAATTGACCATATGAAGGGATTAAAATAAATTACTTTTCTTTTTCCTCACTCTTTTTTTTTTTCCTTTTCCTTTTTTACTTTTTCATTTTTCAAAGTGTGAAAGCAGTATCAAGATACTTGTCAGGATTGTCCTGGTCAGAGGACAAATCAGCAGGCTATTTTCCTTGTACAGTTGTCACCCAATGTGGCAATGGAAAAACTAAATGGGAATCAAGCTCACTCTATCTCTATTGGATCCCCCTGTTCTACTTTATGACACAAATATAAACAAGAACTTGGCCACTTGTCACCTGCAAGGACTACAGGAAGTTGTTATTCTTCAGGTTTCCCTATTTTGATAAACATTTTTGAGATCTTGCTGCTGAGGCAGAGTCTGCTTTTTAAACAGACTTTTAGCCTCTGTTTTTGGGCAGAGCAAGAGACATAAGTGAATCCCAAATGATTGTATTAATAAATTAGGTGCAATGAACTCGTGACACTTCAATAACTTAAAGTATCTAAATTATATGACACTGAAAGATTACTGCCTTTTTAATGGCTGTATCTTCATCTACTTTTATGTCCATAGATTTAAGACATTTTATGATATACAGACACTTGGCAAACTCATTTGCATGTGTATACCCACAATGCTTTTCCACCCTAACTCACAGTTATTTCATATCTCTGAGAACAAATTAGGACACATACTCATTTTTTTAATCTGGCAGGCACCTCATTTCTCAAAAATTAGTAATTTAACATAAAAATACATTAGCAATATAATTAAAGCTTATAATACAAGAACAGAATCCTATGAATCAGCAAGTAACAGAATTGCTGGAGCGTGAACACAGAAGTGCAAACAATCCCTGAAATATTAAAAGTTAATGCCCTGGATATTGACTTGTTTTACATGAACCAGTTAATTATTTTATTGGTGTGGTCATATGAAGTTATCACTCTAAGTTTCATTGCGGTCAGAACCATAAATGAATTCTGACAATGACTTTCATGAATAATGAAAATCAGTTACTACAATTAGGAACAAATCAAACTGTATTTATTATGTAGCTGTAAACAAATCCTTGAATACAGCTGGGGAGGTAAGTACAAAAGGAGTACTTATATCTATGAAGATGTCTGAACAGTGTGAAGAGTATAAGAACAGGATATTACCATGCACACTCATAGTATCTTCTTGTCATTTTTTAAAGCTCTCATGCCATGTGATTTTTCAGGTTTAGTGAGAGCTGAAACTAATGCGAGAAGCAAACAGGCCAAACAAACCACCCAGTGGTAAAAGAGCTAAAAGTAGTGAAGAGTCTAAAACAGTTACTATTTTTCATTTTGGTAAATATATATCCAAAGGGTGACACTCTGGAACGCTGGTTTTATGTGTTAGGTGAATTATGTGAATCTATGTGATTCATTATGTGAATCTACATTTTCAAAGAGTTGCCCAACTAAATGTGGGAGAAGCCCATGTGAGCATGTGCACGGATGGATACAGATGTACCTAGGTTTCCTGAGTTAGTAACAAAACTGCCCCTGACTGCAATGTTAGCAGGTGTGATGCCTCTGGTCCCAGTAGCCTCCCAGGCTGAGTCCTGCAGGTGAGGAAGGCTGCAGACAGACAGAGGCTGCTGCCTCCTGGGCCACTCACTATGAGACTGCCTGCATGGGGCGAGCGGCAGCATCACAACTGCAGCTCCTCTGCCCCCCTGTACCACACAGCCCCCTTCTGCCCTCAGAGGATCACTCACAGACACATTCATGCAGAGACAAAAGTTTGAAGAGACTATTCCCCTCACAACACTTTTTTTTTCCTTTTAAGCAAATGATTACATTTAAGCGAGATTACTTTAGACATCGTGTAAAAACATCCTCCATGACCACTTTCTAGGAGTCTGGGTCTCAGGTGCAACAAGCCATCTTCCATCTATTAGAGAATTTTATTTTTTAATTTAAGTTTCAAACACCCTACCTCCATATAAAATATTTTCCTCTTTTTTCCCCTCTTATGAACAGTACCAAAACCCAGACAGCATGTTGCAGGACCAAAATAGAAAAGGAGGAGGAGCCAAAATAGAAAAGGAGGGCAGGTTTGTATATTGCTCTCCCATCACATTCAATATATTAGAGCTTTTCACTACGCTGACAATTTTTACAGCATAGCCCAGAAACGTTGCAACAGCTTTAGAAACATCAGGCTAAATAATCTTCTGAATTAAAGAATTCCTAAGAGCTTTACTAAGAGGATTGTACTCCATGTAAGTTGTCACCACAAATGAAAAACAAAGAAATAAACAAACCACAAAACCCAAATCAAAAAGTTGACATGGAAAAATATGTATTTGTCTAGGAATTTATATCCCAAAGGAAATAATACCTACATGATACAAATATTTTACATCATCTTGAGATTCCTAAGCAATGAAAACAGGATGTCTTCCAGGATCAAGGGGAAGCTGAACACAGCTGGGACCCAGTCCTAGTGGGCAGTAAAACAGTTGGGCCTTTTTACCTGATAATGAAAAATACTATGAAATAAAAATGAAAATTGAAAAGGAGATTGTTGTAGCTCACTGGAAAAATGAAGGAAGAGAGGCTGCTCTCCTTCTTGTGTTCTTATAATTTCTAATTAACCTTTCCAGAATTACTTCAGTGTGAGGATTTAATCATCAGTTTCTTGCACTATACACACATCTGCAATTTCTCTCATTGACAATGAGTGCCTCAACAGTTCACAAAGACTTAAAAACAATTGGAGATTTTAATGAACTAATTCCTGAGCAGAAAATTTAGATATATCATAAACAAATAGGCATAATGTTCTGTGTTTTTTTCCCCTTTCCTTTAAAAAACTATGAAGTGTAAAACTGAAAAAAAAACTAGACACAACATTTCAAGGAGACTTATTATGGAAACACCTTTGGGGGTTTGGGACTATTTGGGATGATATAACATGGAGTTAGGTTATAAAAACTGACAAGAATGCTGTTTACTACCATTTCAGCATTAGATACTGTATTCTTTTGGTTAGGAATACCAATTTATGGGTAGTGTAAGGAATCCTGATATTCTCCATTTGTACAGACAGTAATAAAATTACTGTAATAACTCTAAAATAACTTTCAGAAACTTGTACAGTACTCACTGTTAAAAACATAGCATCTGTCAACAGTAACGGTACACACCCTTGGAACTACTCTCTGTAAGCTATGATCCACGTATGGTGTTCCTCCTTACCAACATTAGTTAAATACATAAAAAAAGAGTATATCAACTTAATTTATATACATATATATGTATATTAATATATATTGTGTTGGGTTTTTTTTAAAAGAGAGTGTGTATATTTCTCTTCAAGGATCACACAGGTTACCTTGTCAAGAAATGTCAACTATTTTTTTAAATTTAATCAAATACTGTATACAAGCAAATTTGATGTATGCAGAAATTATGCATTATTTTAGAAAGCCAGAATTTAACAGCTGGAATCTAATGGAAACCTGCTGCACCTTTGCCATATTTGTTTACCTGGGCAAACAAATTGTAGAAGTCATTCAGAGACATCCCTAATAACTTAAGCTCCAAGTTGAAAATGTTATCTGTGGAAATGGGTTTTTGAAGAGGATTACTAAACAAAAGGCCCCATGGTTCTTCAGTTGACAGTCCTTGTTCTAAGTTGGACATGTACTAAATATATACACAGAGATATCATCTTAAAAACAAAAAAAACGAAAGAAACAGAAGGAACAATCAAAACTATCCAACAGAGAATTTGTCAGCATTTCCAGACATCAAAACTATCCTTCATCAACCACTGATAAGCCAACAAGTCAGTTTTATCAACAGTAATCTATTTTAGAAAAGAGGGAAAGAAAAGAAAACAAAAACTTTGAAAAGCCTACAAAGCATCTGCCTAGTTAGCATAAAAATACACCCACACCCCTACCTCTTAAGCTAGAGGAATTATAGTTTGAGTGCCTTTGCTGACTTTGGCTGTCACAACAGAATAGACATAGAAGTAAAAAGGCAGAGGTCCTAAATTCATACCTGTCCATACTCAAAATTCTGTTTAGTTTGGCTCTCGCTCATATTTCTGATGAAGTTTGATGCTACGTCAGCTGTCTCGGCATCTTTCATTACTTTTCAATCCCCTTTCTAATCTGTTCTTCCTTTGTATCTTCCCTTCTTCTATCTGCCTGTAGACCTTTGTGCCATTCAAAAATCACATTTCCCTATAACCACACCATGAAAACACATGGCAAAACCACACTAAACTTAGAAAACCTATGGAAAAACTAAACCTATATAGCTGCACAACTCTGATCATAGCCCTTAAGAGAACCAATCTTCTCCCTCACAGATTCTCAATTGCCTGTTTAATCCTGGTTTTTTTTTGGTTTTTTTTTGGTTTTTTTTAAACTAAGAATTTATCTAAGAAAGCAAGTGAAGAAAAAGCTTTTTCTCAGGTTTTCATTTTACATCTGGAGACTGCTGTGAGCAAACACATCCCCAATAATATAATGCTCATCCTATAAACTTATCATATAAGCAGCACAGATATCAAAGTGTTAGCACAAGGACATGTCATTTGCTGCTCTATTGATATGGGAAAAGTACTTCTTTCCTTTTGCACACATATTTAGACACTATACAGTAGGCATGGTTTTCTTACTTGAAGCTCATTCTCAGGACCTCTGAACACTTTCTGTAGAGCTGAAGCCAGCACATAGCTGGTGCTGCACCACATCTTTGCAATGCTTCTTCACTCCTGTAAAACCAGGAGCTTCAGACCACTGGCCAGATTCAGCAGTGCCATGCCTTCTTAACTCATACACATGACAAAACTATGAAGAAATAGCCATTCACTGCAAATTGGCTGATCTGTTCAGTTTACTAATTCCTGAAAAATACAGAGTTCTATTATATGCTATTCACAAGAGGAAAATTGAGCTTTTTTCATGTATGACAGGCAGTGCCTGTTCCCTGGGAACTAACCAGTTACTACAAGACCATTGAGAACATGGGGTAGATGCCATCTTCCTAGATGACTAAAGCAGAGCTGCACAAGTTTGGCAAGAATTCCATGCAATCCCATGGGAACTTACACACCATCTACTTTCAAAGGTCAATTCTAGCTGGTTTCTTAAGTAAAGATATGTAACTTCTTTGTAAATAAAATGTATTTTTTTCCATTCACTGGAATAAATATAGCATGGCACACTTACAAAGCTGGCCCTTTATAGGGAAAATTTTTGAGAAGAAGGACATAGAATTGGAAGTAAATGTACTGTAGGATAACAAATTTGCTGGAAATAAAACAAGAAAGATTTTTAAAAAGAAAATAAAACAGGCCTTGGATACTCTATGAAACTCTGCTATGTGTACAAATGCTATCTCCAGAAGTCAGAAATGTTATGTGGGTAAAATAAAATTACACAAAAAAATGACTAATAGATGCAATACTATCCATTCTGTCACAGAACCTTTACAATATATTTACTAAAGTGGAATTTTCAAAGCTTTGCATACAGAGTTCTGTTTGCTAGGATGAAGAAACTGCAGCAAGACTGACAAGTAATGAGCTCTTTCTATGTGAACATTTTTTTTTCTTCCTGATTTAGCATAGCATTTGGTTATTACTTCAGCCTGATTTTCTCTTTTGTTTTTGTGAAAATTATCTGTGAAACTTAAACCACAGCAATTCACTGTATCCCATTTTCCTCCGGTTTTTAATTCCTACGTTTTTCTCTTCACTCATCACAACCCTCTTCCTTGCCACCTCTTAATCTCTCTCTTGACCTTTCCGCTCTGTTCACTTTTCCATCTTAACCTCCTCCCCTTGTCATTATCTGATTTAGAGTGGAGCTGTAAGATTGGCATGACAGACACTTGCTTCTCCAACATATCCATCAAACTACGTAATAACAAACAGCATTACTTTATACTAAATCTTAGCAACCACGCATATAATTTCCCAGTGTTCATTACTCTGAGCAAACATTAACCATGTGGTTCTCCCAGTCATCCATCAGGGGCTTTCCAAAACTTCCTGGGACCTAATCACACTCTCAGCAACTTCTGAAGCAGTTGGCCCCAGATACTGCGAGTTCTCTGAGCTGCACGTGATGTGCCACTCCTGGCTGAAGAGCTTTATATACGACTCAAAACCTGAGTCAATTCTACAAAAAACCCCCACCAACAACCCCTCAGGTATTGCTTTGTGGGAAGTAGTCTTTCAAACCTGGTATTTAAACAAGTCATGTATTTTTACTAGCATTAAACTACAGAACCACACGGAGACATTGATTAAAATGCCAGCCTTGGAAAGTTGTAGGAAACAGAGCAGAACCAATGCAAATTAGAGTGTCTTCCTGTCACTGGCTTTCCAAATTATGGCTCAAACACACAGAATCTTCTGTGAAGTATGGTAGACTCATAACATTATTCCCTGTTAGCCTTTAGGGTGACAGGGGATCCTCAGTTCTAATCCACAGACTAGAACAGAAGAAGCACGTTTTAATCCAGTATAAGGATAAAGGACTGTTCATCAAGCACTTCTGAAGTTACCACAGAGTAAGATTAAAGTCAGCTGAAGATAATTTCACAATTGCACAATTCAAAGCTTCAGGCTACAGCATCAGCAGTCATGTTCCAGTAAATGAATTAATAATTTAAACATTGCTGTTCCAAATCTGTGGATTTTAAATAAAAATCTGGTTTTATTATTGCATAATATGCAAACACAATTAAGTGAAACAGCTGCCCAAATTGCATGCTACAAGAAAAGGAAAAAACCAAAAACTGTGGATTTAAAATAAAAATATCAACTCTGTGAGTAGCAAGAGACACAAAGGCTTGATCATGACAAGGATAATAGTATAGCCACAATAGGCCTCTATCTTAATCTTTGGATCCTGGGACCATATCATCAGCATCTCAGGATCCATTTATTACAAAATATGAATAAAGCCTAAATTTGATAGATGTGAAGAAAATATGACCCAAGGGTAAGCAATGTAGAAGAGATGATGGATATCCAGTCTGCAAAGAGCCTACAACCACAGATCTGACAGGTATGAACTGCCACATTAAGGTTAGTACGATGCTAATGACATGACATACGGCTTGAAATGGGGAAGGAAGATGAGGAGGAAGGAGGCAGGAGGATGAGAAGCCCACAAACTAGAGCTCAGGCTCACTGCTATTCCTCTGTATGGGGAGGAGAGAAAACTCTACCATTACTTCTGCCTTTCTGTGAAGGAAAGGCATGTCTGCAAGCCCAAAAGGGCTCTGAACTGGTATAAAGGAAAAACCCAACACCCTCATTCACAGTAGCCTCTGTGTTTCCAAATGTAGAACTCCATAAACAAGCATCCCACATGCATGGGACTCAGCTCTGCAATGCATGGACAGAAAGAGGCACTCAGACCATAACTGTGGGTAACTGGGGAAAACGATGGAGAACACAGACCCAAGGATTTCTGCAGAAATTAAAAGCTTCAGCTTCCTCTCTCACTCAAATGTCCCATCACACCCCTCTCACAGGGTCCCCGTTCTGGAAGTCAGAATAATTCATTCTGGAAACCCCCAGAATAAATGCAGTTTAGCATTGTCCTAAGCTTTTCTAGCAAAATGCCCATTACACTGAAGACAAGAAAGGATTTATGACTCAGATATATTAATGGAGCAGCAAAGCAAAAAAGTAGAAACACAAAACTTGAGGAGAATGTGTTCCCTTGGCTCTTCCATTTCTTTTATCAGCTTTAATAAGCTCAGTAATGCTGAATACTGGCTTTCAAGCCAGTAAAGTTGGGACATTTTACAATCTAATTTCAGAAACTATCAAGGAACTTTTGGAGAAATTATTCCTATTTTACATCTCTGCTTCCCTTTCAGAATTTATTTGCGAGTGATGGAATAAGCAGTCACCCACAGCTTGGCCAACAGCCCTGACTGTCATCCCGAAGCATTAAATCAATGAACAGGAACAGAAGGGACTCTTCAGCCTCTTTCATTCCCCCCCTCACCCCATCTCTAACCACAACTTTCCATACGTTTTAACAAGCTCAAGAAATCTTTTCGAAGCCATGTATGAGATCCATTTATCCCCCCAGTCCTCATTTTAGTCTTTATTATGAACAGGAGCAGCACATATAAATTGGTGTATGAGCTACAGAAAGATACAACAGCACCTCCAGACACTCTAACCGCATCTTCCCTTCCACGAGGCCAAACATCCTTGTGAAGGGCCCTTGCTCACCTTCTAAATCCTTGATCATTGTGAAGAAGAATTTAGTTCTCTTATTTTGCAACTGGAGTAGCCAAAGACAAGCTTTTTACTCTGTGGACCAAAGCTGTGTAGAAATGCCTGATCAAGCAGCCTACTGCCAATAACCAAGGTTGATTTTTCCCTGAAGAATCACAATTGCCCTTTGTTTCCACATCTGTAGAGCTCATCTACAGACTGTGACCCACAAGGGGCCAATTTCAACACAATGAATACCTTAGAGCAAGTGTATGTACCACCGAGTGTGAGCTAAATATACTTCTTATCATATAAAATTGAAATGTTTTCCCTAGTACTACTCAGTAGCTAACAGAATAACTTTAAAAGTCAACAGATCCTTATCACCTGGAACCTGAAAACCAATTAACTTCTTATTGTTGCTTTAAGAAATAACTAGTATAGCAAAGAAAGATGATAATATTACTTAGCACTTACAGCGCTTTTCATCTTCAAAGCATTCTGCAAACATAAACTAATTAATCTTCCCAACATGCCTGTGAGGTGAGTATTATTATTCCAGTACTACAGAGGGAGAAAAAAACCCACCTCTGACAGAAGGTTATGTGCTTAGCTCAAGGCCACAAAATTATCCAGAACTTCCTGGCACTGTATGCTGTTTACAGAAGTTACCCACTCAAACAGGGAAGGTACTGTAGGTGGCCATGTTTTTGCATAAGCATAAAAGTATCTGTCACGATGGCAAATCAGGACACATCTGGCACCGCAGCCAGGGACATAAAACACTGATTCTAATATCTGCCCCGGAGTGCTTGTCATATTACTGAATGGTGATTAATTTGCTCATCAGGAGATCACAGAGTCATATATATATCCTTTCACACCTTGTAAATAATCTGCAAAGCAGGCTGATTCAGTTCTATTGAGAATCACTTGCCTTCTCAATAGTCAAAATCAGCTCATCAATAAGGCATAGGCGGTGGAAGGTCAAAAATGGTTTGATCTTTCACTGCTTCAGACAGGTAAGTTTAAAGTACTCAAGCTTCTTGGTTTAAAAACATGACAATTAAAATCCTTTAATTGTACAGCTGACATTTATGATGACTAAAAATTTAATCATTTAGCTATCCAAATAACTCATCTTGAGCAGATAGAATTTAAAAGCAGTAGACTTTGGAGTCACAATGCATTAGGATAGAAGTTGCTATTAATGTTTCAGGTTTCTGAAGTCTTAAACATGTATCCCTGACAGTGTTTAATATGTTAAACAATAAAATAAAATTGTGAAGGCCACTGTTTCAGGACCCTCTTTCACTAACTGGTGATATTTTCCAAGGTCCTAAATCTAATTGTCACAGAAGTGGCAGCTGAATGATTGCTATGATAACATGCACACAGTGTAATGTACTGTACATGGTTTTGCTTTTCAGCAACCTTGTATCAGTGATCCAGCATACTGTGAGGGAAAGAAATTGTTTTTCTTTGCTCATTTGGTAATTTCAGTCCCCTCTTTTGCAGCTCCAAGGAGTTGCTGGGGCATTTAATCTAATCTAGGCATTTAAGTATTCCAGAAGAGTCAAGGTACAAAACCATGCATACAGGTACTTTTGCCTGCAAAACTGAAAGGGGTAGAACGAAAATTGAAAGGGGTAGAACGATATTGAGGTTTGGCTGGGAATTAATTGTTTCAGTTGATAAACATGATGAACTCATTCTCATTGCCAGCTAGACAGATCAAATACCTGCAGGCTAAACCATACTTGACACAAGTTTTCAAGAAATAAAAATTTAAGAAAACCTGCACTACTGCATCTGATCTTCCATTGGCAAAAGGTGTCCTGCATATCAGCTCTTCAATTCACGTTGTTTGCAAAAGGTGCTGTGATTACTTTATATGAATATATGAACAAACAAATTTGCAGCACCTTCTGCCAACTGTGCTCATGGGTCAGCCGCCTGTTCAAAGACTCACTGATGTTTGGATCATTCTATAAGATCACTGTTATGCAATAACAAAATTCTTTAAAAATGGAACTTCTTAAGAGGTATTGTGTATTCCTCTTTTCCCTTTAACACATAGCTGATAGTAAAACACGCTTTGCATGCTTGTACTTTTCTTACTAAAAATACACCTGTATAAATTTTTTTCAGTTCTTTTGAGTCCATATTTGATTTAGGAACTCCTTCAAATTATTTTCACATTGATATATCTTCCAATTATTTTATACCAAATGCAAATTTTAAAATACTACTTACTTGCTACATTTCTACAGCCCTTCCCTTCCACTCCATGGTCATGCCACACTTCAAGCTATTTTTTCATAGCAATCTCCTGTGTACATTCTATCACTTCACACAGATGTTTAATTTTGTATACACAGGAATTTCTCTCTGCACCCAGCCATGTAAATGAAGAGCAAGTGAGAGAGAAATTCAGCTTTATACAGTCAGCTTTAATTCCGACTTCAGCAAGGTACTTGGGCATATTCCAAAATACAAGCATTTTGGTTGCTGAATTCATTTACATAAGTTATACATTTAAAACAGACTGATCGCTGTAGCTGGATACTTTGATCCACAAGAAAATAGTTGTGTCTTCTTCCTCCCTAACATATAAACAACAAACAATCGTATCATCACACCTGGGAAATTAAGTAGTTTTTCATAATGCTTCATCCATTGTCACAGATGAGACTAGGTATCTTAAACATGCAATATAAACTTGAGTATATAGGTGAGAGACACTTTTAAAGAAAAAAGCTCTTGTTATTCATTTACATGGCTGGTTGCCAATTTTAATAATACAGAGGCTTACCAATTTTTTTTCAATCCTATGTGGGGATTAACAAGAAAGTGAAAATAAATAACTCAATTAGAATTTCTAAAAATAGTAGGCTAAATAATGCTCGTCTGAAGACTTTAAGAGCTAAACCAGTCTTGCAAAAGGTGAAGAGAATTGAGAAGAAGGGAAACAGACCACAGTAGGTCTTACCTCTCATTGCTGTTAACGGAGAGCGTGTTGCCCAGATGAAGTTACAATTTCCGAAACAAGCAGAAATTCAAACAGATGAGCAAAAAGAACCTGTGTCTGGAACTGAAAACTGAAGAACTTCCTGTCCAAAAGTAAAGATCTCCTGGGGTGAAACTACTACTGATGGCAGCATCCCTTTCTGAATCCCTGCCATGGGAGTTTGGGAAGCAGGAAGCACAAAGATATGTACTGAGACAACTCAGGAAAAAGAGGTGGGAAAGTTCTGTGTTTTATGAAGAACACACAGACATTTAAAAATTGTGCCACTTTTGAGAGACTTGAGAAACCCATCTAACTGTTCAATAGCTTTCTAGTGAATGCTGGGTATTTGATGTTATTTTACACAGTCTGAGCAAAAGAAAACCAAAAACACTGGTCATGATTAATTTTAAAAATTAATTTCCAATTAAGCACATTATTTATTAAAACTTGCCTTTTTTGCTCAGAGATTTATTTCCTGTTGATTTAGCAGCCTACAATGTAATTAGACTGTCAACAAAGCCAGGTATCTGCACTCAATTTCTAGACAGAGGAGAAAAAATAAATACAGGAAAGAATGTTTTATATATTATTTAAAAACCTTTGGAATGACCTTCAGCACCTTTTGCACAAAATACTTCCAATGCCAGAAGCAGTAAATGCTCTCAGTCAAAGATGAATCAAAGGAACCCACTAATACTGCAAAACAAGCTCTTTATAAGCTGACCCTATCAAACCTGCAGGTAGTCCCCAAAGGTGCTAAAACCAGCACACATTAAAGGAAGCCAATAAGCCATACAAAAAGAATTGAAAGGACAATGAGGAAAATCAAATGGGCACAGATAGCAACGCTGAGACCACTGAAAGATGAAGAGGACACTACACATCCCAGACTGCCATTTTAAGCCTATAGACATATAATTGATTGCATAGTGGGAAATAAGTATTGCCTAAATATTATGTGAGTTTCTGAAGAAAATGGTGAGGAAAAGACCCCTAAGCTGCAGTGAGTGACCATCATACACGACATGCCAGACTACACAGAATCATAGAATGGTAAGGGTTGGGTACCTAACTCCTTCCATTTCGATACTGCTATTTAAAAAGAGCAGTACCCTATTCAGGCAATAGTTTAGGATTTATTAAATAAATGGTGCCTATTTACATATAATTTTGTTATTAGTACTACAGTACTAGTTTGTTACTAGTTTACAGTACAGGCCTTAGATAAGCTCCTTTTGACTTCATCTCATTAAAAGAATAAGAACAATGTGAATTTAAAAACTAGGATCTACCTGAAGTTTTGAAATACCACAGAAACCAAAAATATAGAGCAGAGAGTAGACAGAAAGATGCAAGCTTTGGTTACCTGAACCTAAGGCAAATATTTCCATTTCCCTCGCAAACATTTTTAAGCAAAAAAGTTCACACTATTTGACCAGCTCCAAGCCTAACATGAAGTTATTGTAATTGGAACAACGAAAAAAACATCTAAGAGGAAAAAATTGTAATGGGGAACAAAGAATAAAACTAAGGACTTACAAAGAAGCAGCTTTCTTTTTCTATCCCTAAATCTATTCTTGTTTCCTTATAAAAGAGAAGGTAGCTTTATATAGAAGACTGAGACATAGGTTCACACAGCTCTTGGCATAGCTTTAACCTTTTAGATAGTTGAGCTGCAATACTCCATACATCACAATTTTTTTTTTCCTCCCTACATTAATCTGTTTAGTTGTGGAACTGTAGAGATGCCAATGCCAAAGACCACAATTTTTAATTCAGAAGTGATGTGTAAATGCTTAACCCTAACTGAAGCCAAGTGTAATTTCCCAGAATCAGAGGCCCAAAGGCACCTCTTGAGATTACCTAATCCAAACCCTCTGCTGAAGTACAATCAGCTACAGCAAATTGCTCAGGACCCTATCCAGTCAGGTTTTCAGCACCTCCATAGATATTTAGATCTCCCACATGACTCCAGTCCTGGGTCCAGAAATTTAACAGTGATCTCTAGCCACCTATTAACATCTGGTTAGATATCATACATATCCACCAAAATAATCCCTCGACAAACCCAAATGCATTAATTGTGAACAAATTTGCCTCACTGTACAGTGCTCTATTACTGTCCTTGTGAGCTAAAAGATAAAGATGGTGAGTTGTCATATTATTTGTGTGCTCATCCATGCACACTTTGTTTCCTCAAACCTTTTCATAGGGCTCACTCTTTTCCAAACAGCTGTATTTGTTTATTTTCATTCATTTTGAAACAGTTTATATTTTAGCTATATTGGACAGGCAATCTGTTAATGAGTTGAATTTATGCTGGGGGTCTAGTTTTTAAAGTGTAAGGCCTGTATACTTCACACTTGAGTCTGCAATATTGTCACTGACCAATTGCCCAACATGGGCACTGCCAACTTGGCTATGCATCATATGCTACTTATTTCAAAGATGGCACACCAAGTGTACTATGCGTGTAGATTATTACTAATACTGATGAAACTGGTAAAATAACATCCTGTTCCCTCAGCAAGAACGTCTTGTTGCTTGGTACTAATGAATTATACACTCTGAATTAAAATATCTTGCCTACCTTGTCTGGTATACTCATCTGCTTCTCTGTGGACCAAGTCTTTTACCCGGTTTCCGTACAGCAACCTAGAGGAATCATGATCAAAAGCTTTCAGGGTTTCACTGGAGCTGTAAGACTTCTGTGTAGGCACTCTGCACTCCTCATTTTCCGCAGAAGAATTTGTATAGCGCCGCTCCTTGTCCCGTCTGCTCTTTGTCAGGGAACAATAAGGCCTACGTTCCTTCACATCCATACTTCATTCCTTCTCTGTGCACATCAGTCCAGCTTATTTGGAATTCTTCTCTACATTCAGCTTACATTCACCTATAATAAAATTAGAAAGACAATGGCTGATGTGTTACAATGTTCTCTAATTGCTCTGATTGCTTCCTGACTGTCTGGAAGAGAAGAAGGATCTAATGGGAGAGATGCACTTCTGTAATGTTTGTAAGACTTCCCAGTGCTGGAGTTACCCTAATGAAAACAAACAAAACCCCAAACAAAACAAACAACAAAAGCATGAAGAAATTCTTGTGAATGACAATTCAATGTTCAAGGTCAAAAGCAGACTGAGAACTAGGTGGAAGAAATGCAACTCTTCAGCTTTAAGAATGTGCTACTTGCCTGAAGTCTATCTGTAAGTTCATTTTTTCTTCTTCTGAGAAGAATGCATTTTTAAAGGCAAATCTGATTTCCTTCTGCTTGTCAGAAACCTGGTTTTAACATTTATTTTTTTTAAATACAGCCTTCTACAACTTCTTATTGTCACTTCTATTTTAAGAAAATTGTTCCCATCAAGAACATGCACACATAATTTCACAGCAAGCTACAACAACATTCCAGGTATGTTATATGGATATGCAGGAAGACTTCTCCAAGGTAGTATATTCTATTTAGCCTGTGCCAGAAAGCAAGTATTCAATTTGTAGCTGACAGTTAGAAATAATTTTTCCTTCCCTCAAGTTTTTAAGGACTGCTACAGTAAGGACTTTATTTCTACTACTATTTGGTTTCTCTAGCATTTCATTCCACTTAGTTTTCAAAAAAAGGCTTCTCAGTTTCATATCGTGGGTTCTCAACACTTAACTAAAATATCTACATTCCTGACAGAGTGAAGAAATAGTTTGGAAGTTTTGGTTTTATTTTTTAAATCGTGCTAAAATAAAATAAAGATTATAATTTATATCTTTAAGCAGCTGAATAAATACCTAATTGAAGAACAGTCTGGATGATTATAATAATTTGCAACAGCACCTGTTAAAAGAGGCCTTGATATTTCTTGTTTAACACCTTATGTATTAGTATACTCTCATTTGTCTCAAGGAGAAACTTCTAGGTGCTCCTCTCCCCTCAATTTAAAGTACTCAAATACCACAATCGATTGTACTATCAGTCAGCTGCTTTGTGATGTAGAATTAAAATGAGAGTTTAAAGCACATATCACTCTGTTTGCTAATACAGGGTTTCTTTAGAACTCTTCACCTATTTTAAACATTTAATACCAAACAAACTAATTAATTCTCACTCCTGAAAAGGTTTTTAGAGAGTATTTAACTTAATACAGTACTGTAATTCAAGTTTGTGAATGGCAGCCAGTCTCTTATCATTGTGTTTTGAAATTCTACAAAAGGCTCCTGCATTTCTTAACCTGTGTGAACCTCTGTTTAGATTATATGACAAAGCCAAAAAGCCTTCCATTTAAGCAAATTACCTTCCATATTTTTTCCATTTTCAAAATCTAAGTAGTTAAAGAGAAACTGCAATATTTATGTGACTGAAAAAAAAAGTTTTATAATAAAATAGTGTAATTTACCTGAAACATCCAGATTTTAAAATATTCAATTGACTAATAAATGCAAGTTCTTTCCATGTAGAAACGAATTTCTAGATGTTTTCTAAATTGTGTTTTATTAATACTACACTGAACCATGGTTTTATAAACCATTCTTAACAGATGGTCCCACGTATTCATTTGTAGTGTAAAGACTTTGTGTGGAAGCATATCTCCCCTTTCATCTAAGCATTTCAAGACTTTAAAGGGCCACTAATTCCTAATATCTCTAAGTTGTGCCATGGGAAAACTGACATATACTATTCATCATCAAAGACCAAATAATTTTTTTTCCCAAGTTCCCAAGCTCCTTTATAATGTAAAAAACCCTCACCTAAACCCTTCCTTGTGCAATATTTTAGTACTATACCAAGCTAAAATCCTCGAAGATTCGATCTATGCCGTAGCATGAGGAAGTACTGATCTGCTTCCCACGGAAGTCAATGAATTCAATAATACTTCAAAAGGCAGTTTTCTGGGTTATCTATTGCCTCTCCAGGCAAAGAATGGAAAGGTTAAAAAAATACAAGCTGTTTAATAGCACCACATTAAGGAGACACTTCAACAGCGATTATACTGCTACAAGAATGAAGACAAGTGGATTTTTTGGTGGGTTGTTTTTTTTTTTTTTTTAATTGAATCTGGCATTAATACAAAACATCTCTTTACATTCAGTAATCTTTAACTTTAAAAATTACTAGTATCTCTCATCAAGTTTTAGAAAACAATATCCTCAGGTCAATTAATAAGCATATCTGAAAGAAGGAGACAAAAAGCTATCTTAAAGACCTGTCTACAAATAAATGGTCTCTGCCATGATCAGAATGCAAGCAGAAAGAGAGAACACAAATATATTTACAGAATTCAGAAAGAAATACCAGTGTTAACATTTAAGCAGTATACCATTAGTGACAAATCAAACACAGTAAGACTTGTAGATGGCTTTACAAGATCAGAACTGTAGCTCTCATTATTGCAGGGAGATGTTTTACAATCTCACAACTGTGCAGGACTTGTTTGTCCCACGATATATTCCATGCACCCTGTATTTAAAAAAAAAACACCCCTCAACCACAAACTTTAGAGAATTTTTTTTTTCAAATACTGACAAAATCACTTTAATAAAAAAACCCACTAGTCAGTTACTGCCTCTGTTCACTTTATAGGGATCACCATGGTTAAAATCCAAAGAAGTTTTCACACTCAAATCTTCATATTTAAATGAACTATTGTTGCACAAATTAGAACATATTTCATTTTTCATTTTTTCTCCTCTACTGTTCCCTACAATAAAAAAACTGCATGGGGGAGTTAGCTGAATGCAATGACTAGCTTTCTTTCACTATGCCTTAGAATAAGTTCAGATGAAATACTGGCAATGAGTACAGTACAAACTCAAGGAAACATAGCAACAGATTTGACGCATGAACAGTTTTTTTGACAAATCAGATTAAAACTTTAAATAAAATTAATTTTTTTGTGATGTCACAAAAATACTTGCCTTATCTGCAAGTAATTTTTGCCCATATGTCAATATTTATGGTCCATCAAATAGCTTTACTCTAATCAAATGAAAGAATTTTCACAGAACAATATTTACAAAGGTATTGAACTACTAACTCACCCACTCACAAAAGAATGTCAAAACAGCCCTGCTAAATACTGTTACACAGTAACACAATAGTGTTACAATGCTGACGTGAAATGGCCTGCATATACTGAAGAAAATAAATATTTCCACGGATGCATGCCACTCCTTCAAATTCCTGCTTAATGGTTTTCTAAGTATAAAACCGGAGTATGCTCATCTGTGTCATGGAGCACTGGTATTTCCCATGGCCTTTCCAGTGATCTGTCCAATGTTAGAGGCTCCTGGCCGGATTAAACAAGGGAGTGTACCCTAATCACCAGGCTGACGTGTCAGCTCTTATGCACTCATGCCCATCCCAGTTGTGTACATAGCTGAGGCGATTGCAGCCTCGGGCAGACTGCACTTTCCCAGAGTCACTCCAGATTCTAAAAACAGTTCAAAACCAGAGCTGGAGAAGCCTGTCTGGTACGTGAGCAGATGATCAGGACCACGGAGCTCATTCCGTTATGTGCCAGGCTACCTGGGAGACCTCTGACACCATTATCACCTTTGGCACAATATTTAATTACCACGTCTGATAAGGTGTACAAATAGCAATTAAAATTATTACATTCTTTCTTTTAGTCCAAGTGCTGTAGAGAGTTTGAATGTAAATGCCAAAACAGAGCACGAGGCATATTCACACACAAGTGTTGAAACTGCTGTGGGAGTTTCAGTAAACTGAAGTCTCAGGTACAGACAAAGACAACTGATACCACAGCAGAAGTTTTATGCTGTGTTTAAAATTCCCCAGGACAGCCTTTCAGCAGGTTCCACTAAATTACTCATTTTAATGTGAAATTAAGTCAGTATAGTGAAAAGAAAAACAAAAAGTTACTTACCTTCTTCACAAAAAAGCCTCAAGACTAAAGCATACCTGCAGGCCCTTTAAAACTGTTACAGAAAATTATTGCATTTAATTCAGAAGCTTCAACTCGAAGTTCCCCAAAGGGTTATTACAGTTTGGCAAGAGGATGGCAATCCTGCCTAAGTGACACAGTGCTCCCTCTCCATCCTTCACTTGGAGAATCTCCTCGCAGCATTAAAGCTGGCTCAATGAACACTAAGGTAACTGACTAAGGAGTCTAAATGTACCTCAATATTTAAAGTCTTTTGATATTTAAAGAGCAACATAGGCATGAAGTAGTAAAAGAAAATGGTATTTCTAGAAAATATGTCGCTGGTTGGGTCGATTCATGGATCTACTATAGTGTGTGTTATATTGCCTTTCAACATGTATAGCCAATTTAGATATCTCAAAGCACACAAAGCAAAAATGGAATTAGTTCTGAGAATAAAAATGCAATTATTTTAATACATTCTGTGCTGGAATAGAAAAGGTTTCAAGAATGAATGGGTAAAACTTGAAGATTTCTTTGTAACAGAACAGTAACAGAGATGAAATACTACTAAATGCAAGGCCAAACAAGCCCCCTCTCTCCTGCTCAGCCTCACAGGGAGAAGGAACAGTAAGGGAAGCAGCACATGGCTCAGAGAAGAGCCCTTCTCCTCTCCCCCAGGGCCAGCAGAAAAGAGACAGGGAAGGAACTTACATGTTACTTACCACAGCCTTCCCTCCCAGCACCTCAATCTAACAATTCAGACATTCAAGGACAGCAGCATCCCCAGTTGCATTCAAAACCCTGCATTATTATTATTATTCAATTACTACTACTTTTATTAGTAACTACAGGTATAATGAATAAAGGATCACTGATCCTTCCACATCGATCCCTTAACACCAGACCAATCTGAACACTTGCTTAGATTGGGAACAAATTCCTTTCGTGGTACACTACTAAATAAACATAGGCAGTAAATAAGTGTAACATTTTTGAGAAGAAGGCGGCCCAAACTTCTGCCTATAATAAAAAACAGATGATTCTACAGGCTGTGAATCAAGACAGTGCCTATTCTCGGCACTGACACGATCTGCTGAAAATAACATCTAAGTATTGCTGCTGACTAGATACATTAACACAAGTACAATTATTTTAATTGTAATTTCCTTTTCATCTGAAATGGTTTATTAGTTTATTAATCTAAATATTATATTTCTTCAAATGTCTAGTAGGTACCTGCATGCCTTTTAATAGCAAAAAAAAAAAAATAATTAGCTGATACATACAATAAGTAGACTAAAAAGTCCAATGTCATATGCAGAAATCAAACAAATTAAGAAAATCTCCTACCCACAAAAAATATTTACAATGCACACAGCTAATCACCCATAAAACCTATTACAAATACTAAGAGAAACTCAAAAGGCATAAAAGACTGATGAAATTTCCACTTCAATGGCTGATAAAGTGAGATATGTCAGAAATCAACCGAGCTGGAAAAATGACACTTTGAAGAGGTGCTTAGGATGATCTGTAGCCACACTGTGCCATTAGTCAAACTGATGACTCTTAATACATGGATATTTCAGGTCATCATATCTAGAAACTCACTTCTTAATATTAAAAGTCTGTATTCCAGCACAGAAGCTAGAGAGGATGCATCGAAAGCCAGCATTCTTAAGGGGGAGTAGGAAACAGATGGTCTGACAGACAGGCAATTCACAAACTAAAATTTTAAAATGCCTCCTTAAGTCATTAACTAACCCTGTGGTTTAGTATCAGATTAGGAACAAACAAACAGAAATAAAACAGAAAGAAAGAAGAAAAAGGAAGACCAGTAAAAAACCTGGCATATTCTTCAGACATATTTCTGCCACCATTAGGGGACCAGAACACTCACATCTGCCATCACTACAGGATGCAATGTTAATAAAGTTACTTTACATAGTCTATCTAAAAATCCCAACTTCATTAGACAGAATAAACAGCAAATAAATGCAGTTCATGTTCATTATAAAAGTTTCTTGCAATAAAAGTCAGGAAAATTATTAAGACAAAGAGTGCTGTGGGGGTAACAGTGGGTGTACAGTTAGCACAGTGGTTGACATTTGTGTAACAATTTTGCTGCCATTCCTTAAAATTGAAACCTTTGTGGGGGAGGGAGGGCAAGAGGGAAAGATCACCTCACGCCTCCCCCCTTCCTGCAGAAAGCCATCCTGTGCTCTCTGTAACAATGGGAGTGGAGAGGGTACCTCCAGGGAGGCATTTTCTTGTGAAGGTACAAAGACTGGAGAGCAGCATTTGAGGTGGAGCTACAGCTACTTCTGCTTGCTGGAAGCCCTCCACACTTCAAGGCTTCAAACCTTCAGAAGAGAAAACTGAAAAAAAGGCAAAAGTTGCCTCTGCACAGATAGGGCTTGGGGCTGTAGTGACTATTAAGTTGCCAAGCAGGCCCTGCAGGACAAACACAACTTTGCAGGGAGGGAGGGCCAGGAACTCAGGATGGGGCTACAGCAACAATTGCTGTTCCTCCTTGGGAGGAACCATTTGCAGGTACAGTCATGAACTCTGATTGAGAAGAAATGTCTGATTTGGGGGATTTGAACAAGAGGTGTTTTTTTCTTGAAGCGCTGATGGAGCTAAGTGAGAAATGTAACACAAGGACTAAAAGAGTCAAATAATGCAGTGTGCTCTGGCAGAGAGAGTGAGAGTACGCGATGAAAAGATGGAGACAAAGGAAGTTAGGACAGCAGAAATGCTGCAGTATAAAGAAAACTGAACACCAATGAGCTCAGGACAGAAAACAGAGGGAGACAGAATAATTAGCACCCAGAATGGCAACAGCAGGGAGAAGTGATACAGTAAGCCTAGAAAGAGAATAGCGTCTAAGAGGAAAAAAGCAGAGGAAGAGAACAAGGAAAACTTCAGAAAGGAGAAACTTTGTGCCTCATCTACTTCAGGTTAGAGTATTAGACACTGAGCACTGGACAATTCATTATGCAGCAGCAACCAGAAAGGCCTAAATACTTTCCTCCTCTAGTTCAAACTTGAAATTCATCCTTTGTGGCATCAACTCCTTCCCTTCACTATCCTTTTGACAAAAATTTTCTCTGTCTCTTCCCTCAGCCTATCTCAATGGTCTCATGATTAATGCAAACAGGATTCCTTCTTCAACAGCACCTCCCAAGTTTACTCCCACACCTGTGCAGAGCTCCTTTGAGAGGTCCACTTTTGTTGAGAAACAAAGCCACAGATATCTGGGGATTTTAAAAATCCGAGTGGGGTGGAGAACCTGGCACAGGAACAACATTTCAGAAGTCATGAGAGTCAGCAGAGGAGCAACAGTGCTTGAGTTCCTAAGCAGAGAGCACAGGACAATGCTTTCTTCATTTCTGTTAGGAGAACAAAGCTATCACTATGTCAGCTTCACCATCTGAACAGGCTGTCGATCATTCAGTTCTCCCCCTTCAACAACTCAGACTTCATTTCAAACAATCTGACAGTAGTAGGTTTTCAAAAGCAATACATCTCTCAAGTCACTACAAGGGAAATGAAGTATATTACATGTGACATGTATTAGCTGGGCACATGGGACTGAGCTAAAAAAATTGTGAAGGTGTCTGAAAAGGAGAACCTGAGGAAACTGCAAAAAGGATGTCCTTGAAGACACACAGAAAAGGGAAGAAAAGGGCAACAGGTTGGGTTAACAGCTATTGTTGTGGTCACATGACATGGGATTCACATGGACCATCTGTCTTAGTTTCCGCGTATAGCTCCTCACAGTGAAAGCTTAAATTCCACAAAAACAGGACATATTCACAAGATTTTTCTTTTCACAATGGTCTGACAGGTAACCAGATTTTTTAGTCCCAGTCACATTATAATGAGGATCCTGTAACAGCCAGGAAAACTGGAGACTTATTAGCGACTCACCTCCATACAGAGTAAGTAGTAAGATGTATAAGGCATGCTGCCAATTTTCTTTAAGCTCAAGAACTCTGTTTTGTTCAAACTTACCTCCTTGCTCCTCTTCCCTAGACCTTCTTTCTCAAAACAGCAACAAATCAAAACCAGACACAGGCCAGAACAGTCCCAAACATGATAAGAAAATCCCCACAGAAACATAGGGTACTGTATACTCATCTTGTCACAACATTCATTTACCACTCCTAACACTGTAGAGTCAATATTTATTAGCTAAGAACTACGTAACATGCAGTAAAGCCTGTTTAACTTGATCAAGTTTACATTAGCAACCCCTACTACTGTATTTAACTGTCCCATCTATTCAGACTTTATCAGCTGTCATGTCTTCCTCTCTAGTCCCCAGGTTCCTGCTGCCCTCTCTGCGCGCACTGCATTCTCTTGTCACAACCTTTAATTGTCTCTTCTTCAGCACTATCCAACATCACCAGACAGCAAAGGCCGGAGGTTGTTTGCCTGCTGGATCACTTCCTGCCTGTAATCCCTGTTCTGCCTCTGTTTCAAACCACCCCTTTCACATCATCAGATTTTTAGCCTCACCTTTAAGGTCATATAAAAACTTTTGGTCCTGTAATCACCTTATTCCACTCTTACCTCCAAGGTTTTGTCTCCAATTTCAACATAACTACAACTTTGACCAGGACAAACAAAAGGATAATGCATCTGGTGAACTACGTGAGACAAAATTTCCTGCAGTAGTTAGCAATTTTGTTCAAAGGACCATGTTTGTCTCTGAAAGTGACACCACCACCGACTCTGGCATAGTCTTGCCTGACTACCAACCAAGATCATCTCCGGTAATAGTATTTAAATAATAAACTATTAACCTTTAATAACGCAAAGCTTCCTTCACAAAGCTGGGGAAATACTCTAGCACAAGAACTACTTCTTGTTGACCTTCTCTCCTGTTGGGGTGTACTACCTGTATGTAAGGATCCAGCTGTGCTTCCACATGCCGCTGAATTTCTGCCATGGGGATGCAGCAGAGCTGATGCTAGCAGAGTCCAATGACAGTTCCTGGTCCACTGCATTCACATCTTTTAGAAAAAACAGTCTTGACTTGTGAAAAATAAGAAGATCCCAATTTTGCAAAGGAAACACGAGCTTCTACAGTAAATGTTGAGCAGCTTAACATCATTGTTTTGGGAGAGGGAAGTTTGCTTCTTTAAAATTTTTGAATTCCCACTTAAGATAATACTCAGGATTTCTTGACTGAATCAAGAAACTGATTCACAATCATTGATTTAAAAATCCTTCTAACTAAGTGTCGGTTAACTTCTGCAATAGATCTGAAGCTGACCTTTAAGGGATGGGCAATTTCTATTCTTTAAAAAAGTCTCTTACTAGAATAAATGGAAACTTGGACTCCAAACACACAGACCATTAACTGTAACCGAATAATGAAAATATTTAACAACTTAAAAAATATTTAACAATTAAACAAAATCCTTTATGATGTGAGTCTGTAGAGAAGTTCCACAGTTCAGCTACACCAGAACTAAACTACCCAGAACTGTATTTCATACTAAGTAAGTTCAGCAACCACAGCTGCAAGACCAAAAGCCAGAACACTGCAGGCCTCGGCTTAATTACAGGACAAGGAAAACACAAACAGAACAAGAGAATCTTTCCCACAGTGAAGGCCAAGATGCCTCAGAAAAGTCCATATGGACTACCTGGGTGAAATAAGCAAGTAGTTTAATTTCCATTCTGTTTCAAATATTTGCAGTTCTGCTTTAATATGAAAAGCATCACTGTTTCATTATTCACATAGCCTTATAACTAATATGAAACTATTTGTGATTTTCTTACTCCATAGTTGAGGACAGTATACGCTCTTCCAAGCATTAACTTCATCCTGAGTTGTCTTGACACTTGTGATATTTTTTGTGGGACCAAAAAGAAGGCATGAGACTCATTCATATCATGTATTCACAGGAAGCAAGAGAAAGCAAGCAAGATCTGAAAGGTTTCTCTACGTACATTATGTTGCAGCAGGGCTTATAATCATCCTGAAGTGAAGGACACAGTAGGAAGTTCAAGATGGTCCTTCATTCAGAAATATTTTCATTTTTAGGCAAATTCTGATCCACCATAAATCCTGAGGAGTGGGGCCAGGACTGAAGAAATGCAAGTACCAGGAAGGGGAGAAAATGCCTGGCATTTGTATGTGAACTTGGTGGCAGCAAAATCGTGTCTCTGCATTTGTATTGCTGAGGAGCATGCTAAAAAAACCCCAAATAAAACAAACAAGTGCATAGTACCTAGAGACCCAGTCTGTACTGAAAAGTTTTTCCAAAATAGATGAGTTTACTAGAAGCCATAGCTTAAGCTAGCAAAATTTATTGTGCAGATGAAGGGATGCTGACAGAAGAGTGCACTTTTAAAACCAGCAATGTAGATAAGCCCTGAGACTGGAGCCAGTCTGATGACTATCACAGCTCTCAAGGCATCCAGGTGAAAGGATGAGCACACCCAGAAGGGTGAATGAAGGGGTTCACACTGTGCAGCTACCATCTCTGGACATATTCATCTTCTTGGAGGGTCTCATTCAGCTGGGAACAATGAATAAGATACTTCATGCCACCAATTCATGCACAGGCTGCCTCGTTGTACTGCACCGAGCTGTCGGGCAAGATGAGTGAGAGAATTTGTGTGTGTGAGTTAACTGGGGTTTCCCCAGGTGTTCAGAAAAAGCAGGTGTCAGGAAGAAAAAGATTTAACATTGGATATGTGTCAGTATTTGAAGAGTTCTTTCATATGGGGTAACAGAAGGGATAAAGGAAGTCTTAGTATTCCTCTGTATCAGTTAGGATCTCTGCATAACTGAATTTAAGCATCTGCAATCAAACAATTCTCTCATAAAGATAGGAAGTAATGAAAACAAAAAACCCCACAACCAAACAAACCCCCAAACACCAAGCATAGCTGTGAGAAAGACAGACTTGCACAGAGTCTGAAACATAGTGAAGGAGACTACAGCAAAACAGGTAAGAAAGAGATTTAAGAGGTGAGGAGACATTTTATAGTTCTGTCACCCGACTCAGCACATAACCATCAAAATCTTAATTAATACGCAGATCTTGCTCCCCTAATTCTTAAAAAGCTTAAGTGAACAATCCAAAGACTTTAAAATGTGTCTCTGTGCATATAAAATAAATTTTAATGTATATATAGAGACATAAAAATGTCACATATATATATGTATATATATAAATATATATATATAAATTGAAAACACCTACTAAGGACATGTTATGGGGAAAGTTTTATTAGAAGTTATCTACTTCCAGATCTAAAATAACAAAAAAACACTACATGGCTAACCTAAGTCAAGCCAGGTTGGGCAATTTGCATTACTAATTTGACTGCCCTAGCTCTTCAACAATCATATATTTCATAACACTTTCTGATAATTTGTCTTGTCTCAATACTAAGTTACTACAATACTACAATAGTGACCAAACCAAGATAACCAAGGAGTACTGGAGGAAAAAGGCAGGAATGTTCCTACCACTGTGTAAGTTCAGTTTTTGAATAGTCTCTCTCCCTTGACAAAAAAAAAACAACAAAACAGAGGAATCTCCACCATCCAAATAATCATGACTGGAAATTTTTAAATGTTGGTGACAAAGCAAATTTGTCAAGTGTGCAAAATGCCGTTGTGGAAATAAATTCTATGCTGGTTTTGAAGCTAAGAAAAAACATGAAACTGTAATTACCTCCTAATTCGTTTTTTGTATTTGTTCAATGAAAATAAAATCTATTATGGAAGGAAAACAAATATTCTAAAAATAGCAAAATGTTGCTAATTATGCATTGCTCTGTATTGTCTTACCTGCTGTCCCCTGTGTACCTGAAGGAGAGATTTAGTAGCTTCTGGCAGAGATGCCAGACTTATTAGGAGCTGCTGCCTCAGACAGAAAAAATAGTCTATCAGCAAGGCAAAAAACATTGCTGTGAGGCTACATCTTCCACCTCTTCTTTAAGCATTTAGTTACCTTTCACAAAACAGGCAACAACTAAAACACCTCTGGCTGGTACCTGACTCTGCCTTAAAGGGCACTGACTGTCCTGCAGAATTCTTAAAAATCAGAAGCTGTCACAGTGATTCAGTAACAGCTACAATATAAGGAACTATTGAAGCAGTACCTTACCTCACTGGGATGTCAGTCCTGAAAGCTTAAGCACACCAGTTTCGTGTGCACCATGCTTGTGATAGGACACAACAGTTTTCTTAGAAAGCCATCTGTCAGTCTCCATTTCTAAGTGCCTTATCTATAAAATCATGAAGCAAGTTGGCTTTGCCAAACAAGACATAATTCAGATTTGCAAAGGACTGTTTGCCAGAAATCCAGTGATAAAATTTCAGAGTCCGGAATTTCATGCAACAACAGAGGAAAAAACAAAAACAAAGAAAACAAAAACAAAAAAATCAACACAATCACACCAAACAGAACAGCTTTCCTTGTTTGATTTGTTTTTATTGGTTGGTTGGTTTTGTTGTTTTTTACTAAAAAAAAAAAAAAGGGGGAAGATGAAGGGCAACAGAAACTGTAATAGCATTCCTTCCTCTGCCCTTTGCAGATGCCCTTGCTTGAATACTTATCCAAGAGGAGCAAATTAACGGCTCAGCACTCTGCAACCAAGCAGGCCTGAACAATCCTGGGATCATCCCACACTTCTGCCAGAACAGGGCTTTGGTGTGCCACATAGAAGAGTCATTAAGCCCGAACAACAACAAGAACGAGTCAGGAGGAGTCGGGTAGGATCTGGAAAAAGTGAGACGACTACCTCTTCTCCTTAGGCAGCACAGCACTGTGATATTGCTTGTATCTACTTTTTTTTTTTTAATGATTAAAAAAAGAATCTTTTTATCCAGTAGTTTCTGACCTGCAGCTACTACTTCAGTCAGCCTCTTTGAATGCATTTGGTAGCACTGACCACAATTGTCTCAGACAGGAAATATGAGCCAGATGCTTATAATTTCAGAAAGCTTTAATGTAATTACAGTTCTATATATGAAGTAGCCAGTAAACATGATTCTTGCCAATGGTAGTGAAAGGAGACTTTGAAGTGACGTGGCAGCACAGCCTCTCAGAAGCTCTCTGGGGTGGCCTTGACCTGAGTTGGTTTAAACAGCTGCCAGGTGGTCAAGAAACTACTGCCTGGTCTTCCCCTGAAAATACCCTGGGGAAAGTCTGATGCCCCACAATAGTCACTGGGTTACAGAGAGAAGCCCTCCATGTCAGCTGAGGCTAAGAGAGGTTTGGGGGCAACCATCAAATCTGAGCTGAGAGCTGATGAAAATCAATCAAATGGGTTTAAGCTGTGCCAGGGGACATTTAGGTTAGGTATTAGGGAAAAATTCTTTACTGAAAAGAGTGGTGAGGCATTGGAATGGGCTGCCCAGGGAGGTGGTGGAGTCACCATCCCTGGAGGGGTTCAAGAAGCATTTAGATATGGTGCTTCAGGATATGGTTTAGGGGTTGTGGTAGTTGGATTATGGTTGGACTTGATGAACTTGAATGTCTTTTCCAACCTAAATGATTCTAACAAACTCTAATATAAAATGCCTTCACTGTACGACTTTCACTGCTGATGGATGTTGGCGTCTTGCAGAATACTATCAACTAAAGCAGGCTACAGCAAAACATTGAAAGACAACCCAAACTGGATCAAGATGAAGAGGGAAGCCAGCCCTGCTGGGAACACCACACTCCCTGCAGTGGAGGGCTGGCAACACTGGTGGCTTCTGAGGAACTGCCCCAACACCCGATACTTCCCACTGCTTCTTCCCTTCTCTCTCTCCATGTACAAAACCCGTTGTCTTCAGTAACATGCAGTAGAGAGTTATGATAATAATGGATGCTGCCACACAGGCCCTTCTTTGCTACTGATGAGGGTTTGTCATACAACACTAATGACATGCACACTAAATCATGGTGTAATTATTACACACTGCATCAGAGTGCTCATTTTCCAAATTTGTAATAAGCACCAAGAGCTTTCAGAATAAAAAAAGGAGCAGAAACTTTAGAGAGTATAGTATTAAACTTGACTTACTGAAATTAAAGAATTTTAAATGCTGTCTTATTAAAATCTAACTACTTCTATAACAGTGTGTATTTTAAATAGGCAAAACTCTACACAATTTCAAGAAAAGCCTTACTTTCCACCATCTATCACTCATAACTAAAACAATCTTACTTCTTATCTTTGTTTGAAATGTGTTGCTACCATGGCAACTGATTTGTTTAGATGGCTAAATAATTCATATCTCCAGTAATTATATTATGGGTTAAAAGATCTATTTTATTACTATTACTGTAATCAACTCATGCAGATTATTTGCTGAAACAGTAACTCTTTCATGGAGCTTTGTTCCATTACTGCATAAGACCTTTGACTAATATAAACCTTTATTTCAACACAGGTCCTTATGAAAGAAATAAGAAAATAGAATATTTCTTAATTCTTAGGAAGAAACTGCCCTCATTCCCACAGACCTTAAATACCAAAATTCCCAGAGACAGTTTTGTGAAATGAATCCTTTGATGATGCTCCGAATCAGGCATTTTCATAAAAAAAAATATCCAACCTCTGTCCCTGCACTCTGCCGCTGCCACCGTTGCTAATGATTATAAGCTTTCAGTGCTGTGAATAATTCAGAAACTCATCTGTTTCTTTCAGTGTAAAGACAATGTTGAGAGAAAAAGGTCACTTTTCTTCCCTCTTCCAACCACAGATTTTTCTATCCCAGCACCGGTCTGATCGCATGATATACCTAATGCTTGACATACACCCCCTGACAGCATCTTAGCAGCAGTGAGTCTCTTTAGCTTAGAGTACAAAAATAATGGGAGCACAAAGGAATGACAAGTTTCAGTATTTCTACACACAGCACTCACATTTGCTATTTCAGATATTTGATGTACAGTAGGCCTATGTTTATTATAAAATAGACAGATGTCAGCATATGTATTGTAACCAGGCTATCTGCTACTGATGCAAAGGAACTGTGGTAATTGAAAAACATTTATTAAAAATAAATATGAGCAGCATAATCACCTGTTTTCTAAAAACTAACACTTGAGAATAGTCCCCTTCAGGCCTTCCTGAAAAGATTGTAAATTCCCTGCCACTTCCTCTTTAATCTTCTGATTAACAACTATACTGGAATGCTGTCAACACACATATATATATATATAGTATGCAGTTTTCTTTGAAAATGGTATCTGTCAGAGCAAGAAATACTTATGCAATATAGTATTTAAGGGATTAATTACTGTTTAGTTGAGTCTTCTTCCCCCTACACTTAAATTACAACATTTTTTTGGCTAAGATTCTTTTGAATACCTATGCCAAGGACCAGTATTATAGTAAATGCTTCATTTTCCAAATAAAAATCATTGGTTAAAACTTTTTAAACTTGAAGATTTATTCAGCTCCAAAATGCACCAAAATGAAAGCTGCTGCACTGAACCACAAGTTTGTATCTAACCATGGAGTATCATTTGATATTAAACCAAAAAAATCTGCCAGTTAATAAAGCAGAGCATAGCATCTACATTTTTTATTCATTTATTTCATTACTTTCTTGCCGTGACAGACGTCAACTTGATGGTCAAAGAAGATTACTTCCTAAAGGAGAATGAAATATTACAATCCCCTCTCGAATAAAAAATAAAAGTCTCCCTCCTTCTCAAATGCTGCACATATGCATTCTCTCACTACAAGCACTCTGTGTAAAACTGAGCAATCCAGACAGTTACAGTGCATTTCGAGTTCTTGGTCATTTTGGATGAAATGACTAAGAAAAAAATTACATTAAAAAAAATACACATTACATTAGTAACAAGCAAAGGCCTAGACTACTAAAAGATTCTAATAAACATGTAGGTTTCCTTGCACAACTTTAGGGTAACAAGGTATCTTAGGTGTCTGTTCAAGGGAGAAATTTAAGCGTGTGTTTGTATGGCAGAATTTACATATACTATATATATTCTAAATGAGATAGCAATTTTTAAAAACTTAAGGCAAGGAATATTAATGTTTGGATTTTTTTTAACTTCAGGCAGGTATGCTGCCTGTATGTTAGACAGAAAGGGAGAAACTTGGGGACACTTCAGATGAGTGCTGCTCTCCTACCAAATCCACAGAGCAAGCTACTGCTCTGACAGGAATAATATGAGCTGCAGTCCATAAAAATCATGGAATCATCTAGGTTGGGAAAGACCTTTGAGATCATCAAGTCCAAGCATAAAGCTAACACAGCCAAATCCACCACTAAAGCCTGTCCCTAAGCACCACATCTCCATGTCTTTCAAACACCTCCAGAGATGGCGATTTAACCACTTCCCCAGGCAGGCTCTGTCACTGCCTGGCAACCCTTTTTGTGAATAGATTTTTCCAAATACCCAGCCTAAATCTCCCCTGGTACAAGTTCAGGCCATATCCTCTCATCCTAAATGAACACTAAAAACTTAGAAACCAGACTCTCTTCCAGGATGAATTACCTCCCCCTCAAAGGCTGTCACAGAGTAAGACAGCCCAGGATACAGGAGCTTATCTAGAAATTTAGACTGCAATTTTAGCAATTTACCCAATACAAAAAAGAATAATCTTAATACAGACTATGTTCAACAGATCAATAGCCACAGTAGCTCCCATTTAGACCACGGTTTTTAAACAAGAAATTGCAGTTAATTAACTCATTTATCCCAGTGCTTTGTCTCAGGCCAATACCAACCAAACCCACCATGCTCTGTACTATTTGTGGTCGTTTTCCTTAGTCTGGGTTTCTCTCAATTGGGTTTCCTTTTCCCTAAAAGTTTGGGTTTCTCTCAATTCCGGTGAAGTGTGGAAGGAAAGCAAACAGTAGAGAAGAAGAGGCATTTAAATTAATCCAAAGAATTTAAGTAAAATTCTGCCAGCAGAGTTTACTGTCCAGCTCAGAGCCTTCTCCTTCTGGGCTGCTGCAATGAATACTAAGTGCTCATGAACATTAATTTTTTTGCTGGACTAGCTTAACAGCTGTTATCTTCATGACATACTGTATCGAAAAAGGAAGGCAAATAAAAATGAAGAGCTAAGAATTTATCTTCAGCTGTAAACAAGAAACACCAGTTGGTATATTGACTGCCATGTAGGATTCATTCACCGAGTTTTATCCCTCATACCAGCAATGCAATATGTATCAAGGAAAAGAAAAAATGAAGTATTTCTGATCTGTTGTTAAAACACAGCTAGCACATATAATAAATAGCAATTAAAGACACCACCAATTTTGATACAGTTTTTAGCTTTCTACAAATTGATTGTTGCATTTATAAAAGGAAACAGCTAGGAAGTATGCACAAATGTCAGTAACAAATCAAATCAAGTCAAGCATCTCAGTTTAAGCTTCTCTCCTAGGTTTCAAATAATTTGAAAACACTTATGAATGATGGAAAACACCCACATGAAAGATTTGCATTTTTAAATGCTTTAAAGTTAGTAAGTTAAATGAATGCATTTTCAACACAAAAACTTCAAAAATATTTGTATTTAAGTTGTTATTTATCAGATTGCCATAATATGTTCACACTTTGAATTGCATGCTGAAAAATGAAGAATTTCAACAAATAAATTGCTTGTCTCTTTTTACTAAGATCATTAAAGCTTACTGGTAGCAGTAAAAAACATTGTTCATTAATTTTTATTGGAGAGGGAAGGAGGGGGGAAAAGGCTATAATGGTCCTGGCTCAGAGCAAAATAGGCAACAAAAAATTGTAACAAATGGTGTTTTTTTGGAAAGTGTACACAGCCGTATGTTGCTAAGCCTGCTAATACTTCAGATATATCCTTAGTCTTACTACTGCAAGGAGTTTAATGTCTGGAATAAAATTACACAAACAATTTTCAAGGTCACACATTTATGTATATGAGTTAGTCTATCACTGTGAAAAAATTGTCTTGCTTGCTGAGTGATTTACATTCCAGTATTCCAATTTTAAATAAGCTTTGACAACTCACCTTCAAGTGATTAGTCAGAATCTTGGAATTTGTGATGAGAAAAAAAAAGCAAAAAAACAAAAAAAACCCAAAAACACCAAACAAAAAACCCAAACCAAACAAAAAACCCCCCACCTCAGTGTAACATACTGTATGGAAACTATAATTAGCATAACTGTTTCTTTCATAGCTATTTGATTGCCTCCTGTAATCATTTACAATCCACATGCAGCTGTGCATTCTATAAAGAAAAAATTCTTGAACAGAACTGTATGAAAACGTCCAAAGCACCTAATACAAAGCCCTAAATATTTTCCTATCTAGATGTACAGGTTCATCTGGTGTCTTTCAAGAATTTTCCAAATATACTTTTTCATGACAACAACGCAAACTGAATAGACAACACAAATTAAGATTTATGAAAAAAAATTCCTTTTTTTAGAGGCTATATTACAGACAGCTACATAAAGAAAATATAATAGCAAGCTTACTTATCGTAACAAATACTTGTCAGTGAAGCTCCACTGGTGCATAATGCTTTGAAACCCATGTTTGAAACAGAGAAAACAATCAGAAATCCCAAACTTCAGTAACAGATAAAACATGTAAACCACGGCTTGAAGCATGCTCTTGGGAAAAGTACGCTATTTAAATATTTTTAAAATTACCTTTATGTGCCAAAATAAGTCTGTCTCTCCCAGTCTTGCTATCTTTATTGATTTATACACCTTCTTCACCGATTTTTTTCCCAGCAGGAGCCAGCAGCAGATGCTGGAGGAAGCAGAGGATTTCCCTCCCATCCTTCATAAGAGGTCAGGGTTTGCTGCACACCAAAACCCCCAAAAGCCAAGCTTACAGCAAAGGGGCTGCAAGCAGCCTCTCTTCCTACAGCTCTTCCACTTCATGTACTCTTCAGATTTCACTGCTAACCATTGAACTTAACTCGGGCAAAGAGGAAAAGAATTTCAGGCATGTACTACTGACACAGAATCCAATGGACTCATTATGAAGGTGTCTTTTGTACAAGGGTTCAATAGAGCTGCTGAATTGAATATCCTCCACTACTTCCCACATAAAGCTTGTTTCAGTATACAGGAATGCATGCCTTCTCATTAGTGATTGTCAAACTTTCCCTGCAAGGCAAGGAATGATTTAATTTTGATCATAATCTGAAAAGACTAACAACATGTGTAGCCACTGGGGATGAAATGTGACTTTTAAGAGTTTCTACACCAGCTTTTTGAGAACAGAGTTGAAGACAAGACCAGCAACATCGCCCTGAGTACTCTGTGAAACTGAAAGGATGTAAAATTCTCTTTCTTTCATTCAAAATGCTGTGATCATCAAATATTTTACAATGTTTATTTTAAAAGATCTTCCAAGATTGTAATATTACTTTAAAAAAATGTACTTTCTCCCTACACAGTAAGAGTGGCACTCCTTGGGGGGGGGGAGGGAGGAGGGAGAAAAGCACAAAAAGGATCACAAATGGGAACTGTAAAATAATTTTAAGAAGACACTGGATATTTTTCATCCCCAGTTTTACAGATGTTGTCTTCTTAACTCTCCAAACTGAAAACTGTTTCAGAATATTAGGAAGTCATAAGAACATAAAAAACCACAAGTATAGAGACAAATTAATGGGAAATACATTCATCTTGTAGATGGATTTTTATTTTTTTCCCCATTGACTCAAAAATTTGATATTTGAGAACAATGTCCTGGAGACATCTGTCAGAAAACTGCATCAGGGACAAGAAGTGCAGGTCTTCAACTCCCAGGAAGCAGCTCACTGAATTGCAATGATCTAATTTAGATTTTTAAAGAATAACAGTACTTGTCAAGAAATGTTAAAGGCATGGTTTGTCATGATCTACATACACATCTACAATGTATATATAAAACTCCATTGATGCAGTGAGAACACTCAAATGTCTGTAAAAGTCCCCTCCCAGAACTTCCAAATTCCTAGAAAGATTTTTTAACATAAGTAAATTGATAAAGGATACACTTTATAAGGTTCCTTAGAATATAGGCTCCAAAAATATAAGTTGCTATGGTGTAATAGGGAAAATATTTCCAGAGACAAACCAACCGACAGGTGATAGCAAAATAGGGTATGAATAAATCTAACCTCTATGGACAAAGTTCCCACAGAGGGTTGTGCTAAAAATTAATGAGATGAACAGCAAAGCAACAAAATTGAGACTGAAGATACAGCTTTTCACTGGCTTTCACAACTCAATAAATACGAATTTCTTCCTACCTTTTCACATATGTGCACAGAAAAAAATATTAATGTAATTAATAAAGGTATTAAGCTAGCTGAATGTTTGGCCTCACAAGTCCAGCTGTTCTCATACCTTTATTTTAGAAGACTTCAGCAACAAAGTGCTGCAGCATTTCTTAATTCAATCTAACAAGAAAGAACAGCCAAAAGTAATTGTCCTCTCCCTTCTACCCAGCCTGCACACTTGAAGTGGCTTACCTAGTAGTTATACATCATTTTTTCATGAGTACACATAAGCAGTAAGTGTGGAAAAAAACCCACTGGTTTCCAGAAAATGAATTAGAGAGGCTCACATATTCACTTAGAATAAGATTCTCTCCTACAGCAAATTGTAAGCTATGCAAGTAGCAAGAATGTGGTCAGGAAAAAAAAACAATTGAAAAATGGGCAATTCCATAATTTTAACATTACTGCAAGATTACAAACACCTTTTCCTCTCTGTCATGTCTTAAAAAAAAATTATTATTCTAAGTGCTTTATTTCTCTGGGAAATCCACAGAAAACTCTCCTTCTAACCCCCCTACCCCAGGTGGAAGCGATTCACTTCGGAGAAATTGTTTGAACTGGGTCAGTGAGCTGAAGTATTCAGCATTCACCATGCTGAATACCTGAGCTGTGGGGGGGGGTAAGGACTGAAAGAAATGGCACCACCTGGAGAAGGGCCTCTTTTGGTGGTGGTGAGTTAGTGTGGCTCTGCTCTCTTACACCCCCAGCGTCCCTGCATGCTAGCTTACATAGGACACTGAGTGTCATCAAACAACTGATAGGAAACACAAAGGATATGAAGCACGTCAAACACCATGGAGCACACTTGGAACAAGTGGTCCAGGGGGACTTTGTCTCGCAGACTGAGAGTGCTGGTTTTGATGTGGCACCTTCTGTATGAGCTCAAAGCAGACTGCAGGGAATTTGATGATTCTCAATTTGGATTGACAGGAAGCTGAACATGAGCCAACAGTGTGCCCAGGTAGCCAAGAAGGCCAATGGCATCCTGGCCTGTATCAGGAACAGCGTGGCCAGCAGGTCCAAGGAGGCGATTCTGCCCCTGTACTCAGCGCTGGTGAGGCCACACCTCGAGTACTGTGTCCAGTTCTGGGCACCTCAGTTCAAGAAGAATATTGAAGTCCTGGAGCAGGTCCTAAGGAGGGCAACCAGGCTGGTGAAGGGACTCGAACACAGATCCTATGAGGAGAGGCTGAGGGAGCTGGGGCTGTTCAGCCTGGAGAAGAGGCGGCTCAGGGGAGACCTCGTCACTCTCTACAACTCCCTGAAAGGAGGTTGGAGCCAGGTGGGGGTTGGTCTCTTTTTCCAGGCACCTCTCAGCAAGACAAGAGGGCATGGTCTTAAATTGTGCTGCGGGAAGTTCAGATTGGATATTAGAAAGAATTTTTTCACGGAAAGGGTGATCAGACATTGGAACAGGCTGCCCGGGGAGGTAGTGGACTCTTCGTCCCTGGAGATATTTAAAAAGAGACTGGATATGGCACTCAGTGCCATGGGCTGGTAACCGCAGCGGTAGTGGATCAAGGGTTGGACTTGATGATCTCTGAGGTCCCTTCCAACCCGGCTAATTCTATGATTCTATGATTCTCACACCCCCACCATTAAATAAGAAAAAAAACAAACCAAACCAAACAAAAACAAACAAACAAACAAAACACCCCAAAAAACCAAAAAACCCCACAACAAACAAAAAGAAAACAAAGGCGGAGGGAGGGGAGGGAAAACAGTTTTAATTTTTAAAAAGAATTTTACAAGAAATTTATGGATTCCAAGGATAACAGATATCAGCTGTGTGACCTAAGTAGTTCTTATTCAGAAAAAGGATCAAGTGATAGTGTTGTGATTTGTAAAGGTCACATGCTGGCAGACCAAGTCAATCTTCATTTTGAGAATGGTGTAAAAATAAAATTTAAAAACAAACAAACAAAACACCTCAGGTTCTATGTGTTGGATCTTGTCAGTGGCCAGCTTTAAAGAGACAACCATAACCATTCAGATGATTATGATCTCTAATTAAGATAGTTTGATTAATTCAATGTATTAATTAATGTATTAATTCCTACTTCTAAAGTAGCAAACACTGTGGAGAACTGTTTGCAGAAAAATTAACTTTCTGCTCAGCTGCCCTCTGTCTGCCCATCTATCCTAGCTACAATTTTTTTTCCAATACTCTATTATTTTTACTACTAAGAGAGAGAAGTTGCAGGTATTAAAAAAGAGAATGAAACACACAATTCAACAAAATCTATATGCATTTGAATATAATCTATTTAACAATGCTCTACAAAGTGCATTTTGGAGAAAACTTGTAACTTTTTTTTTTACCAAGCTTACAAATTCCTCCATAAGCTTAACAAAAGTATTTTGTTCTTTATCAATAAGTAAGTTTACATCACTAGAAATGTTTGCTACATTTTTATGCTGTATAAAGCTTGTCAAAGAATCTGTGTGTCTCTTGCATGAAGACTTTCATCGAGTATGGTGACAAAGGGAGAATGCAGACATACAAATGCTTACTGATGACAAATAGCCTAACTATGAACAAAACTGTCTTCCAAGTTTCCCCTTATTAGAGTTCTCTGCTTTCCAGGAACGGACTGGATTTTAAAAATAAATTTTCTTCTTATCAACACACGTTTGACAGTCATTCATCTTGGTCACAAGAAGGTATCAAGAACGTTGAGATTACTGGCATCCTCTTGTAGTACAGTCTTCTCCAGTCTGGAGAAACATTATCCCTCTTCCTTACCTGCAGATCCCAGATGTGGATGGCAGCCCTACAGCCTCCAGCTGTATGTCTCAGCCATTTAGCACCTTTGTGAATGTGAAAAACACAGAAGTGCCTTTAACCAAAAGCTCTCCAACTTACACCTGCCAGTACCTGAGCGTAGTTCAGAGCGCAGCTGCAGGACACTTCTACAGTGATGCTGTTTATAACAGCATCTTCCAGCAGCTGGAAACACAAGCAACATATACAGCTGCTACCTGTAGGAAACTCATCTGTGTAGTGAAAAAGTGAAGGTCAACAGTGGCTATTCTAGAGCCAAGAAGATTGCTAACACATTTGATGACAAAGTGGTGGCAAGTGCCTAAGCCTGGTACGTGCAGCCCTGCCACCTAAGAAGCCAGAAGAAGAGAGAATGGGGACAGACCAGACACCGGGTAAAAGCAACACAAGCAGCCAGGGGAGCTGAGCACACAGCACTGAATCCAAGTCCCCCAGAATGAGGATGTTACCTTGGTGTGCTATCTTGACTGCCAGAGGAACTACCTTAGGGAAAAAGCATGAACTAAGGAAGAACTGTTATGAGTTTGCTTCTTCATGTCTGCAGGTTATCGCCAGGCAGTACCCGTGTGTCAGCCTGCCTCTGGCCTACATGTAGGTTTTGCACCTTTGTCACCGAGTAACAGAAATCAGTTTCCACAAAAGAATAAAGAAGGTGTTCAGCTAATCACACTATACACTTTCTCTAGACCATTAACATGCATAACATGCATAACATTCTAGATAAATCGTAAGAATGGAATAAAACTGTTTTCTTTCCCCTTACCCCCAAATATAAAGCCAACATACATAAAACAATATTCTAGATTTACAATAAAAAAACCTAATCGTAGTCATACATTAAACCTTAAATTTTATTTCTACCAGAAGTCACTATTGTAAGGAAAATAATAATTACATGGCTACACTGACAGAGGTATCACAACTTCATACTCATATGATGTAATGAATTTTTGATTCCCAATTCCTATTCCAAAACATCCCTAAGGATGTCTTATTACTCTTGACTTTATATCTCAATGATAAAGAAACTCTTGGTGAAGCCTTCCAGAATCTCTGTTAAAGACACTAGTACTACTTTTCTGTGTAAAAGGAGAATATTAATTTTGAAAGATGGAAGATTAATCCCAAAAATAACTTCAAGTAATTACCTATATCTGCACTGTGGCTAATGAGGAGATACTAAAATATGTCTGAAAAAACCCTCCAGATCTCTCTGCAAACTCCCCAAATATTAAAATACTGTATATGGTAGGTAAAATATTTAAGTGGAAAAATGTTTTAGCAAATAAAGGAAATTTTAAACCTTCAAACAAAGCAGGAGGATCTAAAGGTCTCTCAAAGGTTTCTAGGGAAAAACTGACTCTCGCATTTGAACATTTGCTAACATTCCATAAAAGTTTGGACAGAATTAACTTCAAAACATAGCACCTTTTAGAGCTACTCTCTGGTCAGTCAGTGAATTCCAACTGAAGTTGTCACGACATGCACACACCAGTTTGGTAGGAGATGGTTTTCTTTAGTTCACATTTGAAGCTAAAACCTTTTGACTATAATAAACACAAGATCCCAAATATGCTGTGACCTTTGCATAACTGATGCCTCTTTTCAAGTTCTGCAGCAGTAGACAGCAACAACACGCTGATGAACAACTTACCTGCATTCAAAAAAATCTCCAAAATGCTTTTAACAACTTACGTTTAAACCAAAACAAAAAACAAACAAACAAACAAAAAAATAAACCAAACCATCACACCTTCTTTAGCTGGGACCTGCCAGTAGGAACTACGGTCATGTTTGGAGTGCTGTATCAGCTCTACAGGTGTGAGATGTCAATACAGGCAAGGCAAGTCCAGAGCTCAATCTGCTGTTGTGGTCCAGCTCTATGGGTATCACACAGCACCACAGCTTGAGAGGTGTTCCCTTGTCTCTTGCACCCTGATTATACGACTGGCTGGTGGTCTCAGTGAGAGCTTCCACCACACTGCATGGAGGCAAAGGCTTCTTTCCACAAGGATCACCAGCTTCTGGCTCCCACTCATCTTGTGTAAATGTAGAGGAAGAGAGAGCCCTCCTTGGTCAGGCAACACTGACTCTCTGAATGTAAACGAAAGTTGGGAATCAATTTTAAATTAGAAAAGACACTAAAGGGGATACAAATCTGTACAAAAAGCAGTCATGGCGTTTGTACGTTGGATCTCAAATAGATTCCTTTGATACTCTAACAAATCAAAGTGGAATACAAAATGCTGCCTCTTGTCCGGGGTCTGGAAGACATCAGTAAATTGAAAGTATCTGGAAGATATCAGTTACAATAATTCAGAGATTGTTTTGAGTAAATGAAATCCAGAGTTGAAAAAAGCAGAGTTAACATTGATTTAAAGTCAAAACAAAATCAGCTGCAGCCTCAACTGTGAGAAGTCATGGCCCTAGCCCTCAGAGCAAACTTCCCAGGCTGCCCAGAGAGCAGCACAGGTGCCAGCTTAAAAAGGCTGTTCCTGCACAACCTCCACAGCTTCAGAAGTGCTTATATGGAATGGGATGAAAAAGTAAATTGGCATCTTGCTCAAAGTGCATCCAAGCACCTTGAAGCTTTATACAGAGAAGTGTAGAAGCAGTAAGGATTCTTAACTGCTTTGTTCTTATTCGCTTACTCTATTCTTAATTGCTAGACCCCTAGAACTGCCAGTTTCCTGTCTAAGAAACTGACTAAAGAAGTCAACAAGCCAAGGACCTCAGCACTGGACTTGGCAATTTAGAAATACCCTAAACAGCCATCACAGTAGAGGGAGTTTGCCTTTGGTTATTCTCCAAAAAATGAAGAAAAGTATGCAGTATCACATATAAATCACAGCAGACTGTACTTACACTTGGAAATCTAACAAATGAAAAGAAAGCAACCCCAAACAACTTTCATTTTTAAGAAAATTATACACCCAAGTAACATGAAAAAGTATCTAGAAGAAAACAGACTAAAAACTACCTCAAAGCAATATACATGACACAAGAACACCTATTAAAAGATGCTGGACTCCTGTAACTAATATCTATGCTAAATGAAAGCAAAACACTGAAAGCAAAATAAATGAGACAGCATGTTTAGATTTTGAGCAAGAGAAAATGGCTTCGTATAGATCCTTGACATCAAGTGTAAGCCAGCCAGGTTATAGAACACTTGGTAAAAGAATGAACAATTCTGCACAGGCAGCAAATATGAAGACAAAGAAGGAATAGAGACAAATGAAGTTCAAACACAAGTTATTAAAAATGCCAGTGTTAGAGCGAATGAAAATTGCAGGTAGAGAAAAGGTATCAGTTAAGAAGTTCAGGATCAAACATGATAACAAGGTTATTCTCACAAAGTCTAAATAGAAAGTATACAAGCAGAACAGTTGATTTGTCCCCAGGAGAAATACATTCATGTGAAGTATTTAGAGAGAAAACCCACACAAACAGGCAAAGAGAACAAAGAAGTGTCATTAAAGGTGTCAAGAAATATGTACAACTGAGAATCACGAGCGCATAACTGTCAGTTAGCAGTATAGTTTAGACATGGTATATAGGGAAGAGCAGATGGCCAAGAAGTGACCCTTGTGAGAGGGTCTCAAGAGAGCAAGGGTCCTGTCACATAAGACATGAACAAATACACACCTTCCTTTGCTTTTTAAGAGATGTTTAGAAAAATGTCCACAATAAAAGGGTTGTTCTGGCAGCCGGCTGAGAGATTTGTAGAAATGCAGTGGCTATACAAGGAGCAGAAAATAATAGAAAAAATACCTAAACACAGAGATTGTACAGAGTTCCTCAGGGCAGTCATCATTATCCAGAGTGAGGTCAATCTCAAATAGAATTTCTTAACTAGTATTTTGGAACAGACTATGTGTAAGTCTAACAGTTAGCATCCTCTCTTTTCACCATGAAACAATTCGTGGTAAAAATGTTCCTTAGCTGGAAGATTTTATATCAGGCCTTTTATAGATATGACATTTAAAACTTTTATTAACTGCACAATCTAAGCCAACTCTTACAAAGCAAAGCAGCAGGTAGGCAAGCTCACTGCAGGTATTGGGTACACTTACACATTTATTTAAATTATCTAACTAGACAGAATTGTAAAGTGAAAATATCACTTGTCAGCACATATCAGCTATAATTGGTGCTGTACATTTCACAAATAAACCAAAATTGAAGACTCCAAGTGCCTGACTAACTAGCAACTCAGTCTATGCCAAACTTTTTTCTCTCAGAGCCTGAACAGTTTCTAGATTATCCTCTTGCTTCTCTCAAACTCAGGATTTAACAGAATATGGTTATCACTTGAAGAAACCAAACTGACATCATAGGAAACGTGACATAGATGGTTAATAAGTATTTATTAGTATAACAACATAATGAGAAGAAGATATTGTCAACTTGCTGAGACCTACTCTAACAGTAAGACAATACTGTCTATCTTTTTAAAGAAACAAGTCTTAACTAACTGCAAATTTTTGTAACTTGATTTTTTTTTTTCCTATGTAGATACTGGTTGAAAACTGGGGGAAGCTTAACTCCACAGCCTGGAGAAGTCATCTAGGCCGTAAGCTTCATACAACTCACATGATCTCTATTTGCAGCATATGTAGGCTTAGAATGTTCTTCACATGGGCTGGAGGTGAAGATGAGAGAGTCCTCTTAAGTCTCAGAGTTATTAGAAGAATTAAGCAGAGGCCATCTTAACAAGCAGGCCCCTGAATCTGAAGACTACTGTATCCTTTTGCCAAAACTTTTGCCTTCCAAACAAAGAAGGAAATGGAATATTACAAGCTATCTTTTTAATTACTGACATCAGGAAAATAGGAATAAGAAAGAAAACTAGGAATATAAAAGAATAAATGAAGATTAAAATGTTTTAAATCAAAATGATGCATCATATGCACATAAAACCTTCATACCCTAATATCATTAACTATAAGTGTTCTATAAGGATATGCATATGATGTAGTTATGATTTAAAATATTTTATTTCTATTGAAGCAGCTCTACAGCTTTAAATTTGCTGCAACTTTGCAAATTTGCTGACTTTTATATCCTTCAACATCAAATGACAGATTCTGCTGAATATTTACTCACTAAGAACCTTGGCAGAACTTGGAAGACCTTGATTTTATTGTAAGACGGTAACTGTGAATAGGAGTTACCAGCCCCTCTGCTTAGCATTGGGGCATCATGAGGAACTAGAGTTATCACAAAAAAATTTCACTTAATTTTCTCACTGTCAAAACTCCTCTGCTTAAAAATCTTGTTGATTTGTAGCATCCAAAAATTGTTAAGCACAAAAGACAACTCTGCTGCACTGTCAGACCAAGACTGACTGGATAAATTGAAAATACAGATGGTTTATAGAAATACAGGTATTTTGGTTTTACAGGACAGATTTCTGATGATGCTTCAACTGGTAAAGCCAAACACATGCTTAGTACTTAGTACTTACTTAGTACTTAGTACTTACACTAAAACCTACCTTTCAAGATAGAAGTAAATATTCAAAGACATATACTATATACGTACCTACAAGGTACAGATACAGCTACTCAGACATAATACTCTAAGAAACTTTGCAGTATAAGTATAAAAAAAAAGAATGCTATGAATGAATATTGCTTATTTTCAAGTTTAAACAGGGCAAGTTTCTGAGCCAAACACAAAAGCTGTGAATGTAACATATTGCTCTGAAGATGCAGAATAAACCAAGAAAGAGGGAAAAAATTGTTAGAAACATAGATGCTGTGATAAGTGGGACAAGTATTTTTGCCAGAATTTGAAAACAAGCAGCACAATCACAAGAAAAAAAAAACCCACAAAAGAAACACAAACAACCCTGCAACAAAGGTTTATTTTTGTTAAATGCTATTTTAAGTGATCTAATCTTGGCAAATCAAAATAGCTCAATTATCTTAGCTTTCATTCTCAAATCACAATGGAGAAAGATCACAGCTTGTAAAAAATTCAGTGAATACATAGATCAGTTTATGTAATAACTGAGCAAACCTATTCTCTAATAAGCATTTAGTGTTTACAACCCTTTTGTACTTAAATTTCAAAACTGTAAAACAGTTTTGAAAGAATACAACTAGCATATTTTCACAGCGTTTTTTGGTGACAAAAATGTCCATGTAACATATTCAGATTTGCTAATAATACATTACTATTCTCCAGTTTCCCTTTAGGTATACTAATACTGGTCTTAAAAAAAAAATCCAAGATCCCTAATTTCAACCACAGCCTTAACAGGTCCCAGAGCTGCAAGGACATTGAAGAGTTTTGCCTTCCATGAAAAGGATTTGAGGAAAACTAGGGATGAACAGCAGAGACATTTGTGTCCCATTTTCTCTTCATCCCTGCCAGTGATTTTCATGAGTCCTACTACTTATTAAATGACCTGTCCAGGTATGCATGAGCCTATTGTCTGACTTGTGTAACAGCACTTGTGTAAAAGAAGCTGGTGCTAAGCCCTTCCATGTTTCTCCACATCAGGTCCTGTGGCTGCCGAGTGCTATCCCTGCTGCAGGGCTGGAGCTGAGGAGCAGGAACACGCTCGGCCCAGCTCTCCCAGACTGTGGCTTCACTCCATTCTCACAACATCCAGCACATGGAGTGGCAATGTCAACCAAGAGTTGGTAGTATCTAGCTACAAACAGATTTCAACTGCTGTGAACAAGTCAGATTTAGGGAAAACTGAGGAGACTGAATCCAATTAGCTTCCATCCATTCCAATAAAAGCACGTGGTGATACCAGAAGGATGACTGAACAGAATAATCTGAAATATAACTCATCTTTCACTCTCCATTGCTCCCTGCAGAAATAAAGCAAGTTACATTTCAATCCTGAAAGCTTTAACTGAGGGATTTCACAGATATTTGCATTCTTTTAGTTCTAGTGTTTGTTTTCAATGAAAAATTTACATCCAAACAAACTGATAAGTTGATAGCAACATGATTTTTTTCCAGTATCACGTTACTTTGGTTAGTAGACTGGCAGCTTTCACAAGTTTCAGTTACTGAAAGAAAGGCTAACTAGTCCAAAGAATGGATACATTTGTAAGAAACAATCATGAGGAAATAAAACAGAGGCTAAGAGGAGGGGATGCCATTTCCAAGGGAGGTGAGGAATCCACAGAAAGAAATCTCCTTTAGTATCTAGATTTGCCAGAAAACAAGGTGTAATTATTGTTCCAATATACATAATGTATTCAGAGACCTCAAATAACAGACATTACTACCTGGCATTTCAGAAGTAGTTGTTGAAGTATACTGACTGTAAGCATAAATGTTCACATTATGAAACAGGCAGATGGTCTGCTTCACCAGAAACATTACAGTCTGACATTTGTTATCAATTGTACTGATTTAATACTAATGAGAGTAAATGGAGACAGACTTGGAAAAATCTGTCTCTCAGGAAGATGTATGTGTGCCTTTAAAAATCTTTTATTTCAGATGTATCATGCTATGGTAAAAAGAGGAATAATGGCATATTTTAGTATAGAGCACAACTGTGACATTTGCGTAGAGCTTTCAGGCCAGTAACCAAGCCCTACAACTACACGAGAATAAATTTATTCTGCTAAAGAAGCAGATGTAGTGCTTCAGGATCTCTACCATAGCAGCCATGAAATTAAGATTAAATTTACTTTTATAACATTATAAAATACTATTATACCCATTACTAAGACTTTTACTCACAAGTACAGTGATTATAATTTAAGCACAGTAAGGGTAAATTAAACTTGTTCTCCAAATGCCCAAGTGCTGTGCTCCTAGACTCTATGTCCCTGCTCACCACACTTGCCCAGGACAGGGGCAAGAAGGAAGAACCACCAGGTTTCCCCAACACCACGAGCCACCAGCAACCTAAGATGGGTCATGCAGAGCAGCAGTCTGCACCATCACACTCCTTGGCTGCATTAGGGTCTACAATATCAATCAGAAAACCAAACTGACAAACTCTAAACAACAGGCATAAATTATAATTACTTTCTCAAATAAAGGCTAACATTTCTTCTTAAGACTTATTCTACTGCATGCAATTAATTTGGGTCTTGAGTGTATACTGTGGCATGTACTGAGTTTGACATGGCTTCTCCAGAATCTTGAAGGGTGTTTCTTATAATGATGAAGTAGTGAAAGTGTTCTTTGTAACTTCCTGTCTAGATGTCAATGTTTCTGTAAAGTGACCACATTAATACCTCTGCAACTTCTGTTTTTATAATAGTAAAGCATATTTACTTGTAAAAGCATCTTTTCAAATATAAATTAGAAACAAACACAGTGCTCTTGCAAAAATGTACTACTTAAAAATTCCTTTTTATTCTAAATACTGTTCTGTCTAATAGCAGAGAAGTGAAGCAAGCCATTTACTGAACTGCTGACCCACAATATATTGACTAGATGTGTAAGAGTTCCCCAGAGCACCAGCATTCCTCGTTCAGCAGGACGCACTGAGCCCCTGCAAAGAGCTACAATAAACCAACCCCACACAAACTTCTTGCTTCTTTTGCTCCCTTCAGCTACTTTCCTTTCTGTCCTTTCTGTTTCCTTTCTACAGCACCAAAATAGGTGTCAACAAAACACAGCGACTTGGTACCTTCTTATTAATTCCACAGCATCAATTCCATCGAGATTCTGAATTTATTCACATCAGTCCAAGCACGAGTACAGCTTAAGACTGAGGTGTACCAACACAGCTTTATGTTACAATTTCATTGATTCATTTCAATTTATGTCAAACACCAAAATTTGATGAATGATTCAGACGAAGTGGATTTCTTCTTTAATAGTCAGAATTTTCACTGTTATTTACTCATTTACCATTTCATTTAAAACTGAAATCTGTTTATTATCTGAGGATAGCTTACTATATTTTTTTATTGTCAAGTAAAAACATATTTGTTTCTTATCATCCATACATTCTATCAAATTAATAAAACAGATAAAGATGTGTTAAAAATAACTCTTTCAATCTGTCTGTAGACAGATTTTATTTTGTTTTTCATTGCCTGGGAACACTGGTTTCAGCCAAGATATTCTGACCCCATAGACTGAAGGTCAGGCATTAGATATTACATTTTCCCAGCTTGGTAATGTTTTATAACATAGATTATTGCCAGCAACTTCTAAGATAATATTAGAACCAAGATTCTATTGCTTGCACAGGCTGCTGTATTAGCATACTGCAACAATATGTAGAGTACTGTAACTTCAAGCTGAGATAAAAATGCCTCTGATACAAAGTCAAGAAAATTTAAAGTCATCTGTACACACTATAACACACTTTCTCTGAACCTTCTCCATTGGAACACAAAAACTAATTTACACAAGAGATAAGGTACATGCATTTCCAATTCCTGCTCTAGTTTACCCATGACAGTAAAACTGTTCCAAACTAGCATAGTCGCAAATACTATTCATTTTTAGGTATTGGGAGGAATGAGATTTTGCCTATAAAGGACTGGAAGTGTAACAAATATGTCAGCAGATGTTTTAAACATTGGTATAGTCAACCGTATCAATATCCTAATTTTTAAAATCTATTTTTCTCACAGAAAACTTATACACGAGTGGATAGTATTTGATTTTTCAAACTAGCTTTTCACAGCGTAAGGAAGAAATTAAGTGGACAGAATAAATTTTGGAGTCAAGACTCCTAGAACAGGATTTGCCTTTTGTGACCCTTAGCAAGATATCTGCTCCAGTCTCAAAACACCAGCACCTAGAACAGGAACCAAATCGAGCCTACCTTCCTAACCAATGCATAGAAATAAATCAGTGTCACTTCTCAAGGTGGGCACTGGACACCACAACACCGAAGGAGGAAATAATTCCCACCCACCCCCCACCCCCC